>CM030846.1:14721343-14858843 GCA_018105865.1 Metaphire vulgaris
CAGCAGCAGCAGCAGCAGCAGCAGCAGCAGCAGCAGCAGCAGCAGCAGCAGCAGTAGCAGCAGCAGCAGCAGCAGTAGCAGCAGCAGTAGTAGTAGCAGTAGTAGTAGTAGTAGTAGTAGTAGTAGTAGTAGTAGTAGTAGTAGTAGTAGTAGTAGTTTCATGACAATTTCATATAGCGCAAAACGTATAGGGAAGGCTAATGTCAGGAGCCATTTACAAAGGTCCCTAACAGGAGATGCCAAATAAATGTCTTAAGGTTTCTGGTGAACAGTTCGGGAGATGTCGCCCTAGTCACGTCCGCCGGCAGCTAGCTCCAAAGCAAAAGGTTGCCCCTCGAAACAGACCGATCCCCAAATTTCGCCGTCATAATATACTGTACTCTACAGTCTACACCGGGGTTCCCAAACATTTTTGAACCGCGGCCCACCTCAGCGATTTTATAAAGTGCCACGACCCTAACCATTGCATTTAATATTTTCAAAATGCATTTGGCCATCTGGTGAACGTTGCAAAGAATCTTCTAAGCTCTGATTCAATTCGAATTAAATTATGGCAAATATATTAGGCAGAATTATTGACATTTTTGCCAAATAAGACTAACGGAGATAAATGGGTATTGAAATTTCTTTAGAATTATATTTTTTAAAATTTTCCAGGAACCTACCTTTTTACGCTTCTTAAAAACCCTATGAGTATGGCAAAATCGCTTAACCGCTAGGGTCACACAAACCAGAATAGATTCTCTATTGTTATTGGAGTCTCAGAGCAAAATGGTCCGAAAACGCTTTCCTTGCGTCATTGCGAAATACGATTAATTTTTAAAAAGTACTATAGGCCAGGGTATCCCAAACTTTTGGAACTGCGCGACTGCTTTGTAACATGCCGCAACCATGCAAACTTATTGTCAACTAAACTTTGATTAAAACACTAATCATTTTAATATAGGCCTAAGCCGTATATGGAGGATGGCAGGCATATAAATTTCTCGAAACCTAAGCCTACTTGCAACTTTCAAGGCTTGTGACATTTGTGGCATTGGTTAGAAAATGACACTTTTGAATGTAATTTCGCGCTACCCCGCAACTCATTAGACTGACACCCAGTGTTTAATCTAGAGTCTAGACTATGGACTCCGGGGGGGTGGCGAACTGACAAAGCCGGGGGGAGTCATCTAGGGGGCTGCTGTTAGTTAATGCAGTATGCCAAAATTTCCATGGAGGATTTGAAATTTCCGGAGGGAAAAGGGGCAATTTCCCCCTGAAACGGCCTAGATTAAACCCTGCTGAACCCTACGACCCACTTTTGGGTCGCGACTCACAGTTTGTGAAACACTGCTCTGCACTGTTTCGAACTATGCGTGATGGTTGGTAGGGACATAAGGCGTTCCCTGCGCAGTCTGTTTTCGGGGTTTTGTCGTCGTCCATTTTGTCGCATTAGGTGCAATGGTCGGCAGCTGTGTCGGTGGGAGTTTGTCTCGCCGGTCAGAAACTGTCTCACTCGGAGTAATTTGTTGCTCCCTTTTGCTCATTTCTCCCCGTCTCAGCCTCCATATTATTATAAATGCCGCTTCAAGCAAATTGCTAAACACACACACACACACACACACACACACACACACACACACACACATTTAGGCTACACACGCATTTATGTTGGTTTTCTTCGTATAATAACGCATATAGCGAAGTCTCTGTTCCATCTAGCGTTCGTATCTGCCGGGTGGGGCGGAGGAGGAGGAGGAGGAGGATGAAGAAGAAGAAGAGGAGGAGGAAGAAGACGAGGGTGAGGTAAGGGGGTGGGGTGGGGTGGGGGTCTTGACATGATGGATGTCTCCGCAGTCAAGACCCCGGAGAATCCGGCGACGACCTCCGCGTATCAAAAACCACCCAATTCATGTACTGCTGCCAGTCGCTCAGTCGTGTGATGTAAAGCACCTCGACCCCCACCCCCACCCCCACCCCCACCCTGACACCCCGCACACCACCATAAACACACATTCACACCCCTCCTCCATCTCCACTCTCAACCACCACCACCACAACCACCGTGCTCTTACTATATATATATATATATATATATATATATATATATATATATATATATATATAAGATTGTGGGAGGGAAGGAGAGGGAGGGGGAGAGGGGTCGGAGATGTAGAGGGAGGGTGAGGAGAGAGAGGCAGAGGGAAAGGAGGAAAATTAATGATGGGTAGAATCCAGAGAAAATTGTCTCAAAATTTCGTTAAGCGAAATCCATTGATGATGGTGGTGGTGATGATGACGACGACGACGACGACGAATGAATGAGGGCTTTTAGCAAAGGGGCTGAACTTTTCTTCGTGTAGTTGCTGTCGTTGTTTTTTCGTCGTCGTCATCATCATCATCGTTGCATCTTCTGTTGTCGTTTTTATGACAACGACGGTCACGATGGTCGATAATGCAATCGGCGACGACGAAATGATAACGACGATGCAGTTGTTATTAACGGTGATGATGATGACGACAACGACGATGATTGCGATGTAAACCAACTTTGGGAACGTAGGACGAAGGTTCATCGCATGTAAATTAAGATGTAGCATACATACTGTAAATGTAATGTAATGTAATCCATCGTAAAACACAGCGACTGTATTCAAATTGACAACCAATCCATGCAAGTTTCTCTTTCAGTGGCGTAGGCAGGATTTCTGGACGGGGGGCTGGTTTTGATCATAACCAACTTAGAAAAATCTTGACAGGCAAAAAAAGGTCGTCACCTAAAATCTTTACCTTGTAATTATTTTGGGTCGACGGCCAAGAGGGTTTTGACCCCAAAACCGCGTCCGAATATTAAAAAAATGCATGGAAACATTAATTTTTTTTCGTCGTCAGCCAGGGGGGTTTAGCCCCAACCTCCCTTGGCTACGCCACTGTTCTCTTTCACAACAATTTTTCGTTCATAAAATCTTCAAAAGCATGCAGACTAAAGACTCAGTCGTCATCTGGATGAATTCACAGTCTATGATTTTTAAAACAAAAATCGAAGCTCTAATATTATCCACAACACCGGTAGAAAAACCTCTTCACACGCACAGTCTCACCCGACATTCAGGTGAGGTGAGAGTGTGCGTGTGAAGAGGGTTTTTTTTACTAGACCGTAAATTACAAAGCCAAGCGACTCGTAAAAGTATCGCCCACAGGGTTTGGACAACGACGAAACAACCAGACGCCAAGTTTATTCGGCAAATTCTCCGATTTCTTTAATCGAAGCTTCCGTTACGACTTAAATATGGGACGTATACATTTATGCGTTTAACCATAGAATTTGATGATCACTAAAACGAGTCCACGGTGTCTGAAAGTGAAGCCAGTTTTCCGCCATTTTGTTAAAAGTAACTACACACACACACACACACACACACACATTACTGTAAATCTTCTGCTAGAAGCCGGGATCTCGAACAGCCGGCGTATAAAGTAGTTTGTTTTAATACAAGATGGGCTTGTATTAGAAGTTTTACGGTAATTTCTACGGTGACCATGGTAGCCATTGTCTAAAACTTGGTAAAGAAGTCGGCAAATCGGCTTCAACTTTCAACTGTCCTTACCCTGGCATAGACAGACTAGGGCCCTACTTCTAGAGGGTATAAATTTCTATAAATGTAACCTAAATAACCGGATATTTTAAAATGCAGCTCAATGTCGACCTTCATATTTGTATAATAAATCTATGGTGTTGGGAACAGTCTATGCTCTAAATACTGTATGTCCTCTGTCATTGTATTAGGGGCTGTCCATTAATTATGTCAACAATTTTGGGCAATTTTTTACCCCCTCCCCTTGTCAACAACTGTCAACTTTCAGTTACCCCGCTATAATTACGTCAACAACTTTTGACCCTTCCCCCAAGATCAATGACACGTCCCAATAACAAGGTTATTATTTTTTGTCGGGATTACCATTTTTTCCCTGTTTTGCTCATCGAGTGTCAAAATGTGGTGGTGATGACCTTTTTCCATGCTTTTTCTATTGTAATAAGTAGTATTCCATGAAATTTCCTAGTTTTTGATTATTTGTAAAAAGTGAAATTGTTGACGTCAACTTCTCTTGACCCCTCCCCTCCCCCTGTCAACAACTGTCAAACTTTTTCAAACCCCCTTCCCCTAAATTGTTGACATAATTATTGGACAGCCCCTTATCGCCGGTTTCAAGTAAGCGCTGTAGTTTCAAATGTGATTTTTTACAGTTTTTTCGCCGTAGTTTTCACTTTTTACGTCAATTTAATTAATCAAATGTTACCGTATAAAGCAAGGCGAGGCTTTTATTTTTCAAAAGATTCTAAGATGGATTTTTTCGATCGAAAACAAAAAAATGTAACCTGCTCGCAGTCTATTAAAGACAATCATTGCTTTCTGAAGTCGCAGCTGGTGTAGGCCGATAGACAACTGATTATTTGAAACAGCTTCAGGAAATTTTGCATGTCGGTTGGAAAAGACGGTCAGCGATAGATCGACAGAAACAGAATTCAAAATAGAAATACAGCCCTCCAACAAAATCCAGCAAAAGCATAATAATAATACTACTACTAATAATAATAATAATAATAATAATAATACTAATAATAATAATAATAATACTACTACTAATAATAATAATAATAATAATAATAATAATAATAATAATAATAAGCTTCTATAGCACCATTTCTAATACTCAAGGGTATCAATCGATGGTACTTCAAATCCATCCGCAAAAGACCAGGTAATTCCAGAGATCAGTCAGAGGGAAAGAGTGGCAGAGAGAGAGAGAGAGAGAGAGAGAGAGAGAGAGAGAGAGAGAAAGAGAGAGAGAGAGAGAGAGGCAGAGCCACGCGTGAGCCCTCGGGGGTGGGGGTGGCAGGCACTAACTATTCCGGAACCCTAGCAACGCCACTGGGCAGGTAGGAGTGAATGGAAGCGAGAGGGGAAGGGGGCTGTGAGTTTTTAGTTTTTACTGATCAAACAACTCACGAACTTAAGATCTATCTCGAAATATATCCGCGGAAATATATCTACTGAAATAATATGCATTTCAGCTGCGTTCGAGGAGGAATAGGCAGAGATGACGGAAGAACGGAAAAGAAGGAGAAAGAGAAATAGAAGGAGGAGGAGGAGGAGGAGGAGGAGGAGGAGGAGAAAGAAGAAATGACGAGGAGGAAATGAGAAGGACAAGAAGGAGGAGGAGGAGGAGGAGGATGGATGGATGACGTCATTGTTTGCTACCGATCTGCGCATTATATTTATGCGTCGCCGGTTGATTAAGCAAGAGAACGGAGCGGGTTCGAGTCCCGGTGGGACCAGAGAGAAGCGTTGCTGCTGCTGCGGCTGCTCGGCGTCGCTTTCGCCCCGCGGTACACGCTTCGAGGGGCGGCGGACACAGAGAGCGCGGGGACGGCGGCCGTGGTCGCGCGCGCGCGCCGGAATTCATTATCAAATCCCCGCAGATGCGGAAAATTTGCATGCACCCGCTCTCTGCGCTGCTCTTAAGACAACCCCGGACCCATTTTATGCCCTCTCCTCCTCTTCCTCCTCCTCCTCCTCCCCTCCCCGTCGATCGGCCGATAAGATGCTATCGCGTCTCGTTCGATCCGTTAATGTGACCGTGAATAAAAGCGTGAATGAAATATATGATCAACTAACTGCACTCGTTTGTATTATTCGCGGTTTTGAGAGAACAAGAACAAGAACTGCGTTCGGAATTTCGTGCGTCTACGTCGATTCGAAGATATCTATGCAAAAGCGGGCGATCTTGAGACGAACAATCTATGCTCGACGCGTTCTCTTGCGTGACCTTTTCCGGTTTGACCTGATGGCTGTAATTTATTCGGCAGGGTTTGGCGCGCCATCGGCTGCTGATGCCCCCCGTCATCAGGATATTGGCGCCATAGAAGTTTGCTCATCGATCGATTTATTGTCTTACAATGTCCGCCATATATTTTCTTAATAACAACTACAGTAGAACTTCGTTATAACGGACTCGGTTATGACGTATCATCGGTTATAACTGCCGCAATGCAGAGTCGTCATTTCACTGTTTTCCACGGGGAGGGGCAAGACGCTTACCATCTGGCAACTTTGCAAAAAAAGCTTTTTTTGCTCGACAGTCTTTTCAACTCTTTAGTAAGTCTGCATCCGCAATGTTCTGTCCTCTGTGATGTGCTACCGTACTGGATGGTATTGGACAGTGGCCGTTTCCGGAGGGAAATTGCCCTTCCCTCTGGAAATTTCAAATTCCCCGGAAATGTTGGCATACTACATGGACTAACGGCAGCTCCCTAGCAGAATCCCCCCGGCTTTGTCAATTTCCCCCCAGTTTCCCGGAGTCCAGGAGTCTAGATTAAACACTGGTATTGGATATAACGTACTAAATTGTACAACTCGTACACGTTATAACGAAGTTTTGCTGTACTGTATATAACCGTTATACGATTGGCTCCATCCATGTTGTTCGTACGCTATCCGGTGCGATTTGACGAGTTCGTGCATAATTTATCTGCATTTCCAATTGGTTTCAGTAAGATTTCGTGCTGTGGAAGAGTCTCTCAATCGAGATATTTGCACTCAAATCAGACGAAACAGACAGACAGACAGAAGACAGCAAATATTCATCAAGACAAATGAGCTTCTTAATAACTGCGGTCGTCGTTCGGTACAAATGATGTAGCGCCAGTAGTTTCCTTGTTCAAGTATGCAACACCGGAATAGTAAGTACTCTTTCGAGTAAAAATGCCAGAAACTCCTCGCATAGGCTACTCCATTAACTATGTTCATATTCCACGTCCATCAATTACTTCTACCGTACGTCACCAGACATTTTCATGACTATATTATACGATATCAATATTATTATTATTGTTATTATTATCCAGAATGCTTAAATAATTAATTCCAGTACTCTGTTATTACTTACAACGAATGGGTCTTTAGATGAAGGGGAGGGGAGAGGGTAGGGGAGGGTGGTGACAATGTATTCCGGGAAATTTAATAGCCATCAAAAATTCTGTCGGATATAATTTCTCTAAAAGATCGCCCCGTCACTCGAAATGTATCCGCGGAATTGAACGCGGAATGAAATCCTTAGAAGATAATAAATGGCTGAAATAAAGACAAGATGGGATATATATATATATATATATATATATATATATATATATATATATCCGGATCAATAAACTGAAGAATATACGGATAGAGTTTGAATGATGGATGGTGGGATAGTTAGGGGTGGGGTGGACGGGTATATGGTTGATAGATGGAGGACAAGACGGATGCTTATTGAGTCGGGAAACGAATGCCCGGGGGTGGGGTGGGTGGGCGGTTTTGAAAAATAGGGGCGAACAATGGCGGCGGCCCCATATAATGGCGGCGATCGAAAAAGTCAGTGGCTTTCAATATTCAATTTTTCGTTTGTTTCGACACTGAAAAGGAGGCGCATTGTGGGCGGAGGGTGGGGGTGGGGTGGGGGGGGGTGGGTGGGGGGAAATGTTTCTACTGTCGTTCGATCAATTGTCCTGCGTAAAAACTGCACTCTGCACTCATATTCTCCGTGCCAACGTCAATAGTCAATTATTAATGCGTGCTCTGGGAAATACAGTCCCAGAATTCTCTTAATTTTCTTCTTCTTATCCTCCTCCTCCTACTTCTTCTTACCTCTCCTCTTTCTCCTTCTCATCCTTCTTCTTTTTCTTCTCATTTTTCTTCA
This sequence comes from Metaphire vulgaris, assembly GCA_018105865.1. Taxonomy (NCBI): domain Eukaryota; kingdom Metazoa; phylum Annelida; class Clitellata; order Crassiclitellata; family Megascolecidae; genus Metaphire; species Metaphire vulgaris. Next base: position 14,729,066 of record CM030846.1, read on the forward strand.
TCTCCTCCTCCTCCTCCTCCTTCTCCTTCTTCTTCTTCTTCTTCCTCTTCCTCTTCTTTTTCTGTTTTAGTATTCTCCTTCTTTTTCTTCTTTTTCTTCTTTTTTTTCTTCTTCTTCTTCTTCTTCTTCTTCTTCGGATTTATTTTCATAGATCGCCGTCGATTAACTCGATTTGCGCATGCGCACTGAGCATCCAGTGGATTTTAGATACTTTTACCAACATACTTGCTTTTTTTTCATATATATATATATTGCGCTATAGAAATGGAGTCGTCACCGATTAACCTCTACGAGTCTATTATTTGCTCTTTAAATTCACTAAAATTCAACCGAGACTCAGCGGAAGATTGTGCTAAGGCGGCGTGTTGAAGCTGCATCTTAGACATGCCTTTGGCAAAGTTCGATAACGAAGCTAGGAGTCGACGCCAAAAATTATCTGCCCACATTTTTCAAAATGCAATAACTGACAGGCCCCTATGCAAAGCCTGCGTCCGTACTGCACTCAGAGCCCTAGCTATAGGTGAGGGAGGGAAGCTGCCCCGGGGTGCCGTCTTGGGTGCATGAGGGGGTGCTATAGAAACCATGGCTGTAGCAAGTTAAACGCCCGTCGACGGCCTTGCCGGTTAGACAAGCAAAAAAGGTCATCGCCCACTTTCTGCTCTTCTTCACCCCTCCAACGTCGTGAAAAGTCTGATAAGCAAAAAAAGGTAACTGTTGGGGGCGAAAAATTTACACGTTTCCCTGGGGGAGTCAAATACTCTTGCTCCGGCTCTGACTGCACTACGCTATGCTAGTCTCCAAGTTCACGATTGCTTTGTAGAACACACAGAGAGAGAGAGAGAGAGAGAGAGAGAGAGAGAGAGAGAGAGAGAGAGAGAGAGAGAGAGAGAGACAGACAGACAGACAGACAGACAGACAGACACAGACACAGACAAGCTCATACAGAGTCAAGCTTTAATATACATATAGTGTTTATTTATATATATATATATATATATATATATATATATATATATATATATATTATACTAGTTTTTGCAAATTTTGCATATATTTCCCATATATATATATATATATATATATATATATATATATACTAGTTTTTGCACATTTTGGAGAAACATTTTCCCATATTCCGCGAGGGCGCATCTGCCGACTTACCCGATATAATTTACACCTCACATAAAACAGCTTCGGCGGGGGGAGAGTACTGGACGAGGTGAATGGTTGGGGCGGGATTTCTTTCTCCGCTCATGTCGTAGATATAGTATCCGCGTATCTTGTGCCTAATGGACACCGTAGTCATAGCAACGGTAACACCAGAGATTCGACTAATGCGGCATAATCCAGAAAAGGCGCATCTCCTGCATGTTCCGTGCACTGTCGCTATATAAATGTCTGTTTTCCCACTTTGGGCTCACCGGAAATCGCCAACTCCCCCTCCCCGATCTGGAGGGCCCCTTCCGGTCGTAAAGAGCTCATCCCTTTATCGGTGGGCCCCTTTGGGACCCCATTTGTCAGATGGTTCATCGGAGTTGCCGCTTAGACATTCAAGAAAGACACACACACATTGAGCACAGTTATATACACAAATTAATTCATACTACAGTAGTCACATTTGCTATAACCAGTACTAACTATACTGCGCTGCTGCTGCTGCTGCTGCTGCTGCACCACTACTACTACTACTACTACTACTACTACTACTACTACTACTACTACCACCACTACCACCACTACCACCACCACCACCACCACCACCACTGCCACCACTGCCACCACCACTGCTGCACCACCACCACACCTGCTGCTGCACCACCACCACCACCACCACCACCACCACCACCACCACCACCACTGCACCACCACCACCACCACCACTGCCACCACTACCACCACCACCACCACCACCACCACCACCACCACCACCACCACCACCACCACCACCACCACCACCACCACCACTACTACTACTACTACTACTACTACCATTATTATTATTATTATTATTATTATTATTATTATTATTATTATTAAACTGGCTATTTACTATGCACCGTAATAACTAATGTCTAGAACAAGGGCACATTACAATGTCCCCCCTTTTCTTCGTAAATAATGACGACGTAGCCAAAATGTTCCTAATTGGTTGGGAGCTGTAGGCCTATAATTAATAAAAGTTTCGACGGCCGTTAGAAATCCCTTTCGTAAAATAGCTGCAAATAAAACGAACGCATTGGAGTTGTAAAGATATATCCGCGTACTAAATTGCTGAATTTGTAAAGATATATCCGCGAACTATAAATTGCTGAATATTGCACGATTGGATGATTAGCCTTTTAGGCGGCCCACGCAGTGGTAAACGTGGGGGCGGGGGCCACAAATAAAACGGGAACGCATTGGAGTTCTAAGCTAGGGTTAGGTTATCCTAGAAATGAACGTGCTAAACGACTTTTTTTGCTCGTCAGGATAAAAAAAGGAAAGGGGGTGATGACTTTTTTTTTTTGATATCGTCAGCACGAAATGGAACTTTAGGGCCCCTGGAAAGATGCCGATTGGGATTCAAAGTCACGCTACGCCACTGGCCCCACGGGGTGTCCGTCTGCTCTACCGAACGCACGGCTCCAAGTGGCCCCCACCGAGAGGGTGATATTTTACCGGCATGTGCTAATTTATTAAATATAGTTACCCCCTCAACCCACCCACTTGCCAAATCCTGGAGCCGCCACAGAGTGGAGTCGGTCCGAATTTATCTGCAGCGGGTTTTTTTAAATGTCTGCATGCCCCCGACAAAGAATGACATGAGCCAAAATTCGAGTTTAGTTCCATGTTAATGGGGGGGGGGTAAGCTTTCCTACTTACTTACTTACTTCCTCCTTTTCGACACATCAGCGCCGCCACAAGCATTAATTATACAGGGGGGCACCTATTCGAATTGCGGCTCGTCCCAGCAGTACACGGCCTGACATTGATAGTGGTTCTCTCCAAGATCAGGTTAAAAATGCAGAGCGTCAAAGCGCGCCGCTGTCACTCGTAACCGACGGAACCAATCATCATTTCAACGGTCACTCTGTCAAAATGTAATCGGATATATTAGGGATCCGCCAGTTAAGGGGTTACCATTGGGCAATTTGGGCCAACCCATGGTCTTGATTTCGGCGTCGTCAACTTTTTCCAAAGTTGTAATCGAATCTGGATCCTTACCAAAATCCTACGCGCGGATGCCGCGCACGGATGACGGCTTGACAGTCGGTGTGTCGACTTACCTCGTGCCCCGATGATCACGACGACGGCGAGAACGGCAAGAGAACTCATGCTGGCCGCATTTATGTAGCGCGTCTCGTCTCGCGGACCTGCAAAAGTTTCAGCGACACGTATATTAGCAGTATACAGTAAAACCACGTGAAAAAGAACTCGGTCGTAGGCCTATTATAGGCCTATACAGGTGAATTACTGGTATTATTATTATAATAATATCGAGAGTACTGCATGCAAAGGGGTACTTTTTCGCGTACCTTTTTTCTAATCGCCGTCTCTTCTGCCGACCGAGATCTCTAACCAAATTCTAGGGAAATTGCGTTCTTATTTCCAGCTCTTTCGTCTCCGTCGCCGCTACTTCCGTCTCGTACTTCCGCTATCAAAGGGGTTTTGCATTCTTTTGATTTTGGCCTCAATGGCGTCACGTGCTCAGTGGAAACTGTCTTGGAATATCGAATGGTTCTTCACGTATATTCGGCGAATTTCAGATTTCTTTGCGATGCCTCCTACAACGGTATACCCTGTAAGACGCGGCGACGGCGGCGGCGGCGGCCAACGATTGAAGCCCCCCTCTCTCCCTTCCTCCCTCCCTCCCTCCCGCCGTCCCTCCCGGGGTCTACACCGCGGCCGGCCGCGTTCAGAGGAGATCAGTCGGCAGACGATCGCCTCTAATAGCCGTGTGCGCGCGGTCGTCCGCCGCTGCGCCGCCATGAAAACTAACGGCGCCAAACATCTGTCGTCTGCGTTCTCCGATAGCAGACGACATAGATCCTCTATACACTCTACAGGAACATCGCTACAACACACACACACTCTCTCTCTCTCTCTCTCTCTCTCTCTCTCTCTCTCTCTCTCTCACACACACACTCACATTCACTCTCTCACACATGCATTAGACGCACGTTCTCTTTCTCCCTTTCACTCTTGTCTGTCTGTCTGTCTGTCTGTCTGTCTGTCTGTCTGTCTGTCTGTCTCTCTCTCTCTCTCTCTCTCTCTCTCTCTCTCTCTCTCTCTCTCTATCACGCAGCAAGTGTCTCAGTATCGACAGTTTCAAGGCATCCTAGAACAAATAAGTAAGAAAGCTGTTAACGTCTAAGACGTCGAAGCTGTGATGGCAATTTCCTTTCGTATCGTCGCTGGCCGCTAACAGTCTTTTAGTCTTCCGTTCAGTTTACAGAGGAACCGAGTTCTGGCGCAGAAAGACATCGACGCCCGCTGTTGCGCCATGGCGCTAAAGAGATTTCACTGCTGGAGACGAAACATGGAGAGGAAGGAAGGAAGGAAGGAAGGAAGGCGTGCTGTGGTCGGTTACCCTTCGCATATAGTCTCTTTGTCCCGGCCGATTGAGTGAAAAAAAAGAAAAGAAGAAGAAGCGAATTGGAGTCTTTTTATAATTGTGCGTCACGTGACGGGCTGTCATCTTCGAGGAATGACGGACTGACGTCTGCACTTTCAACCAAGAACTTTTACTTGTCACTCCCAACCCACCATTGACTGATACTGGTGCATTGATTGCATTATTATAATGGCGCTAAAGAAGTCCTTGATTGATTGATTGCCTGTTTGCCTGATTGATTGATTGATTGATTGATCAATCGATCGAGGCATGAAAGTGAGAAAGCATCACATGATACACAAGGGGTCAATCATCGTATACTAAGATTAGGTCATAGTTCAAAGGTCGACATCCGAAGGGATGTGAGATACTGTATCATATTGGTATGTTTCGTTTGTGAAAGACAGCGCATGTTTTCACAAATATGACGTTGAAAATTAAGAAAATTCTGGTCAAAGATTAATCAGAAATCATATGTAGATAATATAGAGCCGACAGTCGACTTCTTCTATAAATTTCATTTTTCCAACATAAAAATAGTCGGAAAGCGTAGAATTCTCAGATATTATTAACCCCTTAACCGTGTATTTAACTGTAACTCAATGTAAAATGGACGGATATATCAGGGATCCCCAGTTAAGGGGTTAATAACAAGTCGGTCGGTTGGTAATTTTCGCTTTCCGCTTTGTCTAACTTATAATTCTATGCGCTGCATAACTTTAAAATATTTGATAAGACATATGGGTCAAGCAAGACCCATTGACCCACGTGACCCATCACATGACGCTTTGACCCAATGACCCACGACCTATTGACCCGCTTTGAGATGGAGGAGATGGAGGCAATACAACATGCAGTACTGGTTAATTATCTACGCCAAGCAAAAACAACATTCGATACAAAAACCAGGATGGACCCGACTGTACAGCTCCCTTGCGCCGGAACGAGCACACGGAAGAACCCCGCTAACTTATTTACTTACTTACTTTCTTATTTATACGCAGCGCCACCTACCGGTAGGCTATATCGGCGAGCAGAAGAGAAACAATATCATTAGGAGAATCAATCAGTCGCCAAGATTAAACAAAATCGCAACTTGTGGTCGGTCGAGACGAATGGGAGGTGGGGTGGGGGTGGGGTTGGGGTGGGGCTGGGGGTAGAGAAGGGACGATGACGCCAGAAAAATGGTAGTTGGATGGTGAGATCTTCTGATGTGAATAAGATGAAAAAGACTTTCATAATAAAAAACGCAGAGACGCAAAGAATACTGAGTGACTGACCGACTGACTGACTGACTGACTCACTAAATGACTGACTCACTGATCAACTGGCTGATTGAACCAAACCCCGGTGGGGTGAAGACTGCGAGCTTTCATTTCCGGCCCCGATCGGGATGGGAAATCTTTGGGTGGGGACAGTCTCCTAACCCCCCCCCCCCACTGGCTTCTAAAAGTCGACCGCTGGAACGGAGCTGAGGTTCCGATCCATATTATCACTATAAAGACATTCTTATTCTAGTGGACGTCGTCCATCGTAAAGTACTCGTTGCGTACTTTGATTCCGTTCCGAGTCATTTGACCGCAAACCATTCTCGTCCACTTCCATCGACCCTCGATCCGGATTCCGGATAATAGATAAACAACAAAGCGAAAGGAGCGCGGACACTTATTACAGGCGACGCCCGTCATCCGATCATAGAGCCCGGTTCACACTGTCCGGTTTCCAACCTTCCTCGCCGCATGGTTATTTCTAGGATTATCAATTTGGGGTGGGGGTGGGGGTGTCGGTAAATTCCGGGGGTCCCCTGCCAAAAAGTCTGACAAGCAAAACAAAAAAACGTCATTCCATAGCTGAGTTTGGGAGGAGGGGGTGTTGTGGAAGGGTGTCGGTCTCAAATTGGTGGTTGTTAGGGGGTGTAAAAATATCTCTGCCTCGCGGGCTCCGTAGTTACAGCAGCGGTATTAGCAAAGTCAAATCATATTGCCTCTTCTTCTTCTTCTTCTTCTTCTTCTTCTTCTTCTTCTTCTTCTTCTTCTTCTTCTTCTTCTTCTTCTTCTTCTTCTTCTTCTTCTTCTTCAGATAATATCCCGATTGGAAATGAAACCGCGTTGTGTTTCAGATTCGGTTTTTAGGGGCCGCGGAATATTCCGGCCCGGAATTTTATCTGAAGACACGCTCGTCGAAAGTCAGGCGCGACATTTTCTACGGATTCGTAAAATAGGAAATAATTTTCGAAAATATTTCTATAGTCGTTTGTCCTATGCACGGTCGGTTTCGTCTTTACGTCAGTTAGAAATCATCTGGTGCTTTCAACGAATCTAATCCTGGATTTAGGATCTTTATGTCGTTCGTCCTATCGTGAAATAAAAACCTGCTTTATCTCTTCTCCAATTTAAAAAATGTGCAGAAGATCTACAAATTCCGACCCAACGGAAGCAAAATGTCCGTTGCAACAACACCAGAATTCGCGCACAATGAAAACAGTACACACACACACACACACACACACACACACATACACGCACACACACATAGCAACTGGATGGTCACAAGCAGAGCCGTAACTAGGGTTTTCGGCGCCCGGGGCAAGATTGATATTTTGCGCCCCTAAATTTCGGTGACGACCTTTTTTTAGTCGTCATGCAGTTTACTTATCCATTTTTCGGGCTGATTACCTTTTCCCCCTTTTTAAAATTTATTTCGCAGAGCTTTTTTTATTTATTTTTTACATCCAAAATGCCCCCTCACCGGTCGGCGCCCGGAGCGGCTTCCCCCTGCCCCCCCTAGTTACGGCTTTGATCACAGGAACACAAGACAGAAGAGAAAGGGACGGAGGCTGCGAAATGACAATTTTGTAGGAATTAAACTTACACTAGAACTAAGGAGATTCACTCATTACACTGTGTTAGACTATTCTGTAGCTATTAGAGTTGCCACGGAGAGACTCAGATGGGCCAGTTGGGAGGCCACACCCCCACCCATCCCACCCTATATTCGATTCGTGCAAAACCGATAAGAAACTGTTATCTCGGGAGAATACAGGGTATAGGTTGATTGTCTATACAAGCTGTCATGCAGTCTAGCATGTTGCTCCAGAGTTCACTCTAATAAAACAACCAACATTGTTTAGGAACTCCCACGCCGCGCTGAGAGAGAGAGAGAGACAGAGAGACAGAGAGACAGAGAGACAGAGAGACAGAGAGAGAGAGAGAGAGAGAGAGAGAGAGAGACAGAGACAGAGACAGAGACAGAGAGACAGACAGACAGACCGACAGACAGACAGACAGACAGACAGAGACAAAGAGATATAGCGAGAAAGACAGAGAGAGGGGGGAGAGAGAGACAGACAGACAGACAGAGACACAGAGAGATAGCGAGAAAGACAGAGAGAGAGAGGAGAGAGAGAGAGCGAGAGAGAGAGAGAGAGAGACGGCTGCTGACAGTTTCCATCCTGTTCGCTCTTCGATCCACGTCATTCGCCCATCGTCTTTATCATTATGACGTGCTCGGAGTGGCAACCTCCAATTCCGGAATCCTGGTTACGCCCCTCCAGGGTCAGCGAAGACTGTTGCGTTCTCTGCATTTAGCGAACTCTCTCGCGATCCAATAAATTACTTATTAACTGCTTTAAGTATTCGAGAGCATTTATTTGGCGCTATTATTTGGACAGAACACGACATAGGCGCACATTCATTAGAAGAGTTTTCATCGCCGTCGTTAAGAGAGAAAAATCCTTTAGCGACACCTGTCGACAATATTGGCAACGCACCTCCTCCTCCTCCTCCTCCTCCTCCACTCATTCTCTACTTCTCTGTGTCTGACGTCAGCCGTTGTCTTGGAAACCAGGAACTCCAATGATATTACAGTCATAGGCGGCAGTGGCGGCTCTAGGATTTGGCAAGTGGGGGGGGGGGCGTTGGGGTGGCAAATTATAATCATGGGGGGTCAACCATTTGTTGTTTAATGTATATAGCATTAAGTATAGGATCCCAACAGGCGGGGGCCACTGGAGGGCAGGCACTCAATAGGGGGCACGGGCTCCCTGCCCCCCGGTGGAGCCGCCACTGATAGGCGGCAATCATGGGAGGGGGTGTCGGGGGTGTCAGGACACCAGGTTCAGTAGCTACTGGAGATCCCTATAGTCGTTGAAATGTTGGCATTGTCAAGAATTGTATCAATAGTGGCTGTTAGCAATAAAGTCTGTGAAGCTGCACTCCAGTAAGTAAGTCGATCGAGGAATTCCTGGCGTCTGGTCAGGTTTTTAGGCCACAAAACACCATTTGTAATTAATTCCCGATGTGACGTTACAAACGCGTAAGGTCTTTTGAACAGTGGATTTATGACATGCAAACTATTTAACCAATCGACGAAATTCTCAGACGAAAACCACATTTTTGCTTGTCCCCATCTACGTTGCTTCCAATTTTGGGAGAATAATCAACATTGGCCGCCTCAATTTCAATCTACAGCGCTCCAAATAGGGCACCCCCCCAACCATGTCATACACATACTGCACACTAGAGCCAGTGACTGTACGAGAACTCGAAGCATCAACAAAATGATAGTCATGCCATATTCATGGTATAAATTTGGGGGTATATATTGTTATATATAATATATATTAAATATGTCATATATTATAAGCATATTATATATGTTATTTATATCTGTATACATGTTATATATACTGTATTTTATATATGTATACTTTTTGGGGGGGGGTATATACCCCCCAGGCGCTGCGCCCTTGCTTCGGGCATCATACACACAGTTGATGAAGAAAAAAGTTACGATTTGTAAAACCTGTATAAAACCAGTAGAAAGTGATCGTAATGTTCTGTTTCTCGACCATCAGAAATTCGGCGTCTGGAGAGGAGGGGAGGAGGAGGAGGAGAGAGCACCAAGATTTGTCAGCGCTTAGGGCACCATAGCGGCGTCTTCTTAGGTCTCCTTATTGAACTTATTCCTCCTCTTCTTCTTCTTCTCCCTCTTGTTTCTTCCTCTCCTTCCTCTTCTTCTTCTTCTCGTCCTCTTCGTCCTCCTCCTCCTCTACTTCCTCCTCCTCCTCCTCCTCCTCCTCCTTCTCCTCTTTATTTTTCTTCTTCAGACGGCTGGGACGACGGAGATGCTGGTGGCCGTTGCCATAGAAACGGCAAGATAGATTCCTTCGAGCAGAACCGTCAATCATGTCGGGTTAGCGACCAAACGACCGCCTTCATTTATTTAGCGCGATTTTCTATGCGAATAGAAGTTTTCTTCTGGACGCTAGAGATCAGAAGTGCAGTGTTCGTCTCTCTCTCTCTCTCTCTCTCTCTCTCTCTCTCTCTCTCTCTCTCTCTCTCTCTCTCTCTCTCTCTCTCTTCTCTCTCTGCACTGACAAGATTCGCTCTCGTCCGGATTCAATGCAATGCATACATCCCACGGTCCACTGATTTCTGCTTAGAATGTTTCCCGCCTAGAGATTACACTCGTTTCTTATGGATTTTGCGCGTATAAATCCCCCACCACCAAATCATTACCCCATCTCTGACCCCCCAGCCAATGAAAAGAGAGATCCGCCTTTCACTGCGCGAATAACTAACATTGCAGTTAATTAAGTTAAAAAAGTATCTGAGAAAAATCTTTTGTGATTCAATGTGCGGTCGTGTGCCGACATCGGCTGCTCTTATGCATTATGAAGCGGCGCTATAGAAGCTGACGTTTCGATGATGATGATCATATATATATATATATATATATATATATATATATATATATATATATATATATATATTAGAGAACGGAGACAACAAGATGGTAACTCCCAAACAGTGTGGAAGAAAAACTGACATCCATCGAATTCCTAGAACTTAGACATGTCATACTTTGTCTATTCAAATCAAAACAATATTCACATAATTTGAACACGACCAATTGTGTAATTTCACCATTTCAGGTTTTAAAAAATGGAATATGTGAAATCCAGACTCTTAGGCAATTCTCAGATTCTGGGAGCATAATGGCGAGAAATGACTGAATTTGGAACGATTTTCCGGCAAGAGTTTCAACAATCGTGGCGTCCTCTGTCGAGCAAACAGAAAGCAAAGAAGGCCGTTTAAAAGCGTCTGCATAAATCTTTTGTTTTTGTCCTATAGAAGTCCAGTGGACATGTACAACGATTCGTAAAATATGATTAAGTCTAGGATGTAGGATCTTTCTTACGCTTTCCAATCACGGAGTGTGTCGGGAAAACAGACTTACGAACAGTGGCGTGGCCAGGATTCCAGAATAGGGGCACTTCGACATTCTTCTGTCCAAGTCTCGACCAGGGGCGTAGCCAGGAATTTGACTTGGGAGGGTATAAATGTTGGGGGGGTATAAACCTTAACTATAAACCATATAAACTACACATATAACCACATATAACCCCATATAAATCCTATAAAAAACCTTAAGGTAGACTGATTTTGGAGGGTATATATATACCGATATACCCCCCGTCGCTACGCCCCTGGTCTCGACGAGCAAAAACTCGTCATCTTACAAGTTTGGTGTCTGGTGCATTTTCCTCAATCTAATACTAATCTCTACCCTTCCCCCCAAACCATTCATCGGTTTTGGGCGAATTTCAAGACCGGTCCCGATCCGAATAGGGGGTCGCCTCCACCCGTGGCTACGCCAATTTTTATATGACACTAAATCCGAATGTAGTGTGAGGTTGAAATTATGTATGACGCACACATTTTTAAAATCATTTCCGTTCTACACAGCTTTAAAAAGCGTTGTATTATACAGCAGTGCAGAAAGGTCGTGAGAATGTCGGAGGTCAAAGGTCAATTCCCTATATTTCCTCTTCCTTCGCTTGGAACCATTTGCCGTGACCACGTCATTCGCCACTCGTCGCTTCAAAGGCTAACGAAGTCTCGGCCTCCTTCCAAACTTGGCATTTCAGTGTCTGCGCTGTTCTGGAAAATCTTCTTCCAGAGAAACAAACAAATTTGGAGCTAGGTGCATTCAGACGAGAGAGATACAGAGGGAGAGAGAGACAGAGACAGAGACAGACACAGACAGACAGACAGACAGACAGACAGAGAGAGAGAGAGAGAGAGAGAGAGAGAGAGAGAGAGAGAGAGAGAGAAAGACAGAGAGAGAGAGAGAGAGAGAGAGAGAGAGAGAGAGACCACGTCAGCGCTCATCTTTATCGCCAGTTTTTAAGACTGATAAGCATAATAATTTATTGTTTGCAATGGGGCAAAGGAAAAGGAAAGAAAAGGAAAAGGAATCACCTAATTCGCAAAGGGGGCCTATGGGGCCTAATTCTAAAACCCGGAATAATAATAATTCTTCGCGTATTGCTCTGTGCGGCGGTGGAGGCCATTATCTTCTGCATTCTCTGTTCGTCGGAGCTGACTTTGCAGAAGTGAAACTTTTCCTCTTCTGAGAACGAGCAGCAAGAGTGAAACAAGGCGTTCGCGGCTTCAACTGACTGACATTTCTGGTTCCGACCTTCCTATCCACTCATCGAGCCTTCTTTCTCCTCCTCCTCCTTTTCCTCTTACTTCTTCTTCTCCTCCTCCTCCTCCTTTTCCTCTTACTTCTTCTCCTCCTCCTCCTTTTCCTCTTACTTCTTCTCCTCCTCCTCCTCCTCCTCCTCCTCCTCCCCCTCCTGCTCAGTGCCAATCCAGGTAGAACACACCTGCCCGAACGTAGACCGTCTCTGTACCGAATGACTTCTTTAGCGTCTTGAACTTCTGCGGCGCTCAGAAGATCCAAAGTGTTGCCCGGAGTATCACTGCTAGGTCTAGTTGTCTTCATCGTTTTCAGTTTCCCTCTTCGTTGCTCGATCTTTCCGCTTTCTCGGGCAATCTAGCGGTTGAAACAAGATAAGATTATAATAGTCTATAGCTGATCGAAGATATTGGCCTTGATTGATAGAGGAAATCGATTATCTTCCGCCTTTCTTTCGGTTAAGAATCGATATCGATCGAGCGCCGTGATCAAAATGGCGGCCGTCAACACAATGGACGCCATCAAGAAGAAGATGCAGGCCATGAAGCTGGACAAAGAGAACGCCTTCGACAAAGCAGATCAACTGGAGCAGAAGCTCGGAGAGCAGAAAACAGTTCACGAAAAGGTTAATCTAATCTAATCTTGAACTTCTATAGCGCCACTTCAATCACAATACACAGACCAGTAGCGCCATTTCACACTTTCTTGGGGCGAGATAATTTTGTTGGCAAATTTTGGGCAATTTTTGGGCCAATTTTGGCAAATTTTTAAATGTTTGACACTTTTTGGCAATTTTTTGGCAATTTTTGGCGATTTTTTGCACATTTCACATTTATTTAATATATGGCACGTTAAATTCGCATGGGCGCCCACATAAATTTTTCCAGGAGGTGCAAACACAATGTGGTTACGCCACATAAATTTTCCCAGGAGGGGCGAAACACATTTTAACGCAATGGTCACGGTTAATATTTTGTCAAGGTTTTCAAATTTCAATATGAAATATTGATATTTGCATTTTCCAGAGGGGAGGGGAATTACCCCCTCTTGCCCTAATGTGCGGGCGCCCATGCAAATCCGCAAAAATGAACAAGGATCTGTAGAAATTATTGTTTCGTTTGCGGCTGATAAATAATATTGCTATAGCTCGTTTCTGGATCATTGCATTAATAGAACGGAGAGGAAATCCAGGGCCTACAAAAGAGAATCACGCAACTGGAGACGGAATTAGTTCAGGCGAAGGGACAGCTCCAAGAGACAACGGAAAAACTGGAAAACGTCAACAAAAACCTCTCGAACGTAAGAAAAACGCTGTCTTTCAGTTTTCGAGTAATAATCAAGACGCCTTTTGATTATGGGCCGAAGTCGAATCCGAAAAGTTCGGTCTCTCTCTCTCTCTCTCTCTCTCTCTCTCTCTAAAGGCGATAAAAATTCTGGAGCTAAAAAACGGAAACGTTTACTATCCCCGCGCTCAGTGACGGTTCCAGGATTTCTTGGTGGGGGGGGGGTGAAAAGAATTCATAGGAAGTTGGTGGGGGGGATGAAAAGAGAAGGGAAAAATCAATAAACTTCGCCGAAAAAGAAAAAGGCTGACAATAAAAAAGGCATTTTTCCCGAATTTGACTAGACTTTTACCGAAAAATAGGTTGACAAGCAAAAAAGGTCACCCGCAGTTTTTTCTCCGTCATTTTACTTGACTTTTACCCAAAAATAGTTTCACAAGCAAAAAATCTAAAACGTCCGGTGGGGGATGCATACCCGCTCATCCCTCGCGTGAAACCGCCACTGACCACGCTTGTTTTCTCCCCTTTCTCCCGTTTTCATCGTCTGGTTTCTCTTCTTCGCATTAGGCCTATATCTGCTCTTCTCGCTTTCGAAGCGGGTTTTGGGGGAATTTTAGCGTATCTTCAGAACATACAGTAAGTTTTAAAATAGTTTAGATTTTCGATGCCATCGATAATAATAATAATTTGTTACATCTTCGGGTATTTAAGCGAAAGTTTAAAATTTTTATTTATATTTGGCTGCAAGGGTGCTCCATAGTTGGATTGCGGTCTGATCTGAAATTAGTTTTCTACGCCTTTGTTCAAATCAAAATATCACGCTCAAAGACATTGCCAACTCGGATATAGACTAGTTTGGGTGCAGTGGCGGCTCCACAAAGGGGCCCGGGAGGCCGGTCCCCCCTAACGAATGCCTGCCCTCAGTGGCCCCTCTTTTTGGGACTTTATACTTACTACTACATACGTATCAATAAATGGTTTGTCCCATGCTTAGAAGTTACCACCCCAACGCCTCCCCCCACTTGAGAAAATCTAGACCCGCCACTGTCTGAGTGAAACATTCTATGCAGGACCATATTAAGGTGGGGCTGATGGGGCTGTAGCCCAATTAGGCCCACTTTTCGAGATAACCTTTTTTTGCTTGTAACGATTTGAAAGGAAGATAACCTTTCTTTGCTTGTCAGAGATTTAATTAGGCGACGGGCCTTTTTCAGCCCCCGCCCCGGCCCCTCGGACCTTAATCCCCTGGGCCCTGGGCCTATGCAACAAATAGGCCTACTATTCAAGCTAACTGAAGACGAATTAATTTATTGGAGTAAACTTGATAATTGAAACAAAACAAGATATAACCAAACTCAAATGTAAAAATCTTACATTTATATAGCGCCTTGATGTTTTATCCACTATTTATCAGCCTATAGCGCTGCGCAGGTCGTATTAATTTCCGCTCTGCGTAGGCGAGCATCTGAGGGTTCAGGGATCGAACCCAGGTTCGAACACGGGAGGCAGGGCTGACGTTCTTCCAACTGAATTGCATGGCATAGCTTATGCCGACGTGATAACTTCGGTACTCTAATCTGCGATCGAAGATAGTACGCTGATACAGGAACCAACAGTACGTTGACGTATTTGTGACAATTATTAGTACTGCAGTTGAACATAAACTGAAGATGGTAACGCTCTTCTTTGGGTTAATTTGCCGTACGAAGCTCTTCCTGTACTGTATATACCTTTGTGCAGAACATAAGGTCAAGGTAGCCTATTCTAAGTTCAGGTGAGACGATAAGATGCGTCTGCTTATGACGTCATCGCTTCCATTTTTCCAGCTTTTTTCAATCACAAGAAGCATTGAACGGAAATCAGATGCCTCAACACCTCACTCTCTCACTCTCTCACTCTCTCTCACCCTTCACAGACTTCACTCCCTCACTCTTTCACTCTGCATTCCTCGACGATGCTTTCCAGATGTTATCGCGAAAGAATTTCAGTGGAGCGTAGTAGTCCAGTCGTCTTGGCTAGAGTTTCTCGGAAGATGAGCCAGGGTGTGTGGGGTGAGTGTGTAGAGGGGGGTGGGGTGGGTGAGAGGATGGGGTGAGTGGGGGGGTGTGGCGTGAGAACCATTTGCAACGAACTCTTGTAGCTGTTGATCGACACGATCAGAAGCACTTCGTCTGCTTACTTTCGAGGAATTGAGGATTTGGCGGGAAAAGTGATAGCGATTAACGTCTGACGTTCAGTAACAAAAACACACGTAGGCCTAGTATTAAAGGTACGAAGAAGGAGAGAGAGAGAGAGAGAGAGAGAGAGAGAGAGAGAGAGGGGGGAGAGAGACAGAAGGAGAGAGAGAGAAGGAGAGAGAGAGAGATGAACAGAAAAGAACAAAGAAATAACGGAATGAAGTGTGGAAGAGAGCGTTCAACGTTATTCTTGTAGTCTGACTTGGCATATCTTTCATTCCAAGTCGCAGTTGGCAATTTCAAGCATCGAACAGAGCTAAACTGATACGCATATTAACTGAAGTATGCAGACAGACAGACATACAGACAGACAGACAGGCAGACAGACAGACAGACAGACCGTTACGTCTCATTTCGCAGGATTCTTTATCGTCAGAAATGTTCAGTCTTTTGACGCCCACCAGTGGCCTCCTCAAGAACCAGGATTAGAAGAAGGGTTATAATAATAATAATAATAATAATAATAATAATAATAATAATAATAATAATAATTAATAATAATAATAATAATAATATAATAATAATAATAATAATAATAATAATAATAATATTAATGATAATAATAATAATAATTATTAATAATTATTATTATTAATTAATAATATGACTTCTAGTGATTTAGGAGGCTTAGTTAGCCTGTGTGAAAACCACCGCAATCTCTTTCAACATTAAAAAATGCAGTTCTTCTCATTGATAACTTTTGAATCCGTTTACTGTTTCAAATGTTACTGCCTCTTCGTCCAAACTGTTCCATTTGTCCGCAACCCATTAGCACTATTAACTAGAAGAGGTTATTAATGTTTTAACGGAGGGGATCCCAGATATATCCGTCCATGCGTCAGTTTGAGGAGGACTTTAAATACACGGTTAAGGGGTTAATGTTTCAGACGGAGGGAGGTTCGAAGACGCTGACGAAGGGCGTGCGCCAGTTGGAGGAGGACTTTGAGAATCTGATGGAGATTAGGACTGCAGTCAGCGTCAGAGAAACTCGAAGAAGCCACCAAGGCAGCGGATGACAGCGAAAGGTCGGATCCGCATCATAAGAATCTGATGGCGTATTAGGTCTGGGAACTCTGTAGATCAACATTGGTTTTCGACCTTTATATAATCAATCAATCAATCTTTTTAATTTTCAGGTTAAACATACAAAATTAAATCATTTCCTATGTAACAAAAAGAACATCGGACCGTAAAAAAATTATTTTCGTTCATAATTTGTTTAGTGATTTATAAGTGACGGAGTTGTTAAGAATAATGAGTTGAATTAATGCTACGACAATTAAAATAAGGATTTTGACAGTATTCTCATTCAATTGTCTGCGATGTCTTTAAAGAATAAAATCGAAATGAAAAATTGTAGTTTTAAAAAAGGTCCTGAAAACTTTGTAGTAATTTTCTTTTATTTGTTACCAAGGAAGGGAAAATTTGTTAAACAATAACAGTTAAAATGTTTGACATTATTCTCATTCAAGAAACTGCGATGACAATCCCCGAATGAAAATTGTAGGACCTATTTCCGATGATGGTGTCAGGTGACCCCGGCAAATCGTCATTCGACCCCCCCCCCGTAGGGGTCGCGACCCACAGGTTGAGAACCGCTGGTCTAAATCGACTAAATATAGTCTTTGGTCGAAAGAGCCTAAATATGACATTAGGTCAGTGGCGTGCAGAGAGTGGTGGGGGTCAGTGGCGTAGCCAGGATTCCCCTAAGAGGGGAGGGGTTATGATTCAAATCCCAACTTCGAAAAATTCTGACAAGCAAAAAACGGTCGTCAACTATTACTTTACTTTACTTGCTTAACAGAATTATATAATAGGCATATGAGTTAGTACAACTATACAACTAGATTAATCTTGTCGGACAGCCAAGGGGGGTTAGCCCCCAAGCCCCTCCCCTTGGCTACGCCACTGGTGGGCGCCCGGGACCAAGTAGATAAAAAGGTCGCCGGGTCAATTATAGCGCCCCCATGGTGGGGGCCAGGGCCACCGCTCCACCGCCCCCCTCTGCACGCTACAGCATTATTATTTATTATTATTATTATTATTATTATTATTATTATTATTATTATTATTATTATTATTATTAAGTAGCCTAAATATAGGCCTACTAGTACTATTTTGCATCATCCGACCGGTAATTCCAGACTTGGCCGTTGAGACTTGTACGCAGATTCAGATGATGGTTTAATTAATTTAAATTTTTATTCTGGGATGTATTTATGTGGAGCAATGTCGTTTTAGAGGAAGAAAGGTCCTGGAAAGTAGAACCGCCAACGACGAGGAAAGAATCACCCAACTGGAAAAAGAGCTGGAAGAGACGATTTTCGTTGGAGAAGAGTCGGATCGAAAATTCGAAGAGGCAAAAACTAGGCCTTTAAATGAAAATGGCACAATGGCATATGTGATTATTATTATTATTATTATTATTATTATTATTATTATTATTATTATTATTATTATTATTATTATTATTATTATTATTATTATTATTATTATTATTATTATCATCATCATCATCATCATCATCATCATCATCATCATTATTCATCATCATCATCATCATCATCATCATCATCATTAGGACAATTTATATAGCGCTGTAGCTAGTTAAAATACCAAAATCAAAAGTGCTTTGACAACGCTGACATGTCAATGAAGGTCCGAAGGTGGAGATGTTAAGAATCCACTCGGATGTTAGAAAGCCGGTGCTGAGTCCTTAAGAAGCGGTCCTTCATGAAAACACAATTGGGCATTTTACTCAAAGTAATCGGTAACAGGGCAAAGGCTATTTAAAACTAGGCCTACTCGATAGATTCTGGGCCTCTTCTGACCTCTGAATTTCTGAAAGGGCCTGTTGATAGGCCTACAGTAGAACTTCGCTATAGCGGACTCGGTTATAACGTATATTCGGTTGTAACATAGGCTAACGCAATGTATACGGTCCCGTGTGATGTGCTATAGTTTTGTATGGTATTGGATAACACAGTGTTTTATCCAGGCCTTGTAGGGGAGATTTCCCCACCCAAAAACTCAAAATCTCCCCTCTCAACAAATTTCAGCACTGACACAAATGTTTGCATTGAACTATGTCGCTTCCCCTCCAGCCAAGTCAATTCCCCCCAAAGGCTTGGAGTATGGATAGAACCCTGGGATTATATACCGTACCTCGGATTTAACGTACTCAATTTTACAGACCCACTAAACAGGCCATAATAATTATTTATCGAAATTCTGTTGCATATGGGCCCTTATGGGGCGACTGTTAGAGAGAAGCGTTAATAATATCTTTGATGTTTTTTTATAAACAGGCGTCTAGAAAATTGGCAATGACGGAAGTCGATCTCACTCGAGCAGAGGCAGGACTCGAGTCAGCCGAAGCGTAAGTATTAATGTAAAGTTTTCCCATGCCCGCATTGGAGCGTTGGGGGTCGGTGCTGATCTCCGGTCACTTAGGCATACAGCGAGTCGGCAACGCGGGTGGTAAACGTCATTAATTAACCTACCATTAACCCCTTAACTGGGGATCCTGGATATATCCGTCCATTTTACATTGAGACAGTTAAATACACGGTTAAGGGGTTAACCTAGAGTAGGTTGCCAGCCAAACGTCAAGGCCCGCGTCCGTTTATCTCCTATTTTGAAGAACAGCGAACGCTGCTCCCATTTTGATTTTATAAGTAAATTCGATCATCTTCAAAGCTCTATCTGCATGACACTAAGTAAGGCTGAGGGGGCTCCTTTGGGAGGGGCTTCGCAAAACCGTTGAGTTATTGGTTGGGAGTCGAACCCGTTCCGTCGGTGTGCCTGCCCAGCGTAGATCAATTTGTTTTGCATGGAAGCATCTCTGCTATAGGCCCCTATTTTTTGGTAAGACTCTTGGCTTCAGTTAATTAACGGCCAATGGAATTCTGCGATTCTCCCAAAAAAGACAAATTTTGAGTGGCTGTGTTAATTAATTTCTGTTATCTTCGAAAAGCAAGGTATTGGAGCTGGAAGAGGAACTGAAGGTCGTCGGAAACAACATGAAATCACTGGAGATATTTCAACAAGAGGTCAAGGAAAATACATTCAGCTTAAGCAACATTGTAAAATGGGCGGATATATAACAGAAGAATCACTTTCTGTTTGTCTGTCTTTCTGTCCAAGCCCGCCGAGAGAAATGCCGGGCCCCTGTGCAGACGGGCATGCAGTCACGGGCCCCTAACAAGCGTGAAAAACAAACTGATGACGGCCTTTTTTGCTTGTCAGTATTTTACAGGATGTTAATACATGACCGGCCTCGGGTACCCAACGGTGAGCGGGTCTCTGTGCATTTGCCTCCCGCCCCCTCTCGGCTGGCCTGTTTCTGTCATGATGAGTTATGCCTTCAATGTCCCTATATATGCAAGTGGGAGTTTGCTTTCACTCATTGGCAGGCTATTTCTAGGACTATCAATTGGGGGCGGGGGTTGTTGGTATATTCCGGGGGTGCCCTGCCGAAAAAGTCTGACAAGCAAAAAAGTCATCCGGCTCTCAGTAGGGGGGAGTGTTGGTCTCAGATGGGGCGTGTTGGGGTGGGGGTGTAAAATATCCCTTCTCGTTGGATTCCATCATAAGTCTCTGTCTGCCAGTTCCATATTAAAGCACAATTAATTAAGCCCGCCAATTCAGTACGATTGGCCATCAACCATTCCTTCTTTAGGCCTTTTTAGTATGTTTCACGCAAAATGATAAAGCCACGGATGAGGTGTTTGCCGAACCCTGCTGTCGTTTGCAAATACCTATAGGGCATGTACTGTATTCGAATGTTCCAATTTCTTTCTTCAGGCAGCACAGCGAGAAGAAGCGTATGAAGAGACGATCAACGACCTCACGAATCAACTTAAAAACGTCAGTCGAATTTTGCTTCCTTTGTTTATCTCAGCATCCGCTTATCAGATCAATCCAGTTCTTAGACATGGTCTTATACGGCTTGCATTTGTAGGGAAAAAATATTGGTTACTGCCAGGGGCGTAGTTAGGAATTTGATTGGCGGGGGTATAATGTGATGGGGCAGTGGCGGCTCCACCGGAGGGCAGGGGGCCCGTGCCCCTATTGAGTGCCTGGCCCCCAGTTGGGACCCTATACTTAATGCTACATACATTAAACAACAAACGGCTGGACCCCCATGATTAGAAGTTGCCACCCCAACGGCCTCCCACTTGCGAAATCCTAGAGCCGCCACTGGATTGGGGTGGGGGTATAAATCTTTAAAAACTTTGAAACTTTTAAAAAATACATTGAAAATTTTAAGGCAGTCTGATTTTTTTTGGGAGGGTATATATACCGATATAACACCCCGTCGCTACGCCTCTGGTTACTGAATTCTCCTCCCTATTGGTCCAATCTATATTGTAAGGGGGAGTTTCATGTTGTCATTAACTTATTTGACAACTTAGTTATAATAATAACACAATTAGAGATCCTCCCCCACTTGTCTGACTCAAATGTCATCATGTTTAAATTCTGAGAATTTACCATTATTGCGTAATTTCTAGGCGGAAAGTCGCTTAGCGGAAGCGGAGAAACACGTGACAACGCTTCAGAAGGAGGTCGACAAACTAGAAGGTAAGAGTCAACCACTTGAACCAGGTGACACACCAGGTCCAAGCCATTAGCGTCGGCACGGGAAAAGGCAAATACCCCCACCCCAACCTGACCATGGACCACCTATCAGATTCGCGCAAATCAGGTGTTTTGTGGGGTGGGGTAAGGAATCTGACACACCAGTCCCCTTTTGCCTACCAACTCAAAATTCCTGGCGACGCCACTGGTCTAAGCTACCAAGAGACAGGCGCCACGCCGTTAACTTTGCACATCTAATTAGTGTTATTTAATCTATTTCTGAGTCCTTTAAGACACGTGTGATGTGTTTACTGATCAGCACGCAACATAGTTCTGAACTATGTTACGTATACAGTAGAACTTCGTTATAGCGGACTCAGTTATAACGAATCATCGCTCTTAACGTTTTGCAATATAGGGTCCCGTGCGATTAGCCACCGTATTTGATATAACGTAACTCTGCTACAACTCAATTTTACATACCCGCTAAGTACGTTATAGGCTAACGAAGTTCCACGCTGTTAATCTGATTCAGTTTGATTTTTTATTAAATTATTTCAATAATTCTAACTTTAGACGAACTTTCTGCCGGAACGTGAAAAGTACAAGGTCATCAACACTGAACTCGACGTGACCTTCACTGAACTCACAGGATTTTAGACAGAAGACTACTACATTCTGGAACTTAAATCATTATTTAAACAACCTCTGTGCAAGAAAGGACTATTACTATATGATAGCTTCTTGTATAGCAGACTATTAGAATAGGAATTGTGTAAATCACTTGACTATAGTCTCAGTGGCTTCAACATGACTGAAATTTATAGCAATAAAGTGTGGTACAAGTACATGTAGTTGACTAGCTATTGATTTGTGTAGCTGTAATGTCAAGACAGAAAGTTCATGAATAAAACATACATGTATTATATCCCATACTGCAGCAGTAATACTACTACTAATAATAATAATATTAATAATAATAATAATAATAATAATAATAATAATAATATATAACAATAATAACTGGATTGAAGTGGTCATGTGAGGAAAACCACTGATACATACAGTAGATATCAATGGCATAGAGATAAAATGTCCCATTTAAGTAGATATCAATGGCATAGAGATAAAATGTCCCATTTAGCTAGATACCAATGGCATAGAGATAAAAATGTCCCATTTCATTCACTACAGATGGACAGCACAGTGGCTTAAGCATCATCATCTTGATGCAATTCAAAGTCTTGTAGGATCAATTTTCCTATCAAGTTGAACCTGAATTCTGTTGTCCCTCAAACAGTTGCAACACATCCACATCTTTGCATTCTTTTGCGAGCGCCAACAATTCCTACAAAAAATAAAGCAACAACTTGAAAAAATATTTTTAAAACACACAAAGGTATATAAATTTAGTTCTGCAAAGGCATCTACCGTAACTAATAACTACAGAAGCAATAAAGCATGTGTCAAACAAAGTGGTTCTCACACAGGGCAGACCCTACTGAACTACTCTCAAACCTTGCTATTATATTATTATTATTATTATTATTATTATTATTATTATTATTATTATTATTATTATTATTTATTATTATTATTATAATAAGTTACTGTACCTCTGGGCCATTCATATAACATGTCATTTGATTTACTTGTAGCAATGAATATTACTTGAAGACTGTTTTGTGATATGGCCAAGGCATTGCACAGGAGCAACATCTCTAGCTGTTTATGCTAACAATTCTCTGACTCTATCAATATATTTATTAATAATTTTAAAATTAAAGCATAGGCTAAAATTAAAAGCAAAGCTAAGAATAAAAAACTGTTTTTTTACCTGTAACTCTTTTTCGCTGCCATTTTGAACGTGCATCTGAAAAAGAGACTTGGAAACAAACGAATGCACGGCCTGAGACATCGGTGAAACTCCCGACAACCTAAAACAAATCTCCCGTTGAAAATATCAAAGCATTACACAAATCCAATCTAGCTAATTATGGATAAATTTTAATTCAGAACAACCGAGCTATTCTCTGTAAAATGAAAGTCTCCAATTGAAGTGCTAACCTGAATTCCTTCAACCATAGTCTGTAGCAGTTACGCGCCTTTGGCAAAGGTCCACTACAAATCAGTTGCGATAACTGGATCTGAAGCATACAGTAAACAACACTTTGAAACAACTCAAAATAGATTTCACCATATCTAACATTTCATTTACAGTCAAACCCCGTTAAGATGTCACAATGAAAGGAACATTCAAACTGCATGTATTAACCCTTTGTTTACTTTATTCCTGTAGATGCTCCCAGCTCTGTTTATTTCAAGACAACGGTTTCTATAGCGCCTTTATATGCACTTTAAGCTACAAGGCTGCTTATTCTCTGAGCTAAATGGAGCATGTGTTAACATGGGCGCTGGAGCCCAGATTAACACACAGTCAACCATACCCTAAACTAAAAAGGTGCATCCTTAGCTCTCTATGTTCTTTACAATTTGAAGAAGGCTTAAAAACGAAAGCTATTAAAAGTACAATCACAACTGATGTTGGCTTAAATGCACAATACAAAAATATCCATTCTAAGTAATAAAATAAGACTATTTATATAGCACTATCATCAACTGTGAACGCTAATGCGCATACCTTACCATTATAAAGCAAGATTTGATTAAATTATCCATAGAATACGGTGACTAAAAAAAGATTAATGTCAAATAAATGTCACAGCTTCGATAAGATCGAGTTTACCTGATAGAGTTGAGAACTTGGCTTATCTTTCATTAGGTTCCCAAGTGAGCCATCCTTCGCGAATGTCGAACTAAGACCGCAGATTACGGGATCATCGTCGTAGAACCAAGCGGCCTAAGACAAATGAAGCCAAACACAATGAAAGCTTAACCCTTTCGCCACGGCAATCCATACAACCAACACGTTAAGAAGCCAAAACACCAGCCCTACAGAGCCAAAGGGTTAAAATCAGTTGGATATTAGTGACTGTGAAAATCACCAACACCAACATAATCATTCTAGTTTGTCTACATCAACAGAGCACCTCAGAATTAGCATTCTGTTAAGTGTGCAACATGTCCTAACTTAGAGCTCATCCATAAAATACATATGCAAAAAGGCATATTTTCAACCCACCCACCCCATTTGCACACCATATTATTATTATTATTATTATTATTATTATTATTATTATTTTACTTGTGACAATTTATATAGCACAATAACATGGCTGGGCTAAAGTCAAGAGCGCTTTACATAGGAGTCACTTATAGGATATGTTAAACAAGTGTGTTTTTTTTCTTGAAGCAGTACATACGCAAAATCCCCTAAATTTAACCCCTTTCCACCCTCAGTGTGTGTAAGTACATGTAAATGGATGGACCCTTACTTGTTCAAGAAACTTAGCAGCAGATTCCAGTCTGTTTGACAAGGAAAAGCGACAGCGCAAACTGTCGCGAAGACCACTTCCGAAGCAGCTGCAAGTTGGTCTTGTTCGTTTGACCGACCCGTAACTCCGCTTCAACTTCACATAAACGACATTTAAAACAATAATGCGAAAACCGCTCATAACAATAATGCAACGCTAGGTTAGGCCAGTGGGTTAGGAGGGCCCAACTCCCAGGAGCAAGAAATCCCCCCACCCCAGCAGGAATACACAACACTTATATTTTTAGTCGACTGCCCTTGAAAATGGTTTCCTAAAAATCAAACACGAGAATAGTCAAGTACAACCAGAAAGAAAGATAAACTTCAAAAGTGTAGACATATCAATATTAGATTCATGAAATAAAAATACTATTGATAAGATTACAGCCCTAGTCGTCATCGTAATAACTGTAATCATCATAATTATCATCCCTATCATCACTGCAATCATCATCATGATCATCATCATCATCATGATCATCACCATTGTCATCGTCATCACCGCCCGTCGTCGTCATTGTCATAATCATCATCAACACCACCACAGCAGCAGCAGCAGCAGCATCACCACGTGACATACTCTGTGATAGAATGCGTTCAGCCAAAGCACACGTGAACGACAGAAGTTCACTGTTTGGCTTCTGTTCCAAAATGCAAGAAACGTTCTTGAGATGAGCGACAGACAGGAGTAGACTCCAGCTGGACAGAACATCTGCATAAACAGCAAATCATATAACAAATCTAAACAAATCTACATACAATCAAATCGAATATAAACAAATCTACATACAATCAAATCACAGAATTATGCAGTCATGCTCCATTTTTATGCAAAGAACCTTAAGACGTACTTGTACGAGATATCGTATAAGTGCAGTGCGTAAAGTGCTCTTGACTTTGGCCTTCGGCCATGATTATTGCACTATATAAATTGACATTTTAACATAACATAACATATTATAATTAGCCACTGTGTACAACTACAAAGTTAAAATTGTTAAAGTGGTCAATTTTTTAAAGTTAATAAGAACAAAAATTGGCATTGACCCTCAATTTTTTCCCTATACTTCCAATAGATTGTCCCCTTTTTATGCTACTTAGCTCCCAAAATAATGTCTTTTATTCTGAAAGGTTTGACCTCTGACCCAACAAGTACTTGGTAACACACTGGAGAGGCTGGCCCCCTGACAACAGGGGGCCAGCTCCCACTGGAGCCCCTAAGGTCGACTCAGCCTTACCTGCTAGATGGCAGTGGTAACAATGAAGAGCAGCATAAAGCTGTGAAGATAAAGCATATGTCTAGATGTCTGACTTGGAAATTTACTCTAGATTAATGGCATAAGTTACTTTTGGTGCTGCATGCCTATATAACCAGAGCCCCCAACGCTCAAATCGAGTATGAAAAAACCTTTTATATACACTGAGCAGTGTTTACTCAGGTCTGTTTTTGGAGAAAACCAAAGTTTTAAAACAATTTTGTATATGTTGGCTTGGGGATGAAAAATTCCCAAAGCGTGGAGAGACAAATCTTGTCCCCCAAAACATGCCCAATGTCAAGGTGGCTAGAATAAGCTCAAGAAACCTGAAACATTGTGTCATATTATGCAAGAAATTCACAAGAGATCTTGAGGTAAATAAACATCAAAAGGATGAGAAAGAGTGAAAGAACTAGAGATCGATTGCTTTTGAAAAAGAAAAACCAACCGGGCCGTAGGTGAACAGCTTTCTGAGCAATCCTGAATGCCTCGTGGTTGACAGAGGACAGCCGTGGCATGGAAGCCAGTGCAAAACATAGTAATGCATCCTAAAGACATCAGATAACAACCACATTTAACTTTTTATTATTATTATTATTATTATTATTATTATTATTATTATTATTATTATTATCAGACAATTTCTTCAGCACAATAGATAGACAAGACTAAGGTCCAAGACAAGAGCGCTTAAAAAGTGGAGTCAAAACCTCAACTTGCGTTTAAAACTTTACACATGCATTAAATTTAAATACCTTGATTTAAAGGGATTTTTTAAAACTTGTATTTCTTGGGCCAGATAACTGAGAATCTTGAGGGATAATCCGCTACATGTGAACCTCAAACAGCAACTCCATAGATGCTATATTAAGCGAGATAAGACATTAAAAGCTAAGGTAGTGTTTATGGGCACGTTTGGGCGTTTTGGGACATAATGGGCATGGGTGTTTTGGTGCTTTGGGACTTAACCCCTTTACCATCCATGACTCATATGTGCATCCATTTTACATTACGGTACATTACAAACAAATGGCTGGTAAAGATGTTAAAGGGTTAAACCATCAGAACTTTGTAACTATGTGCAATGTAAACAAGTAGACTTGGACCCGGCAGTTTAAGGGTTAACAATATTATAAAGACACAGATTTCTCTCTAACTCAACTATTCAAAATTTGAGTAGAAGTAAATGCCTTTCAACATAAAAAATACATAAAAACCAAGTAAACATTCAAAAAAATTAAAATAATAATAAGAAAAAACAATAAGAACTCACGAGCTTATGATTGGCGTCGCCAGCGATCGCAGACACTCGGCTGCAATGATCGGCGATCTCGTGACGATCAGAGCGCGACAAGAGAATGAATTTCGACAGCTGAGTCCAGGTGTCTGAAAGGTGCGGACGCAGGTGTATGTTCTTAACGAGCTCCATCATTGAACCTCTGACATCTCGCTTGACAACAAAATTAGATCACCAACACACATGAACACCATTGTAGAATTCCATGTCAACATCAATTCAACAGTTGTTCAATTTGATAATCCTTTCACTTATCATCCGCGTTTCATGGGAAATGAACAGTGTATGAGCGTCGACCAGCATGCACTTTAACCCCTTAACTGGGCAACTATTTGTAACTCAATGTAAAATGGATGAGCGTTACTCGGGGCGCCCAGTTAAGGGGTTAATAATCGCTTCAATCTAACCTAGCTTTGACAATATCTCATTGTTATCCAATCCAATCTAATCATCAACTTCTATAGCACCACTTCGTAATGCACAGAAGCATCGGCCGATGATGGCAAACCAAATCCTAGTCTCACATAATCCCAGTCAAATCCGGGTTGGAAAAAAACCGGTTAGGGTTGGGGCCTGTGCTCACCAGTGCCAACTGAACATAAGCCGTGAGCACGACGATGTCAGACGGTCGCTCGGTGGCAGGAACGTTCTTGCGCAGCGTCTGAAGAACGGCCATCAGAAGACCGGGATCTCGCTGGAGAAAGGCAAAACCGAGGAGCGACTTTAGGGCGTCGATCGTAGACGGCGAATCCTTCAGACTTGAAAAACAAATCACCGCGCTGTCGTATGATCGCTCGATGCAACGCACCGTTTTCCCAACTAAAGCTATCCATTGGACGACTAGCCTTGAAACCAAATGCCAATGTTTGTGTGCTGTCACAATCCATACCCCAACTGGGAACTTCAATGGGGCAAACTTCTGGGATTCTGAACCCTCCAGACTATAGCTCAAGATCTCATTAAGAAGATATAAAACATTATCTCTAATACCATCATACAAGTGTAATGTGTAAAAGCACTTTTGCCTTAAGCCTCTGACTTTGTTGCTGCACTATATAAACTGTCGAATAAACTAAACTAACTAAACTAAACTAAACCATCCATTATAGAAATGCATTGCAGCACATTATAACAGAGTGTACGTTATAACTGAGTGCGAGATATCAAAGTTCTACTGTATATCAATGATAACAGGAACTATGACTTAAATAACACGAAAACTGTCATTTCATAAAAAATTATATCACAACAAAATTTTAATTGTATGGTTAATAAACCCAGTGTTCTGTACTCTCCAATCTGGTTCTGTCTCACCGTCGATGTTGCACCAGTCACTCACGGCGCAAATTCCGCACGGAGCAGAGAAAAAATATTTCCGTATAGAGAAACAACACCTTCCTCACCTCTGGAAAAACTGCGTCTTTGCTTCGTTGAAATCCCTCGTCAAACGCGGCCATTCCCAAAGCCACCCGCACCAACGCACGGTCCGTGAGATTCGAAGACAAATCCAACGCTTCTTTATACGCTAGTAACAACAGAAAAGCGGAAGAAATCTCCAGTATCCAGACATCATCAAAATTACTCTTTTATGCCGGGGTGGGGACCCGTCCTATGGAATGCATTGCCAGATGAAGTGACTCAAAGAGACCTCTTCCAAACAGTTTGCAAATAAACTAAAGACAGTATGTAAATAAGTACTATTTACTATCTCCTACAAGTGCCCCCTGTAAAGTGATCTTGACTTTGGCCTTCGCTATGCTTATTGCACTATATAAATTGTCATAATAATAATAATAATAATAATAATAATAATAATAATAATTTGAATGAACTAATATGAAACACTGTAAAGCAGAATGCATAAGAGATCGTTGTAACATTTCACAAGAAAATTAAATAAAAAGTAACAACACATAAAAATTCATCATTTTGTTTTATGTTTTGCCCGGAAAATTCACACCATGTCTATGACACTCCCCATTTTGTGGCTACAACCATTATTTCTCTGACCCCTCCTCTATCATGTCACAGATAAGAAAAGACAGTAATAAGGGAATCATGAATATGACAAATACGGCACAATTTCATCAGCGCTTGCAATGCATTAAGCCTATGACGAATAGATGATAAAGACAGATACTACTTAACCCCCTTAACCGTGTATTTAACTGTAACTCAATGTAAAATGGACGGATATATCCGGGATCCCCAGTTAAGGGGTTAAGATCCTGACATACATACCGAGTATGCTTGCATCAACCTGTCCAGCTTTCAGCGAGGCCAGGCCGAGTCCACAAGCGACATCAAACGACTTCTCAGACCCAAGGGTGCGATATAATTTGACCGCCTCTTCATACTTGCCATTCTTACTAATAACAGATGACAAAGTAAGTAAGTAAGTAAGTAAAATCTCGTGGATTTCTATAGCGCCTTGGAAAGCAGCACAACAGTAGCTGCTTGTTCTTAGGCACTCAGCCTTTCTTAAAATAGCTATGGGGAAGGTACATTATCAGTCAGCAATAGTCAACATCCAAAGGGCAGTGAGGCAGTAAGTAAGAGCAGACCTTTATCGGCCATGACGCGCATATGTGTCCATTTTACATTACGTTACAAATAAATAGCCGGTAAAGGGGTTAAACGTCAGACATACTTTAAAACTTCATAGGAGCATCAAAATACGTTATGTTCCTGAAATTCAATATCGTTCATAGTCTTGTTTAATGGGTGTGGCGGAGTAAGTGGTGAGATTCTTGCCATGCAACCAGAGGGTAGTGGTTTGAATCTGACCCTAGCCACTGCATAGTGACCTTGGGCAAATTGTTCACTCCTGGCTTGCTCTGCACTTATGATTCTTCACTTTACGAAAGACTTAATGTGTGCTAACAACCATGCAATAATAATAATAATAATAATAATAATAATAATAATAATAATAATAATAATAGCACCTCTTCAGAATTTGATTTCTCCTATTAATTTGATCTTTACATAATCTGTTAGGGCAATGAAGGAAAATCTAATGACAATTTTAGAGTAAAAATGCTGGCTACTCAAGTTAACTCTGTACCGCAAAATCTCACTCAGCGTTCCTCCAAGTTTTATGTCGTATCATTTCAAATGACCACGTTAACAGCAAACATATCCTCCAACTGGAAAATATGCCATGAGCACTGACACAATACATTTAACACATTCAGTAAATGACATCAAAACTGGCCAAAAGAATAAACAACAAATAAAACAAAAATAAAATTATCAAGAATGCGCACCATAGCAGTCGAGCATAATTTTCACAAACAGCTGAAGTGGTGCCGCCTTTGCTTTTATCATCACCTGTGGCTTCCAGTAGCTTCATCGCTCTGTGGAAGGATCAACCATAATTAGTAAGTAAGTCAGTCAATCATTTGAATGACTGATCAAAAATCAGTCAACAAACCAATGTCAAAAAGCAAGTGGATAGATCAATATTAATATTAATATCAGTAATATTAATAGTAATATTAATAGTATATAAAGATCGATTAATAAATAAATAAATATAAATAAAGATTAATAGTATGTAAAATAGTATATAAAGATCAATAGTAATATTATCAATAATAGTGTGGCTTTGGTCTTGATGTCATGACGACAGGAATTCTGCAGGTAATAAAATAAAATCAAATCGAAAACACCAGCAGTCAGTGTACGACTAACTTTTCCAATGCACATAACGCAGGTCGTATCAAGTTCTTTCTCTCCAAAAGAATTGCGTACATATTCCAAGCGACCAGGTTGTCTGATACGCAGTCTGAAATGAAACCAGCAACAAAAGTTATGTTATCTTCAATTGCTGTTGTCTATTATATGTCTACAGTAATCTAATGTATGCATTCACAATTATAAACAATTAAGTCAAAAATCAAGATTTTAGCACAATTCAAATCAGATTATATCACTTATTACTCCTAATTCTAACAGTTTTAAATTTAAATTAAACTTCAAATTCTGCTAAATTTCATTGAGAGTAAAGTAAACCAAAAAATGCAAATCATAAATAACGGCCAGATACAATCCCATAATCTGTCCAAATCTGCTTGATAACACAGAAGCTGATATAAAAAACTGACCACTGATCATGGCAATAACAGAGAATCAACTACAAACAGCGAGAAATAAGAAACAACACGAATCTCGTAAGAGTTTTCTGAGTCCACGACCAAAGATGCTCAGACAGCCAAGGTGTTGGACGCAGAAGAACATCAGAGATCAAGGTCAGAGGTCAAGAACATCAGAGGTCAAGAACATCAGAGGTGAAGGTCGAATCAACTCACCGGTATACTTTGACATTGCGTCAACGGCCGCCGTAACTGCGTTCAGATGGTCGATGGCATACTGATACCATTTGGTCGACATGCTGGATGGATTCTGAAGAGTCCTACACACCCAGTGACCGTAACCAATGCACGACTCCAACTGAATCAAGCACAGTCACAGCAAAACTTCAGACCAATACAGTGAAACCCGCTTAATTGCATAGGTGCCGTGCAAGCCTTGCTTATGCAATTAACTGGGCTATGCGAATAGCCGGGACGTCTGATAATTAATTGTACGCACAAAACACTGCTTCGGGTTTTTATGCTGTTATGCGATTATGCGGGTTATGCAGTTAAGCGGTATGCGATTAAGTGCGATCCACTGTACTCCAAAGGAGCGCATAGTAAGCCAGCTAAGCTTAAAGCACGAACCACTTGAAATTTTTGATATAGTATCGGGAGGTATGTATCAACCGTTTGGGTCAAGGCTGAGAATCTTCATCATTCATGGTCTCATGCTTTTCTAGCTTATGTCTGCTTCGAGCGTAATGTTCTGATGTGTGTATTTATCATGCTGTCTGAGAAAGTTGTGAAAAGCCTGGTTTATGCAAAACTCAGTGCAATAAGATGCATAAAAACCTGTAGGATTTATACATTCTGGCTTCTAGTACAATCTTGTATGTGATACAAAACATCATTCTACAGAAATATGTTGATTCCACGTTGAAAAATCACGCAACATCACAATTACTTGGGGAAGTACTTTGTGATGATGATGAAGCAACATGCCAACCTCCTCAATCATGGCAGAAACTAACTATTTAGAGACCGCACATAATTACTTAACTTTAGTACCAATATTGAAAATTACTGGTATTTTTAAAAAAATGGTTCTTTGTGGCTATGATATTTTCTGATTTTGCACAACTGCAGAAATATCAATAACAGAGCATTAATCTAACAATCGCAAAGCCTATTTATTTATTTATTATTTATTTATTTCTAGACAATTTATCACAAACAAGCCTATTTGAATGATCAGTAAAATAATTATACTGTGTATTTTTAAGTTCCTAAGAAAGGATTCCGCAGAGACAGCGTAATGTCTACAGAATAACAGAATGATGTAATATACTGGATCACTAAAAATAGCACTAATACTAACACTGCTTGCAAGTTCGGTTGTATGTCTAAATAGGTCCATTGCTTCACGGTCGGCAACAGTTTCTGCGATGAAAGCCTTCAAATAAAAGATAACAGTCATACGAATCCCCGAATATAACTGAATATCAGAGTTAAATGTTTTAATTGTTTTATTGAAATCTGCAATAACAGTTATATGTACAAAGTTGATATGCCTGAAAATAAAAATCTACAAATCCAAGCAGTTTTCAGTCCATCTGTTTGTAGGTGAGGCAACTCAGGTGCCAGGTATTCTTAATTTTCAGTAGGCACTGTCATACAATCAGGCACTGTATATTCAGGTCGGTTGCATGTTGCTGGCTCTGTGGCTTTGCCTTCTGGTGCACACACATCACTTGGTAGGGGAGGAGGGGGGACACTATCCTATCCAACATCAGACTATGTAATTTGTGAAATCAGCAGCCTGAGAGCCAGATAGCATCAGACAGGACCATTAGATGCACGCAAAGAAGCAAACATGGAAGGAGATAATATAATGCTATTAAAACAAAACCTAATGAAACTCCAAGCAAAAACCAATCACATTATAAACTACTGGACTAATAACAACGAGCAATCATTGCGATTTTAACTGATATACCACATAAACGTACAGTACATCTCCAATCAAACCCTCGTTCAACTATTCACAGCAGAAGAAACCAAGGTTGATTGGTTTGGTTGATTGAATGACAAAACCGACTGAAAATCGGAAGGCTCAAGAAAAAGACATTTTTGTAGAAGGTGATGATGATGATGATGAAGTCAGTGAAGACTCAAAAGGTACTCATGTACCTGTCCAATCCAACTGTACTGGTACGATGGTTCAAGAGACTGGGCAACTTTGAAAGCCTCGTGAGCCAACTGTAATCACAAAATTCAAAATAAATCAGTCATTTATGGAGTTAATTATTCAACAACACGCTGCAAAGGCTCGTGTGCTTAACCCCTTAACTGGGGATCCCGGATATATCCGTCCATTGTACATTGAGTTACAGTTAAATACACGGTTAAGGGGTTAGGATTCTAACACGAGACTAAAACATTTATGGAGTTCTTGTGCAGTTACTGACAGATTAACTAGGACCTCGGCTCAAGAGTAAAAATAGGTGCAACAGTACCTTCACGTGATTGTTAACCAGGTACAACGTTCCCAGGTTTGTCCATGCAACAACATTCTAAAATGAAACAGAGCATAAAGCAGTAATAAAGATTGGCATTAAGATCCTTTACAGCACAGCATCATCAGATGTTCTCTTGCCCTCTAATTTTTACAACAATCTTGATTCGTGCATTGGCAGCGATTACACTGGGTGAATCCACCACGAGGGTAACACTGAGGGTGAAGTACAATCGCATCACTAATTATTATATATACATGTATATTTCATAAATTATTATATTAATTAATTGCTAACAACTTAAATATCAGTACGTACTCAGATACTCACAATCGTTTTGTTTGTCAGACATATATATTTTCACTTGAAAAACTTGTTACTGCCACTTGTATTTGCGGCGACATCAACCCTAATGCATACTAACACTGACAATATCATCAAGCAATGTCATTTCTATTGGATAATTTTGTCAGATGCTGATTCGAGAACTCCTCCGTAACAGAATTGGTGCAAAACACATAACTAAAAAGTGCATTTCTTACGTTTGATTCTGCCTCAATTGACCGTATGAAGCAGTGCTGGGCAAGCCCTGGGTCTGACAATTCTGTGGAATTTAACAAGAATATGGTAACATGGTTAGAGATGCAAGTCAACAATCTCAAGTTTTAACCTCTTTAACCAGCCAGTTTTGACCCCTTTACAGGCCATTTATTTGTCAACGCAATGTAAAATGGTTGCACATATGAGTCATGACCGGTAAAGGGGTTAATACAATTTGCAAAGAATAAGCGTAGATGACAGCTTGAATATTTCAGTAGAACTGCTACAGTAGTTACTAACTGGCCAACATCTGGGTACAGGTTAAATCCAGACAATGAAACTAAATTGGTTTCACAGGTATTTTGGAATTATTGCAATTATCAAAACATCATTTTCTATTTGCAGGATGTGGAAAGTCTATTAGGGTCTATCCATGTAGTACGTACGCACTGATGGGGGGCTGGACTTAGGAGATTTTGTGTATGCACAGTGTGTACAACGGGGGTTTGAAATTATGCCTTTTTCGCGTACGTACTATATGGATGAGCCTTTATAAAATGCAGACAAAGTTCACAATGCCTGGTCAATAAGAACAAACAATAAATTCATAAACTTGTGCCAAAAATAAAGACAATTAGGCAGTGAGATATCAAACCAATGATAATATCAGCAACACTCATAGAGTAGACCATAACACCAATACATTAATCACTTAACCCCATTAACATATTCCAACATAACTCATAGATTAAAGCACTTGAAAGAAAATCAAGCTACAGACTCAACTGAAGACTGAAGCAAGTAATTTGTAATTTTGCAATGTAATGTAATGTAGCAGAACATTTCATTCTGCATCTTAAGCTCCACTTTACTTACATAGAAATACCCGGGTACTCTAATTCAAATTTTTCAAAGATACATATTTCTTCGAAGATAATTATTTAAGATACTGTCTAACCTTTGGATGCAGCAACAACTCCAAGAGCGGTCCAATGTTGATGGCAGGACGGATCCAAGGTCACGGCCTTACGAAGGGCCTGAAGACTTTTCATGGCCACGCTCTTGGACATGACCTTCTCAACGACCTTTGTTTGGGTGAAGTAATTCACCCCAAGGTCGTGCCAGAGAGACGACATTTCAGGCCGTAATTTCAACGCCATTCCGTAACATCTAAAAAGGATTTACGGCACAAATTAATAAGATTTCCTAAAGTAACTAAAAGATCTGCCAGAAATTCCAAAATACACCGCAAGAATTCTAAATGGAATGCTAAATTCACAAGACTACTTGATGACAAAAATAAACAATGCTATTTCAGAGGACCTATTCTAAAACTAGACTATTCCAAAAAATAGCTCTAAAATCATTTCAATAAATCAGTAAATCAAATGAGTAAGAACAATGCCACCAGAATGACTCAACCTGGCTCCCAAAGCCAAAAGTTCTTTCTTTGACAACTCCTTCGTGAAATTCACTTCTGTAGAATCACTACTCAACAAAACACCAGGAACTGAGATTCTAAAAATAA
This sequence comes from Metaphire vulgaris, assembly GCA_018105865.1. NCBI lineage: Eukaryota > Metazoa > Annelida > Clitellata > Crassiclitellata > Megascolecidae > Metaphire > Metaphire vulgaris. The sequence goes on from CM030846.1 coordinate 14,764,903, forward strand.
ATAAAAAATTAATAACTTCAATTGAAAACATCATCCTTCAACCACCAACTGATAACAGGGTCATCACCAGGTTCTGTCATCCATTTCTCAGTTAAGAGTAAGCGGGAAAAAGCTACTGCAAACAATGCCATTTACCTGTACTACAACAAACAACAATATTAAACGCATTGCTTGCAGTAATGGCAATGCTACGCAATAGCAATGCCACAGCGATTGCATAAAAACAAAGCTGAAAGTCAGCAGCCCAGTCAACAAACAGTCTTATTTAAGGCAGTTTGAATATTGCCTTTATGACAAAAAAACCAAGAGCCTTACTAGAAAAAATTCTATACAGCATTACAGCAATAACTCAAATCAACCAGTATACAAAACAGTACAGTACAATACAGTATACTAGTGATGATATCTAACCTCAGCTGTGCTGATGGAACAACATGCAGAATGGTACAGGCGTCACCCATCTGTTTCCAAAGACATGACAACTCTGGTCTCAACTTAGCCGCCCTAGGGGAAAATGAAAATGAGGTTCATGTTTACGTTAAAGAAATTCCAAAGCATTGATACACAACACCACATCAGCACTAAAAAACCTGCTAGCGGTAAAATAGTCAGAAAAACCTTAAGTGTTCTGTACCATTTATGAAAAACAAAGTATCGGTTCAATATCTCATTCTCAAGGACTTCCACACTAGTGTATAACTCTAGGGACCCATGTATTGTCTTGTAAACTAATAATGCCACTGCTCTACCTTAATAAAAAAAATGACTCACTTTTTACTAAAAATAGAATATGATAGGCAGAAGCTATGTAATAACTTTCTTTCCTCTGGCACTTTGACAAATATGAAATTTTGATTGTCAATTGACTGACTGACTGGCTGACTGATTGATTGAATGATTGATTGATTGATACCTTGTCAGGTGGTTCAATGCCTCCTGACAATGATCAACAGCACGACCATACAAAAGTCGATTCAGTTCATCTTGAGACAACTGATAGCACCCTTCACTTAACCCTACAGCAAAAATCAAAAACCCTAACGCTCTAATAGTCAATATATCTTATCAAATCAAACTATAATTTCTACGCATCAACAGCATTTCTAATACCTACTGACTTTGGCCATGCATATCAACATGCACTTAAAGCACTGTACAATTATATAATTCTGCCAGCTGCCTTAATCCTTAACCCCTTAACCGTGTATTTAACTGTAACTCAATGTGAAATGGACGGATATATCCGGGATCCGCAGTTAAGGGGTTAAGCTACATTTGACATGTCATTCTTCTGCCTTTCTATCAGTTACTCCCTTACTTGCCAAATCCTGTAATTAATAATTACTGGTATAACATGAAGCTAAAATTGAGATAATATTCCATGTGAGTCAAATCTGTGGTAAGGAAGTTATCTTTATCTGCCTATCTACCCATCTACGTTGCGTAAACCAACCAACCAACCAACCAGACCCTTTAGAATATAATTAGCAAGCTCCACATATCGTGAAATATTTTACATATTATATAACTGAGAAACTTTTAGTCAAAACCAATGAAAACGTGAAATATAAAGCACATCTCAGTGCAATATTGTCCCTTATTATCGATTAGAAAAGAATAAATCGTGACCTTGAAGAGCGGGGATATAATCTGGCGATCTCTCGAGGATCCATCTGTATTGGTCCACAGCTTCAGCATAAGTCCTCATCTTCAGCTTAAGAGCAGCAATTCTGAACACAGCGATCATAATGACACATTCACAATTGAGCCATATTCTTACAGGATCGCCAATTCGTAACGTAATGTCATGAAGGTAAGGTGAAGATCCAGCGCGACACTATTCTTGACCGTGTGAAAAATTCAACTGGGAGAGGGCAAAAAAGTAATATGCAAATATTCCCCCCTTAGAGAAATGCAACCATCACAGAATAGTCACATGACATAAATGAATGGTTCGTAAGGATATTCTAAGTGTCTTCTCTGGCAATATCTGAGGGTCTTGAGATGTCAGCAGTGCATAAGGCATTCAGATTACATTAGCCAAGTTGAAACTAAATTCTGTAATCCTACCATCAAAATCACCTGTGAATACCTATACAATCATTTCATTCATACATCCTTGACCAAAATCAATGCATACGCAGACAACCAAACATATCTGCAGACATTATAATAAGAATACACCAGCTGAAGGACATAGATATGTTCAAAAGAAATTCTTTACAAAGTCAATTACGGTAATCTGGTCAACTAATGAAAAATCCCAAAACTTCAGAGATATGCTTGTTGCACTTCATTACAGTCATATAACTAGACACCAACTGGTGGTAACTGTAGAGGTCGTCCGGTGCAAGTTCGGTGACCTTGGTGAAGACCTTTACGGCGGAGTTGTAGCTGCCACGATTGACGAACGCATCTCCAAGACACTCCCAACATTGGCTACACCAAACAAACCGATACATGCAGCAACGCGTGGTGGAACTAGTTATACCTAATTCAGCCCTAAAAATGGATCTTTCAACTCTGCCCACTGTTGCCACGACATATTTTGCAATATCAGAGCCTAAACCCTCTGGCTATTGCTGAATCATCTTGCCCAGACTCATTAGCCAGTTGAATGTCAGCATGCAAGGCTGCATAATAGAGTGATTTTTCAGCGACATCTCATTGCCACTTGAGTGACAGACTGCAAAGAAGTGTCAGCCGAGTGACATCTGGTGAATCACTCGATCAATAATTAATTCAAGTGATAGCCAACACAGCAACGTTGCTGTTCACAGTGGCGGTTCCAGGATTTCTTGGTGGGGGGAGGTGAAATGAATTCATAGGAAGTTGATGAGGGGATGAAAATAGGAAGAAAAACCAATAAACTTTGCCGAAAAAGGCCGACAAAATGGAATTTTATCGCTAACTTTACTACACTTTTACCCCAAAAAGTAGGTTGACAAGCAAAAAAGGTAATCCGCAGTTTTTCTCTGTAGTTTCACTAGACTTTTACCCAAAATTAGGTCTCACGAGCAAAAAAAGTCTGGTGGGGAGATGCATCCCCACTCATCCTCCACATGAAACCACCATAGGCTGTTCATTCAAGTAATATCATTCAAATCACACGATATACATCAACACCAAGTCACTAAAATGAATTTTTTCCTTCCAGTATGCAATAACTTCACTCAAATGTACAGCCACTCAAATGACCTTCTTCTCTGTAATACACCACAAAAACTTACTGATCTTTTGGATCACGTTTAATGGCGGTCTGAAACGAGCGAATTGCTTCGGTAGGATCGCCAAACTTCATCTGATGCAAGCCGAGTCTCATCCACGCCCATTTTGGACTGTAATGCAAAGCACAAACGCGATGACCAAACATTAACACTTTCGAACCGTAAGCCGAAATTTAGGCTTCATAACATACTGGTTACAGGATCGCAGGGGCTAAAGGGTTAAACAAATCATGTGACAACTGTTCCATCAATGCGGAGCTGAAATCAACGCGAATAAATAAAAACGACTGCCTGTCAAAGTCACCCTTTCTTGATGATGAAACATCATAGTTGCTTTTCGCCAGCTCATTACTAGTTCTATGCTATTTCCTTCTAATGACATGCATATACTTTTCTATTTTTGTTGACTGCCACGACTTTAGTCTTTGCTGCATTAACCCTTTGCTGCATTAACCCTGAGTCCAAATCTTCTGCTGTATTTTAAAGATCACTTCAAGGATTACTATAAAGAATACATTAAAAAAACTTTACAAAGATATTATTACTAACCTGTTGGGTTTGCTGGCATCTGTCATGGTCTGCAGAATTTTCAAAGCATTTTCCTAAAAACATTAAAAAGAAATAAGGAAATAGATAATTATTTTCTTTGTTTTAGTCAGGTTAGGTAGTTCTTGTCCAGCCATACAGACTCCAAAGTTATAAAACAATATCTTTTGTTATCTTCTACCAAAGATTGTCATAAATAATTATTCTGAATGAAAATTAAATCAATCAATCAAGCAATCAATCAATCAATCAACCAATCAATCAATCAACTTCTATAGCGCCACTATTATAATGCCCAGGGCATCAGCCAATGGCGCACCAAATCCAAATAGCATTAGAGCCAGGTCAAGCCAGAAGATCAGTCCGAAATGGCGGGAGAGCAATCTAAGGGGGATAAGCCGATAAGATAAAAAAAAGGCACAGTGTTCAGAATATACTGTATGGCTAGAGTCCACAGGGTCTCTAATGTGTGATACTCTACTATAGGTGGAATATCCAGACAAATATTTCTTCTAGGAAACCAGGACATCCCCTAAATTTCGAGATATAATGATGACGTAAAACTTAAATCGAACAGATGAAAGGTCAACAGGATGCGACCACTCTTAACCCCTTAACTGGGTATTTAACTGTAACTCAATGTAAAATGAACGGATATATCCGGGGTCCCCAGTTAAGGGGTTAAAAGGGACAACTTGCCTGTTCTTCCAAAGCCAAAAAACAATCGACAAGACCAGTTCCAGCCTCCTGATTGTCACCGCTCAATTCAAATGCTTTTTCGTAGCAATGCCGGGCCTTCCTATGAGAAGACATGATAAAATTACATGAGAAATATAATATCAAAAACTCTTCAAAAAATACCAAGTAAAATCCTTTCAGCAAAATTTTACGACTCAATCAGCAAATCAAAACAATGGAACAAATTGACCAAATTAAATTAGTTTGAATCAGTTGCCTACCTGATGTCGTTGAGGATCTGTTGAAAGAAACTGCCCAGTGCCACAAAAACATCGGCAAAGAAAGGATCCAACTTAGCTGCCTAAAATCAACAAAACTCACATCAAAACAAACTTCATTTTACTGCCTCTTCATAAATTTAGCTTCCCTCACTCGCCTGCCTTCCCATTCAACTTCTGTTATCTTCAGTATCTTCAACATATCTTCAACTCTCCAAATACTTCAGAATATTATCCTGTCTGAAATAGAGACATTATCATTTCACTCATAACTGCTGCGATGTATAACTTCGTTGAAATGATCCATTAAGCCCACCACTACTCATGTCTTGTGTCGAGTGCCTCTGACAATCCTATAAAAGAGGTGCTATATAACTCTTGCATTAAATTACATTACACAAAGGAAATGATGCGCAATTCAGTCTCGAAAATTCAAGCGGATAAATAAAAACTGGGGCGGGTCAAGCTTTCAAAGTTCAGGCAAATGAGCTAACAACCATTTTTCCTCTCACCATTGGCTGAAAAAATGATGCGTGATTGTTCAATTGGACAAAATGAAAGCTTCTCTGCCAAATTTCAAGAAAGAGCATGCAATGTATATGGAACATAAAATTTATTAAATATAAAATGAAACTGTTAAAATCACCAACACCACAAGACATTTTTAAGGTGCTTCAAAATTAGCGCTGCCTTTAACCCCTTTGTTCCACAAGGCCGATATTTCCAGTTTCATAACATATAGGTTATACGGATCGCCGGGATGAAAGGGTTAAGCTGACCTGGAGTAAGTTTTTGAGGCAGTCTGCCTGCAGCTCCTCCCTCTCCTCGACCGACCAATCTTCCGAACCAAGTCGTCTCAAAGCAATTTGACCGAGATATAAATGAACCACAGCAGGCCTTTCACTTTTCATTTCAACAGCCTCCAAAAACCTATCACAAGATTTATTTATTTACGTTAAATGCATTTAGAAAATAAATAACAGCAAACAAAACAGACAAATGATACTGAATAAAATGAAATCAAATTCAGAAAAATTGAATCAAAATGTTTTGCCGGCAACATCATCTCGATAGCGGAAAAGAGCACGGCCTCCAACAATCTCCTCTTACTACATCACACATTCCAAAGCTCGTTAAACTATTCAAGATCATATTAACCCTTTTACCGTTCATTTATTTGTAATGTAATGTAGAATGAACCCGAGCATTCTCGGGGCAAAACAGGAAAAGAGTTAAAACACCTAAGAAAATGCCTAAGCTTCACACACCATCGGGTATACGTAGTATTGTAAAGCGCTCTTGTCTTTGGCTATTTTGCCATGCTTATGGTGCTATACAAATTGTCCACCTAATAATAATAATAATAATAATAATAATAATAATAATAATAAGTAGTAGTAGTAGTAGTAGTAGTAGTAGTAGTAGTAGTAGTAGTAGTAGTTGCACCTAAGCTTAGCATCATCGTATTTTCTCCGTACGAAGAGAAGGACTCCTTGTAGCACTAAAGAATCACCAGAAACTGGAAGCTTTGAAAGATCATTCAACACCTAAGCATGGAATAGAGTCAAGATTATTCACAATGTCACATGATCAGTTTAATTTGAAAGTCAAGATCAAAACAGAACGTCTAAAATATAGAATTCTAAACATTAACAAAATTATTGAAAAGCATTTCTGTAACAAGACAGTTTAATTTGAAAGCCATGATTCATATGTCCAGTGCAATAATAATGCTCAGCCATTTAAAATAATCATAGTCAAGACCCATACAGAAGATCAGAGAGGTCCAAGTACCCACCATAAATGAAGAATTTTTAATAAGAGAATTCTGAAACCTTGTACTTTTAAGTTAATCTAATCTAATAAATGAATGTTAATTATAATATTATTATAATGTAATATGCTTCTGTAAAGCTGCATACAAATGTCTGACATCTTCAATATAAAGTTTTCGCATGCAGTCAGTCTGCGCTTAGACAGTGGCCATTTCAACGTGCATATTAAAATGTTCTTTAATATCAAAATCGCACGACAGCCAAAATTTCTATAGGACAGATAAACAACATGCTATGAAACGGCAAAAATCAGCCCTGAAAGTCTCTGCAGACACAAGTTAAGAATGAAAGAAAAAACAAAGAAACAATTATGATGATAACCTACAATAGATTAACATTACGGCTATTCACTTAATTCACACACTATTCACTTAATTCACACACTATTCACTTAATTCACACATTATTCACTGACTGTATTAAGCAACTACGTAAACACATACTTCTTCAGCTTCATCAAACTCTTCAAGTTTTAACAGTGCATGTCCCAAGCACAGCTTATAGTTTGTCTGCTCAGGTCTGGATCTGCAAAGCTTTTGAAAACAGCAATCACAGATAAATAAATAAATAAATAAATAAATAATAATAATAATAATAATAACAATAATAATGCATAATAATTTAAACAGGCCACTTTACTTTATGCAGCTGTTATATCAAATGATATTTCCACAAATTTGTCAATAACAATTACACAACTGATTACCAACCAAATTCTTTTAGGAAAATTAACAATATTTCAACCAACCAAACGAACTGGAATTACGTTTATTACAAAAACAAATAAAATTCAATAAAAATTACGAACCCATTTCTTTTACATCCACATCAATGACCCACGAGGTAATTAACTTCAGTCTAATCAAACCAAGACTGCCATGCATCTGTGCAAATTGTGTGTGTGCGTGTGTGTGTGTGTGTGTGTACAAACACACACACACACACAAACACACACTTATCTATTGTTGAATTTTTACACAGAATGTATATATTCAGAATGTTACACCAAACACTAAAAATTCAAAGATCAGCCATAAATGTAACCTGTCTTAGGAGATTTAATGCATCCTCCCATTTATTCTTGTCAGAACATTCAAGAAATGCTTTTGCCAGACAAAAGTTGAGTAATTCCTCTGCGACTGCTCGATCGCCAAAGTACCGACATGACTCCTCCGCTCTCAGCAATTTCAACGCTACAATACAGTCAGAAGACTATATTCCCACACCACCTTTTCAACATGATCACCACTGTACCCTCACCACGCACTCCCACATCAAAGTGCGGACTTCAAACTGAAAGACCATCATGCCTTCTGCTGCATTATACACAGATTGGCATAATGCTTACCCCAGAGTGATTGAAGTACATACTTATTTTACTTTTGGGGCCAACAAAACTGTGAAAATCAATCAAATACCAGATGATGAGCATATTACATTACATACTACATTATTACGTATTACATTATCACATAATTCGTACAGACCTTTGGTAATAACCTGAGACGCGTCAACTACACGATGGAGTCCAACGAAACACTGGGCCGCAAACAAGTGACCACTGACACACTCACTTGCACACTTCACACCTAAAGCATACAAAAACAGAATCGCCAATCAGCATTTAAATAAAGACAAATTAAAATTAAAATTGATTCTCTTAAGCCATAAGTTTACAATCTCATCAAAACTATGCAGTTGCAGTCACTGTGCCAAATTATAGTACCAATCACGATCATCATCACCGCTACCACCACCACCACCACCAAAATGATGATGATGATGACGACGACGATGATGATGATAAGTTCCCTGTTACCTTACTCACAGACAATCAGAGGGGTACAATTTGCAAAGGTTGCTAATCATTGGCTACAGTCATGTACAAACTAGCTATACCTGACTGCATGGCAAGAATCACGCCACTGCTCCACCATGCCTCTGCTGCAACACACGGCTAATGCAAAAAAAGATGCTTTGCAAAAGATGCATAACATGAAAGCTATTCACATACGGGAGAGTACCGGTAACTGTACCTTCGCGCAGAAGCGGCTCAGCAGCTGTCAGCTCCGCGTTGAGAAGATGCAAATGTCCTTTCATCAGTTTCAACCAACAACTTTCAGGGTTCAAATTCTCAAGTTTCTCAACCGCAGCTCCTATGTCGCGTGAATTAGCTTCCACTGAAAACAAAATCCAACAAAAAACTGGGGTAATGTGACGCACTTAAAACCTCTGCCACAGCCATCATCACCACCACCGCTGCTGCCGCCACCACCGTTACTATTAATTAAACCAAAAGCAAATACTATGCATTTCTCTATGCTGCTCAAAGACCATGCAAATATCAGTGAAAGTTGTTCACGTGTACCTGAAAACGTGTCTAGGTATATCTGACACATCAATTCTAATCGAAAAACCGATTCTTCAAGGAAGTCGCTCGAGTCCAAACACATCTTCCAGATATGATCGGCATCACAAGACCTCTGAAAATAACGTTCAGAAATAGGACTGCAATCCAGTGTTTCTTATCGTCAGCTTAAATCTAATTAAATCGATTTATTAGTATCAAATCAAAGAAAAATAACAGAAAGAAAATTAACAGAAGCATAAGTCATCGAGTGTATAGTTAGAGATCAACGTCAGCAACGACATACTAAATGGAGGGGCAGGAGAAGAGAACAATTTCTCTGCAACAAAGCTGAACGCTCCAATATAATAACTTTCTGATATAGCAAAATACACAATGAGGTTAGTGTACTGTATTATTCTACAAAATATATCACATGTCAATTAATAATAATAATAATAATAATAATAATAATAATAATAATAATAATAATAATGAACTGATTATGGTGGCATATCGTACAAGTACTACTATGACACCTTACAACTAAAAATACAGTATATCCCACAGTCAATGTTCTGGATAACAACAAACAAAGAGAGCAGTTTTAAGTTCTCGTTTAAATGCTTCCCGCGTCTTTGCCTTAGTTGTTGACGATGGCAAGCTATTCCAGACTTTGGCAGCCGCTACTGGAAACATGCAATCACCAATGGTAGCGTGGCATGTAGACGGAACAACGAGAGTAAGACTGAGAGTAAGACAATTAAAACAGATATGGGAGTGATGAGAAATTACTTAAGAAAATGTCTCAAATACACAATCGAACTATCAACCTTAACAGCACATCGCAGAAGATGCTCCCAACACGAAGCCTTGTCTTCAGCTTCCGATAAAGTGCTGTTAAGAACTGACCGACAAGAAGTTTCAAGCTAAAAAGCACAGAAAATATTGAAAAAAAATTCACACGCGAAACAATCATAGGCATTTCATCGTACAAACTTTTCAGCATTATTTTCTGTGTTGGTATGGTAAGTAAGTAAGTAGTCACCTTTCAGCTGGTTCTGCATCAGACACTCGTGCGGTTGACTGAGACACAATACTTGAAGTACCATCGATTGATACCCTTGAGTATTAGAAATGGTGCTATAGAAGTGCATAATTATTATTATTATTTTAGAAATAATATTACATTTTTACATATTGCTAAACTCCTATCGATTATTAACTTGAAGCAAGAAATAATTTAGAAACAATAAGTTAGAAAGTTCTCACTGATGGCAGATCATTTTTTAAAAAATTCAATAAAGTAGTGTGAAATGACAAGCAACAACAACAAAAACAACAACAACAACACTAAACTGACCCAAATTACTTCAACAACTCCGCTCGGAATCAACCTGCAGTAATTACTTAAATGCAGAAAATTTTCCACTTGTGATACGTCATTTGTAGTTTTTGTCTTCGCGTCAACAACTGCCATCACAAACATTATCTTCCACTGACATCGATACTATGACCAGAGATCTGACTAGAAAGTATCAAGTAAGTAAGGACTAGTGGCTCAATGTACAATTACAATTCAAAGGCAAAATAAGCACGAGTCCATATCACTGCTAATGAGCTACCCACAGTACAAATACTTTACCAGTTCGAAATCCGTTGCCTTAGATGACTGAGGTAACGCAACGGCCAGCGTTTTCCATACAGAAAATCTAGATGGATCATCGGCATCTTTCCACGCATCGAGGCTAATCAACCTTTCACAGACGGAAACGGCGCGGTCGAATTGATTACCATTCAAACATGCTTCACAGAGTTTCAATCCAATTTCAAAACTTTTATCAGCCCTGCAAGAAATAATGCAACATCAACAGACTGAAAGTTCCTACCACTGCAAAATCCATCTTGGTCATTGCTGCTATTAAAGGTATTTCAAAAGACTTCCAGAATGGCAAGATATTTTACGTTAAAGCCTTTGGATTGTAATTGTACACTGAGCTTTGAAATATTTAATATTCGCATCATGTTTTTCTTGTATTTTAACCCTTGCACTTCCAGGGGCAGATGCCACCACCTCTTACCAAAATATGTCATGAAAAAGCCTAGCAGTGCAAAGGGTTAAAATAAAAATAATTTTTATATTAAATACAAGGCAACTAATTTACTTAGAAAATAAATTTGAGATACTTCAGAATCAGGAGAATGAACATACCCAAGACTCAGAATATTGACTGTGGCAATCCAATATCCAAAATATCGCTCTTATGGTGCAAAAGAGTTAACGTGAGAGTGAATTAACCCACAATTTAACATGATTGAAGCTAACAAGTAGATCATCCGATCACTCAGTTGCTTACCCGATAGAATCAAGAAGTCTCTCGTAGCATTCAATCAACTCTAAATTCGATGAATTCACGAGGAGATCCGGTTGCTTCTCATAAACACTGCAGATGCCCTGAAACATTTGAGCATCTCTCTCCATAATAACTCAATTACGTTAGCAAGGCACCAGAACTTAAGAACTGTGGGCTCGCTTTGTTTGTTTCAATAACACAGAAGTTCCACCTCAAATTCAACAAAACTTCATGTAATATCCTGATTTCGAAATAGATGTAAACTACAAAAATATAATTACATTTACATTACGTCATTACATTAGGTGATTACATTACATGTTTAACAATCACAGTCTAACAATTAAGTGCCTCCATTAATCAAGGAGAGTGATTGGCTGTCAATAATTTAAATATTGACCAATACATAACTGTCCTGTCAAATCTTGAATATGATTGCAGAAAGTGAAATTTTCCATCTTAACCCCTTAACTGGGTGCCCCGAGTAACGCTCGTCCATTTTACATTGAGTTACAAATAGTTGCCCAGTTAAGGGGTTAATAGCAGCCATTGTGGCCATGAAATACGAAAACAGTTCATCAAATGCCTTTGCAAATGATACTGCAGCATTACACCCTCTTGTGAGAAAATCCCCAAAACAACTCTAATGCTCTAATGTCATCGTCCCTTCCCAAATAGTAGTAATCAAGATTTTAAAATTTCCTCCCGCTAACGGCTGCCATCTTGATTTTTGAAAAGCTCACTGGTGACTCGGCATGTTGCGGCACAAAGATCTGGATTTTGGAAGCAGTGGCGGCTCCAGGATTTGGCAAGTGGGGGACCATTGGGGTTGAAACTTGTAAGCACCGGGGGGAGGAGGGGGCAACCATTTGTTGATAGGTATGTAGTAGTAAGTATAGGTCAAAACAGAGGGGCCACTGGGGGCCAGGTATTCAAAAGGGTGGGGCACAGGCCCCTAGGGCCCCAAGTGGAACCGCCACTGTTTGGAAGCCATGTGAATGTAAAATCTGTCGAAAGAAACTACTTCCAAATCTAACACAATTTCATTGCAGTGGCTGACAGGTGAAAAAGTAAACATAAAGGATTCAAAAGTAAGAATAAAAACAGTTGTTACCTGCCATGCAAAAACCTGTGAAGGATCGGCTTCACCTGCCTTCCGGTAGCTCTCGAGTGCCTCTCCGAACCTTTGAAGATGAGTGAGCGCGAAGCCTTGACAAATAAGTGCATTGTAATTGTTTGCATCGCTGGATAAGATCTCCTGTGCAATTAGACACAAAGATACATTTCAAAATCATAATTTAATCGCAGTCCAATTGCATTCACGAACACTGTTCTTTGAATAATTATATAGAACTCTGCTACATTCTGGAAATGCATCTGAAATATAAGTCCAGGAGGTAATATATGGATTTTAACAGTACTTAACAGATAATGCATATAGACTTCATTCATTTACATTACTGTACAGTGTAAATTACATCACAAATGAGGCTTCAAGTCTGTTGGTCATATCCTCCGAAATGCTCTTGACTCCAGTATATGCAATTTAGCAACTGCTGATTTTACAGCCCTCATTTCAAAACACATTAAAACTCCTCTCTTTATCAATGATGCAGTAATCACAGCAGGAGCACTTCTGCGTGATTCTTCAGAATCAGAAGAGGTGCTATACAAATATCCCATTACATTACATTACAGATGGCCGTTTCTGGCTAAAATGTCCCTGTAACCAATGAGTTCAGCTTGGTTTACAGTGGTGCACTTGGGATATGGGCGCAATTCTGTTGTCCAGATAAAAAACCCTGATCTACACCTCGGACTTATATTCGGATACCTTGAGAGAGGTCTGATCTACAGCATAGTCTAAAATTCTCTAATGTAAGAATTTCATAACGCTGTGGTCCGCTTAGGGGTGCTAGTTCACTTTAGGGTGGGCAATGTATTATCCTAAAACCAAAGTGAATTATAATTCGTCGACGTAGTGCTAATACCATAGGGTTAGGGTTAGAGTTAGGGTTAGGATTAGAGTTAGGGTTAGAGTTAGGGTTAGTGTACAGATACTTCACTGCGCAATAATACATTGCCCACCCTAAAGTGAACTAGTACCCGCTTAGGTACCGAAAATAGTAGATATGGCCATCCACGTGAAAAGCATGGGAACCACTGATCTACAGATAGTATTAAAGCGCTATAAAAATGGCGTTGCTTATTTACCTTGGACGTGTCCAGTGCCTCTTCGAACTGTTTGTTTTTTAAGAATTCGCGTGCCGATCGCAGTCGTTCCTTCAACTTTTTCCCGTCCATCGCTGAATTCTCGATTTAACTGAAAATGCGCTCCAAAAGTCACTTTTAAGATATATTAAAATAAAATAAAACACCGTGGAGCAGCACCAATCCAACCGGTAAATCAGAGCTAGGGCACTGCGGTAAATTCAGTGTTACCGCACGATAAATAAAATTATTTCATTAAAAAATGCAGATGGATGAGAATCCAGGAGACTTGTAGCGATTGATTTTGGCACTTTCTGGTCTATTACCACCTGCTGAACATGTCTTTTTTTGACATTGAGTGTCAAGCTCTTGTCGCATTTTATTGTCCAATTTTTATCTGTGTTGACGTTGACTTCTTTGTCGAGTAGTGGGCATATTTAAAAATCTTAAACTGGGGCACCATCGTGCAAATCTGCAACATTTCTAATTAGGGTTTTAATTGGTTAATCACTGTAAAATAGTAAAGCATACAGTAGATATGAAATCATAATTAGATAAAATGTAATAGGATAACATAATAATAATAATAATAATAATAATAATAGCTTGTATATTCATTTTAAAGCTTGTGCTATGTACTTCAAAGTTCCATCCCAAAATTTCCAACCCCAATAATTGTGGACTGTCTTCAACCATTGACAGAACTTACTTGGTCTCCCTGGGACCCCAACACTCAGTGGCAGATACAACAAAACATAATAATGTACTCAAGACTTTCATTGCAAGCGACACTAATATTCACACTGCCCTTAATTAAGCTGCCACAAGAAATAGCTTTAAAAAGACTGCTCTGTTACAATTTGCAGTGGTTTCACACACAGACTAACATCTCCTAAACCATTTGAAATCACGTTATTACAGTATTAATCAAATTCATACTAACAAATAACTTAATGCACAATTTACAGTAACACATGTTGCATGCAAGTCACACTAAAATCATGATATGATTAAAAACAAAATTCACTGTATTGCAGAACAACACTTTAACAATTTATCAGTCTGCAGGATTTAATCATTATGAATTCCTCATAAATTCACAATTTCATTTATACTGTAACTAAAAACTCTCAACGAAATGTCCTGGGAATGTTACAGATAACAGACCGTCACTTTGTTACACTGCCATGCAATATACAAGAGTTTATTAATTGTTTTACAAACTAAACTCAAAGCATTTCTCTTCAAAAAAATCATTTCCTCCATAGCTATAACGTCCCCACCACAATAACCCTTTGGACTAAATGAGTCAATGAACCTGCATGAATGACCCCCACCTTAGGCTATAGCTACTTCATACAGTACTAAGCTTAAGCACCTAGGAATAAGGAACTAATGCTTGGCGCTTTGGAAAGCACTACAAAATTAATGAGATTTTACTAACTTACTTACTTGTTTGACTGAATGCATTATTGAAACAGTAAAATTCTAAAATTACTTCAATAGAGATTGCAATAAGTTGATACAAGTGCAATAAATTTGGAAACATGGTATAAAAACACGTCCTTTTGGCTTTCCTGATTTAAAATCAACGTTGAATACACTTCCAACGATCCAGCACAAAGTTTCTAATCGCTGTCACTGGCGTCTGAGAGAAGGTGGTCACTGGAGCCTGGTAGGTGATTGTCTTGATTCAAGCGACTGTGACGGACTGAATATAATACATATATCAGAGTATCTAAAAACATAAAAGTCATCGGAATTTAAAGTACACTCACAAAATTTTAAATTTTATTTACTGAATTAACATCCAAATGTGTTTCCAGTCACAAGTAACTTTCTCATCTCAGCATAAATATATTCGGCAGCACAAGAACTTCGACAGATTAAAAAATCTTAATAGCAGTGAAGACTTCAAAAAATTACCTAAACATTATTATCAACTGCCAAGAAAAATTTGCCAAGATAAAACAATTATAACATAATTAGAGCACTGAGACTAAAAGCAATATAATGGCCAATGTCTAAGTTTTAATAGACTTAATAGACCTAAAATGTTTTAATTTAAATTGAATTTCCTAAAGTTTAGCGCTTTTGATTTTGGTTTTTAACTATGTTATACCGCTATATAAATCGTCCTGGTAATAATAATAATAATAATAATAATAATAATAATAATAATAATAAAGTCCTTTTTACGGCTAATTTGGCAGATCATAGAATTCTATCAAGCAAATTAGAATGATTCTATGGTATTTGAATTATAGATCTTGACTGGTATTTTTTAAAATGTCACAGAATACCATATATAACTAAATCAGGTATACTTCAACAATTGTGCTATAAAAATCAGGCATCACACAGTTAAATAAAAACTTCACCCGTACTTATTGTTAAATAAAATAATTTCAATGCTTGTTCTTCCTTATTTATCGTTAGATAGATATAATTTCATGCCAACATGAAGACTTCCTGAAAACTATTTCAAGCTGAAAATCTAAAACAATTATATAATGTTGCCAGTATAAAGTAATGTGCCTACCAAATATAAGCAAAACACCGAAGCCGATCCAACTTTTCTGAGTGGAATTTGAAACAAGAAGAATCAGACACATTACGATTGCGACGGCAGGCACAAGAGGAACACAGTGCAGCTGTAAAAGGAACAGAACATGGTACACATTGCAACTGCTATTTCAAACATGCACGGAGCAAAGATATATACTGGTAAATATATATAAAGAGTGCAATGAATAGCTAATACAAAAACATACATCCAGAAATGACAGAATTGGACTAAATCAACTCCTAGATCTGAACTAAACTTTCACATTTAAACCAGTTTCAACTTCAACAACTTAGTGTATAGAAAGTATTACTTACAATTGAATATAATGAGCAGTATGTAAGCAACCAAAACAAATACACGCAATAATTTTTCTAGCAGATTTAAGCATCAAAACTTCCCAGAAAAACACAAAATTTGGAAACCTTATTATTTTGATGAACCAATGACAACAATTGTGATAGATCCTAAAATTATGAAGCCACAGGAAGCTGCCTATAAAGACAGTGAAATAATGAAATTATTTAATTTTAATATACGCTTAAAAAACTCAACCATAACTTGCGAGAATATTTTAAAAATTCATCAATACCGACCTTTAAAATAACGTGCTTGTACGTCTGTCTGTGAACACAGATGATAACAAAGAAGACAATGATTCCAGCAACGGCCACGCAGAACAGAAGGATTGACCACCAAATGCCGTGCTCCAGCGGCTGAATGGCATATTTTATGCAGAACGACAGTCCCAACATGAACAGGGACATCATTCCAAGCGCAAATAGAGCACAGCGTCCATTTCTGAAGATCATGCACGGTTTCAAGCAGGCAAATGCCTTCAGAAGAATTCCGGTTTCGTCTGGAAGAACATCGTGGCTCTCCACTGCCGGTGTGTGGACATCGTCGGTCAAAGAATTGTTAGAGTTGTTCTTGTTCATCCAACTAACATCGTCCTCTGATTTCTTTAAAGCTAAAGAACCATTCTGCCTACAATCAGACTGATCGGCATCTTGAAACAGGGATTCAGCGCTCACGACATCCTGAAAGCTAGTACCGACTTCTTCAATTTCATCAGCGTTCGACATACCATCAACAGCTGTAACATCAGAGTACCGCTGTTCTGCACCCGTCTCCACGTACCCTACATTGACCAATTTCATCGACAAATACCGCTCATCAGCCGTAACAAATTCTTCGCCGACTGCACCTATTGGTCGATAGTCTGCATCAGCGCCCCTCGGAGGCCGATAGGTGATGACAATGACGCTGGCGCAGACCGCGCAATACGACAGGAGGATTAAATTCACCGAGAATGAAATCAGGTGCATTAGGCTTTCCACGTTCACAAAAAATGCGACCACCGCTTCAACGCCTCCGCAGAAAATCGCTGACAAAATCGGAACTCCCGTGCGCGTGTTAACCCTTCCGAACCACGAGAAAAGCAGTCCGTCCTCCGCCATCGCAAGTCCGACCCGGACAAACGAATAAAATGTACTGATGATCGACGTCGTGAAAGCGCAGAGCGTTCCAACGGATACAACGTACCGGCCCCAATTCTGACCGATGTCGACAAATACTGTCGCCAGAGGCGTAGTCGTGCTCAGCGACGAGTAGGGAACCATGAGGCTCAGGGCGGCGGTCGTCGAGACGTACAGACACGTCACGACGAGCATAGTGATGACGGTGGCGAGCGGAACGTTGCGTCTGGGATCTCTCGTCTCTTCGACCGCGCACGATATCATGTCGAAGCCAGAATACGCCCAGAAGCAGACGGCAGTCGCCTCGACGGTTCCTCTCCAACCGAAGGGAAAGAAACCGTTCGTTCCGTCGCCGCCGGTCCAATTCTTGAGATCCCCGAAGATAAAACCGCAGGCAGACACCAGGCAGAGCACAGCGATGTTTATCAGCACAAATATAGCAGCGACTTTTGCGGAGAAGTCTGCACCAAGAGCGACGACCAACGTGAGAAAAGCCAACAGGACAACGGCCATGAAATCCGGATATCTACAAGAAGCAGAAACATGAAACAAAGATAAACTGACAAAATATACAGCAATATAAACTCAATTACACTTCAGACATAAGCAATAACTGCCTTTACTACTGCTACAACAACTACATCTAAAACAACTACTACAACTGCTGCAGCCTACACCACCACTACTGAGACTATAACTACCAATACCACTACTGTCACCAACACTACTACTACTATTAATACAACCATTACTAATAATAATATATTATTTTAACAAGAAAGATACACTTGAACTCACATTTATCTCTAAAATGTCCATTTTATATTTGAAATTTGAGATGAGTAGTACCGGTGTCTGTATTTATGCGCTGAAGTCAACAGTAAAGTAAAAGTAAACCTCAAGAGTTCCAGATCCTAATCATAACATTGGTAACGAACACAATACATTGAGAAGTAGGCTTTAACCTTGCAATAGGAGGTCCTACAGTCCATTCAGCAATATGTTCCATGGTGAAATTGGCAATGGCACCATTGCACAAGGAGTCAAGATAGAGACTCCAAACTCTTGCATTTACTGCTCCTCCAAGACAAATCACTAAAATGAACAGACATATTGAAAATTGAGCTGACAAAATAAAGAAATAAAAATTCGCACGATAAAATAAAAACCACGTCAAGATGAGATTATGACCCGGTACAGAAACAATCCAAAAAACACCTAAGACTTCGCGAAACACAGTCCGAGCAGATTCTATAATCCACATAATTTATTATTAAACGACAATTTATATAGTGCTATCTGCCTGGCAAAGGCCATAGTCAAGAGCGCTTTACAAAGACATCTGATATGAGATTTTAAATAGGTGCGTCTTAAGTTTCTGTGCAAACCTATCTTGTGTCATCTCCCTGGTAATTTCCTCGGGGAGGGCGTTCCAAAGTATGGGATTCCCCCTCGAGACAGTTCGGTCCCCAAATTTAGCTGTCTTGGATGGAGGGGGGACAACTAGCTGAATTCTGCGACTAGATCTGAGCAGAATTTAGCAGATCCTGACTAAAGCAATAGACAACAATAAGAAGCTATATATTTCATACAATCCTGAATGGCTTCACTAATAATGAGTGTTTTTTTAAACCCCTTAACCATGTATTTAACTGTAACTCAATGTAAAATGGACGGATATATCCGGGATCCCCAGTTACGGGGTTAATAGACTTACTGATCATTCCAGACAATCCTGTCACAAACGCGGGAAATTCACCCATCGTCAGATAAATATACAAATACGTCGAACCGGTCTTGTGCAGTTTTGAGGCCAGCTCTGTATAGCAAGCAGCAATCAGAAGAACGACCAAAGCAGCCAAAAGAAAGGACAGCACAGCACTGGGACCTGTCGACAACAAGAACATTGGTATAGTCATTATAGAACCCAAATCAAAATCATTTCATTCAGCACCACAATTGAATTGATGTAACGGTAGTGAAAAACAATGTGTTTGCATAGTGAAATGTATAATTAGTAGTTAAATTAAAAGTAAGGAGCAGATACGCTACATAAAGGAAAAACTACGGTATAATTCATATTAGAACCAGATATTAGGATACTTAAAGGGAGAAGACGGAAAGGAGAAAAAATCTCCATGCCAGAGGCGTAGCGACGGGGGGAGGGGGTATATCGGTAACCCCCCCCCAAATCAGCCTACCTTAAAGTTTTCTATGTGATTTACATGTGGTTATGTGTGGTTTATATGGTTTATGTGGGTTATAGTTCAGATTTATACCCACCCAAAATATGTATACCCTCCCAAATCAAATTCCTGGTTACGCCTCTGTTCCAAGCAAGCATTCCTTCACAATGATCAGTTTGTAAATTCAATAAATAATATAATAGCGTTAGTTCATCTGTGTAAGCTGTGTGCTTCCTTTAAGAAAGTCATTGCTAGAAACAGTCCATTGAATGTTAACAACTGACAAACTGTACCGTGACAATACAACAGGACAGTGGATACTGTCAAATAAATAGCGACTCTGAATTTTGGATATCACACATAGTGAGACCCTCAGCTGATATCAAGCACGCAGTGTATCGAGTATAAGGTGAATTTACCTGATATGATTAAATTACATGTGCACAAAGTAATCTCCGTAATTTAATTTACACATGTAGTTGAAATGGCATACCTGCTTGGTCACGTATTGCAAAGCCAGACATCACATAAATACCAGACCCGATGATTGCACCAACGCCAATGACAAATAGGTTGAATAATCCAAGACACTGAATTAAATTCGACTCCGAGGTCACCGAATTGATAGATTTTGTACGCCATAGTTTCTCAAAATGTTCACAGAACTTGGAAATCATGACATGGACATAAGATGCATCTACAGAAACGAACCAAAAAACAGGGAATTCTGCAGTGTTGCTACCACATTGATCAGAGAGACCAGGTCTCAAACGGCACAATATCATATAATAATAAAAATTTTAAAAGCCATCAATGCAACCTTTAAATCTGACCCCGGCACAGTATTGCATTAGGGAAAATACTTGTCCCAGTCACTATCAAAGTGCTTATAACGGTGCTAGATAAATTGAACGGACTATTAGGACCATAAACAACGAATCTATGCCAAAATTAATCCTTAAGCATATTCACAATTAAATATCTACATCATTTTCGTCACATCACCACTGCGCAGCTGTTAAAATAGTTACTTTCAAAGCTTAAACCTTAATGTTAATATATAATTAACAATATTTAAAGCCTTCAGCCTTATGACACGTGTCACACTGACCAATGAACTTAATGAGGTCGGTCCTGGTCGGGTAAAAGATATTATATAGTCACAATGTTACCGTCATGGAGTGAAAGCTAAAATTGTCTCTGTGATGATTTAATCATAGAAATGTGTCGAATTTCACTTTGCGAAAGTTATTTATATACTTGTGATAATGTTAGTGCAACTCAGTGGCAAGTTGCACTAACACTATTACGCGCATTATCATAACATGGCATCTCTTCTCTCTCTCTCTCTCTCTCTCTCTCTCTCTCTCTCTCTCTCTCTCTCTCTCTCTCTCTCTCTCTCTCTCTCTTTCACCCCGCTGAATCATCCCTGAAAATCTGCTACGTGCCTTTTCATACGCCGCACCTGAACTTTGGAACTCGATCCCCAGCTACCCCCTGCAGCCTTAAAGTAAAGTAAAGTAAAATCTCGTAAACTTCAAGTCTTCAACAGCGCCCCGGCAAGCAGCTCAGCAGTAGCTGCTTATTCTTACGCGCTTAATCTTTCTTGAAATAGCTATAGGCAGGGTGGTTTGTCGGCCGGGCAAAGGTCAGTGATTCTATGACAGTCAAACAATGAAAGCTGAATGCCTGAATCCTCATTAAATGTTTCCATAATTCTAGCATTATCTCTTGGTGTCTTCAGATCTAAGCTCAAATCGTTCCTTTTTCTTAAAGCATATCCTCCATAGCTATAACAATCTACCAGCCTCGCTGCCCTTTAGATCTATTGACCATTGCCTGGCTGATCATTCACCTATCCATAGTTATTTTTAAGAAAGGCTAAGCGCCCAAGAATAAGCAGCTTCTGCTGTAAACTACAGCGCTATATAAATCCACGAGGGTCTTGTTTACAATCTTGCCTTGTTTTTAGGTTTGCGCAAAATACAAAAAATCAAATTATTAAATCAAACCTGAAATAGTTTCTGATCGTTAACAAATTTATTTTATTATTTTAGACGAAATTTTGATAAGTTGGAACTCCAAGACGTTTGCATTATGTCCATTTCAACTTGTGTTGTGAGTTTGAAACTTTCAATGTTATAATGTATGTTAATTTCTAATAAAATAAATAATAATTATTATTATGGAATTCTATAGCACCATTTAAAATACCCGAGGGTATCAATCGATGGTACTTCAAATCCGTCAGCAAAAGACCATGTCATTCCAGTGATCAGTCTGATCTTACTACAACAATAAACAGGGTCGACGAGAGGGGGGCAGAGGGTACATTTTTACCAGGGGCCGGTGCCGGCAATAAACAAAGGGCCCGCGCTGACCAGAAAAAATTATATCAATGTAAAAGATGCAAATGACGACTTTTGGTAATCCTGCAGTTTAGGTGCGTAAATTATTTTAGTTATTTTAAATTATATTCATAACATTAAAACCTCTATATAACAACGAAAGTATCTTTATTATTTCATAAAGTTAACATAACAGCAACTTACTTGTGAATATCGTTATTGTCAGGATCGACGAAGTGATGTTGATGGACTACAACATTGCCGATACGGTCAATATTTTCGTAAGACGGCCAACCATAAGAAATTATATGTGTACCAGGGAGAATAAATCTCTTAATTAATGGCTTCAACGTAGCAGCTGTGCAATTAGGAACCTCGATCAGAAAACACTTATCCGTGCTGCGTTCAAAGCTGTCAAACACAATAATTTACTAACCTAAACTGCAGGATTACCACTTTTTTGCTTGTCGGCATTTATTTACTTTTTTTGCTTGTCAGAAATTATTTAATATGAGACAAGCTTTTTCTTTTTTGCTTGTCAGGGCGTATTTTTTGGAAAGGGGCCGTGGCCCCCAAGGAAATAAAGAAATACTTTATTATGTACTAAATAAATTAATTAAAGTGAAATGTGCAAAAAAAGTGGCAAAAATTGCCAAAAATTTGCGAAAAATGTCAAGAATATGCCCCAAATTTGCCCAAAATTGATCAAAAATTGCCCAAAAAAATCTCTCGCCCCAAAGAAAAGTGTGAAATGACGCTGCTGTTGCTTGTCAGCATTTAATATGAGAGTAAAAGAACACCTTTTTTTGCTTGTCAAGGTTTTGAAAGAAGAGGCCCGGAATCAATATTTGTCCTCCGGCCCGTATTTTCTCTCGAAGGCCCTGGCAATAAATAAGTAGAGTTAATCGAAGGCTGCATTTATTTTCCTGTAGGATTGTTACACCTCTGTGTGTATCAAATATGTGGTAGTGATTGAACCTCTTTCTCTCACCCAGGATGTCTAAGTGCAACCTCTTAAAGGGGTGATAAACTCAAGGCACGTCTGTGGCCCCTTAGCTTTTTGGCTAAGATTTGACTAACACTCACTCGTGTACTCTCTTCTTATAAATGTACTCAACCTTCAAGTACTATCTCTAAATGTACTCAAATCCTGAACTCATGTACTTTCACCAAATGTACTCATGTACTCTACCCAAATGTACTCAGGCACTTTCACACATATATTCGTGTACAAAAAACATCCGTCTTATGACAATGTTTCAAGTACATGTACACTAACGCTCACCGCTCAATCTTTCACCAAATGTACTCATGTACTCTACCCAAATGTACTCAGGCACTTTCACACATATATTCGTGTACAAAAAACATCCGTCTTATGACAATGTTTCAAGTACATGTACACTAACGCTCACCGCTCAATCAACCCAGTCCGGCCTATTCGCTCGGTCCTGCTCTTGACGGCTCTAATCCTCTTAAGGCTCCCTCGGACTCTGGCAGTCCCCTCCCTGGTCCTTTGGCCATCGTCTAAGCCCTACTTACGATATCGGCTACTTGCTTTTCGGTTGTGTGCTTAATCGTTTATTCTACTTGACCTAACGGAACGTTTTGTACGTTAGCGCCACCTACTGACTATCTTAGGCTTTTCCTATGTAATTTCCTTACACTTAACAACCTTAGAAATATCGTTAGTCGAGGTGTGATAGACTTGAGGAATTCATTTTATCGTGCAGCGCCCTCTAACGACTAACTTAAACATAACTTACATAGAACTCACCTTAAACTTAACTACCTATGCTTTAGGCTTAAAAGAGGTATGCTTATATTTACTATTTCGTCACAGGATAATGCATCACTTTACTGCATTTCAGCCAGTAAAACACCAATGAAGATCTGAATACATGGCATTAGGAAATTAAGTGGAAAGATTGGATAGAATAGTTAGAAATATTTTGGAGAAAACTTTCATCTATGATGCAGCCCCCATTCTAAACACTGTCTTTTCATTTATTATGGTTTTAAGGATTTTTGTGTTTTGTTTTAGGAATTTTTAAGAGAGCTTGTGACGTGTCTAATGTCATTTGAAGTTGCAAAGGCCGGTTGGATGTACAGGCGTAGTAAGTGGAAGAGAAGGATTTTTTTTATCTTCAACAATCTCCAGCATTTAACAACTTGCAATGCTTCTACATAAGTTTTTGCTTCATTGCAATGCATGTTTTATGTTGCATTTGTACTGATTTTTACATTTAGCTTCTATTCTGAAACGCTGGAAACGCCACTGGTTTGTGCTGTACCATGATGGAACTCTGAAGTACTTTGAAAGTCCAAACAGTACTGCTGCGGAGGGGGCATTCGACCTTCCGGCAAAGTGCGTGCTTATCAAAACTAGCTGGCAGGTTCAGAATTTAATTCATCATCTCAGTTTTCCAGTATTTTCATTTAGGGATGTAGCACAGTAGCACTTTGTATGTTGAGTGCAAGAATTGTTAATATATATTCGAAGAAAGAAGTTTGACTGAGAAATTTTAATAAATTTGATTTATTTTATCATTATAAATATACATATAAGCAAGTACAAATAACTTAAAATTTTCCTCTTTTTATATATTTTATTTTACCCTTACTTTAACCCTTAAACTGTCTGAACCGAGTATTCTCGGCCCAATTGCATATAGTTACAAAGTATTTGTCAGTTAAGGGTTAATGTATTGCAGTAATTTCTTTTAAGAAGTTATACTTTGTGGCCTCATTGTCTCTGTTTACAATGTGTCTTTTTTCTAAAACCTAGTATTGTTTGAATTTCTCAGATTTTCCATAATTACTTCAATGCATCATTTTCTCTGTTGCTGTTATAAGCATGGTTCAAATGATTAGCCCTTTACCGGGAACCTAAAATATATCCGTCCGTTTTACATTGAATTACAGTTAAATAGACGGTAAAAGGGTTAAATGAAATTTTGATTTCTTCTGTCTTTTTATGAGTTTTTATTCTGGTTTCTAGAGGTTCACCTTGCCTATACATGTTTTAATAATAGTAGCTATAGTCATAGTAATAGTAGTATTTGAAGTGGTGTTGATGGTGGTGGTGGTGGTGGTAAAAGTAGTAGAAGTAGTAGTAGCGTTAGTAGTACTGTAGTAGTAGTAGTAATTTTCTTGATGTTTTCCAAGCGATTCTGAAGCATCAATGTATTTGCTTAAATACCTTTAGGTTGGAAATGTTAAAGCTCCACGAGGACAAAATGTTGAGTTCCTTCTAATGTTGGTTTTTGTTGGGAATCAGACTCTGACAATGTGCGCTGAATCACTGGAAGACATGAGGTATTCTAACCAACTGAGTTTTGCATCCAACATAGCAATATCTGTCGAACATTAAAATGCTATACTGTATATGTTTAAATAAGTTTACTAAGTGCTCTGTAGAAATCACTTTATGATGTCCATAGCGTCTGCTGTTTTTTTAATGCATGGCTTATGGTATCACAATCAGCGAGTTTTACTGTGGTTCAGTAGTTAGCAATTGGTTTTGGACATCCGCTGCATTTGTGACCTCCTAGTCCACGGAATTCACAGCAGCTTGCTTGTACATTTCTTTTGAAATGGCTTGAATATGTCTCTCTCTTCTTTCTTTAAGATCCAGGCTTCACGACCCATGTGAGAGCTTACATGAGACGCAGATTGGTCAATACTTCAATACATGTCTTAAGGGATTTGATGTATTGTTTATACTCGTCATATTGAAGCTAAGTCTTGAAAGAGTGTCTCGATAGCATCATCTGAGACTTTGTTTTGATTCTTTTGATTCTGGTCAGCTATAAAAATTATTTTAGTTTGATGCATCTCTGATTTTCGTGTTTATAGGGCATGGCAGACGTCTTTGGAACAGGCAATATTGCTGAACAGAACCGAGTCTACTGCTGATGTTCCTCCTTTTTCTCCTCCTTCTTGTCCTCCTCTTACTCCTCCATCTCAAAATGCCGCTACTATACCAGGTTATGCAGGACAAATGTACTATGGCCCCCATCCCCATATGGTAAAATCAATACCACTTTGCCATTTAAACAGTTGTATTAGTGTAACCTTAGTGTAACTTTAGATTATTTTGAAATGATTCTTTATTATGTGTTTAAATTGTCATAAAGATGAATCTTGATGCTCTCTTTTTGTCTTTGTAAAGGAAATCAGTTTGACTAATGTGGTCAGTTTTCAGGAGTTGACTTTTCTATAGATTATAATACAGTGCTTGAAATGTCATTTTCCCTTTTCAGGTGTTCAGCGACGTGGCACGACCATCATCTACGCTACAGGCCAGCTCAATTGCTCCCATCGCCGTGTATACGACGGGCCTGATGTGGCCTTGGGTGTTGTGGCCGGGGTTGCATTTTGGTCACTCATGTGGGGGCGGCTGCTGTGGTGGTAAATGTGAGCACAGGGACCATCCAAATAGTACGTATGCACCGAGGGGAGGCGGGTTGGATTTAGGAGATTTTTACGTGTGTACAGGGGGGAGGGTTAAAAATATGCCTTTTCGCGTACGTACTGTATGGATGAGCTTGCACTTCTTCACATGCAGTTGCTTGATTAAATGACTTTGGATTTCAGCTCTATGTTCTGTTGCACGTTAGTCGTACATTGTTAAGAGTTAATAGTCTGACTGAATGATGCTGGAAAATGCTGAATTGTATATGTTTTTGTAATGTTAAACTGCGTTGGTGACTTATAAGCAATGCTAGAGATGTTGGCGCTCGTTCTTGATTTATTTTTGAAGTTTCTTGTGATTGTAATATATCTATAAAGATGCTAGCTTTCATCTGCGAAGATCTATCTGTGTGTTTTAACTTTTTATTGTTTCTAATATAAAGACGGTCTGTTTGCTATTGCAATTAGAATATGTGGTAACTTTTTAAAAAATATTTGTCTAATTGTAGCATTTCTACTGAATTATTACATGGCTTAAACGCAAGATTACCGGGTAATCATGTTTGTGGTGAACGTGATGCAAAATTTGCTTTTAACTGAAGATGTACTTGAATAGATTGTATTGACTTTCAGCTTTGTTTACACATACTGCAGTTGTAAATCATTAAACAAGGTATTCTATGTCAGGGTTGGCTGGCCAGATCAGTATGGCTCAGCTACCAATTGGGTTCTCCAGTCATCGGTATTACACCCAAGAACTGGTGTGTTATAATGGTTTCTTATGTAGCGATATTTTTTATGAATGGACATCATATAAGCATTTGGACTTTACTGGATTGCTTTGCCATAAGTGTTTTGTCTGTTGATCTTTGTTGATATTTATCTAATAAAATCTTGGTTACATGTACTAAAACTCTTATGACCTTTTGAAATATAAAACACCAAAAGCAATCATTAAATGATATATTGACATCCAAAATGTTATAACAAAATTGATCACCACAACAGTGTTTGCCCTTTGAGCTGGTATCAATACAGTACTTCCAAGTCACCATTGATGAGCAAGAAGAGACGCTACGTTCAAACTGGAGAAGAACTCTGTAAGCAAATTCTGCTCTTCACAATTAACAATCTGAGATGCTGTTTTCACATAATGGCAGGATGAATCGGTCACCAAGAAGACGTGAAATAACAGATTTTTAACTTTGCAATTGCTCAATGACTGTGTGCAGTTACTAACAACAAATTAAAGTGACAATGAATATAAAATAAACAAACCAGAAGAACTTAAATATGCAAATGCTTTGTAATACAAGGGTCCATCCATATAGTACATACACACTGAGGTGGAGTTGGACTTTGCGGGAGATGATTTTGCATATAAACGGGGTGAAGACGGGGTGTTTAAATATGCATTTTTTGCATACGTACTATATGGATGAGCCCCAAGCGATAATCATCATAGCCATGCACTCGTTCTGTCCAGATTTAAGTTGATGTTTTGACATACAACTGATAATTACCGAATGTTCGATAAAAATGGGAAAACATGATAAAAAACGTTTGTCCGTAAAGATATCGGGCAAAACCAAAATTAACACAACGTTCAACAATAAAGGATATGGTACAACAATAAAGGTCAAATTTCGTCAAAGAAAATACTCGTTGTAGAAAATGATGATACAGTCTGTCAGTGACCAGTGTTGCTGAAAACATGGACTGCTGTGGACACGAGGCGACACCCCTACGTGGTACTGAAGAGCGCTATGGATGATAAACAATGTTGCATAACGTAGACACTGGTCTATAGCGGCCGCACCGCCTGGCAAAGAAACGGCACTGCAGTCAACGTCTTAAGTAATAAAGGTGTGCTTTGATGCAGGGCGCGATTTGTAGGGGGGAGGGAGGATTCCCCCACCCCACTGCCCAACTGCACCCCCCCTACTGCTACACCCCCACCATTACACCCCCCACTGCTACACTCCCCCAACAACTACATCCCCCCAAGCTCAACCAGTGGCGTATTTAGGATTTTGGTAAGGGGGGGCCAGACACTTTCGACCTGACAAGTTACAACTTTGGAAAAAAGTTGACCTTTTTTTTTGCTTGACATCAAGACCAAAGGGGGCCATGGCCCAATGGTAAATACGCCACTGAGCTCGACATATTCCCCCCCACTGCTCCAGGTCACAAATTGCACCCTGCTTTGATGGACTAATAAATATAATTCCCCATATAATGAAAACAAGACTAGAGCAAGACGGGCATCATCTGGTGAGCAGAGGAAATTTAAATGCTAGGCTGAAGAAAGATCTAAACACAAATTAAAGATGAATTACTTATTGATTGAGAAAACCCACAATAAAAGCAATTAAATCAAAATATGTTCTGCGAACATTTTGCAACAAACATATATTAACATTACAAAATAATCTGAATATGCAATGTTGTCGACGTTGTGCACCTGTTGTCCGTAGCGTAAACTCCTTTTACAGTTCTATACATTACACGTACACAATCTGCCGATTTTGAAACTGTCACTAATGTATTCGTCGGAAAACGACCTGCACAGGTAGCACGCTATCTACAAATGGTGCATAAAACAAAGACGGCTTATAGTCGAAGCCATAACCAAACCGCACAAGATACACCGGAACCGAAGAATTACGACAGAATTTCCAGGCCGAAAAAAAGCGGCAACTCCTATTCGCTGTCCATGAGTTCTTTCACCTTCCGAACAGTCTCGGCGTCGAGCGCGCACAGATCAAACTCGAAATTCTCCTCGTCGACCTTGAATTTTCCCGACGCCTCGATGACGTCGGCGATCTGACTGAGAAGCTGACAGTTCATCATGTCGCCGAGCCTCTGCTTCATCGCGACCAGCGACGTCAAGAGCTCCCCGTTCGGCGCCCGATCGGGGTGGGAAAATACGCAGGGACTTTCTTCTTTCACCGGCAGCACGGCGTCGGTCCGCTTGTCGTACAGAGCGTCTGACAACAGGTCGGCAAAAGGGTTGTCCCTGTCGTCGTCTCTTCCGGTCGGCAGTGACGACCGTTCGACGGACGGCACACGTTCCACCCGTTGAGACCTGTGCTTTGCCGGCGTCTCGGTCTTTCTCTCGCTCGAGTCGTTCTGCTCGCGCGGCCTCGTGTCGCTCGCCCTGCTCGGGACCGAAGCGTCAGAAGTGAAGTTTTCCTTTGCGTGCAGTTTCTTTGCAGTTTTGCCGTGTCCCGATCCGCGGTGCGTCGAGGAGGAGCCGCCCTTGTCAGCAACGGCCACGACCGACGTCTTGTCAGACGACGAATTTACGCTCTTCTGTTTCTTCGGGCTAGTCCTTGAAGCCTCGGACGATATTTTTTCCGGATGCGAAGACGATTTCGACGGCTTTTTACGATCTGACGACGCTATTCCATCCCGATGTTTACTACTCCTTTTGTCTCCGTTCTTGCTCCAATTTCCCAAATCGGAGGGCTCGATCACTCTTGGCGATCGGATTTCCCCGTCTTCCTCCTCGTCCTCTTCGCTTGCTAGCTGTTTCAGAATTGCAACAAAGTTCGGGGGATTTCGAGCCCCAGACGGAGCGGCAGTCACCTGACCAACGCCGTCGAACCCCTTTCCGTCGGAGCTGTTGTTAGGCGAGGACAGCTGAGCGGTCTTCGGAGGATATTTTAGCGGCGACATCTGACTGGACTTTCCGTTCGAAACAACGAGGTCCTGCAAGTGAACCGACTTATTCCCACCGGCTTCCGGTGACCTGTGCGACCCCGTCGACCTGGAATTCATTTCCGGGCTGGAAAACTTAACGTCCATGGGACTCAGCCTCACCTGGACGTCGGACGTCAGCTTCTTCGCCATGCCGTCGAGCTTCCTGTCGGAGTCGCGCTGCTTCGAGGAGCTGCGGTGCTGCGAGTCCGCCTTCGGGAACTGATCGCCGTGGTACGAGCTGCCGCCGCCGCTGCCTTTTGAAGCGCCGCTCTTTGGATTTCCGGCCGGATTGGAAGTCGACGACGAGCCGTTGTTATGCCCCGAGCTCCCGCCTCCATGCGAAGACGAACCGGCGTGGCTACGAGACTCCGAGGGTTTCGCCGCCTTGTCGGTGTTCTTCGTCGGAGTCTTCTGCGGAGTTCTGGACGCCGACCTTGGGCTGCTGCTTCCCCCGCCCTTTTGCTTCCCGCTGCCGCCGCTGCTCGAGTGACTTTGGTGCTGGTCGTGATGCTTTGCAGTGCCGCTCTCCCTGTGGCTTTTCCCCGACGAATGCCTCTGGCCATCGTCGGCATTCAAACGATGCTTCTTTTCGATGTTCGTATCCGATTTTCCAGGCGGCGCTTTTGGCTCCGAGGTCGTTCTGGATTTCCCGGGGTCGGGCTTCTCCGTCGTCTTTTTCTTCTTCTTCTGAACGTCCTCGTCGCTGACGTCGAACAACATCGCTTTGAACATCCGCTTCCGAGAGAGGGCGTCCGCCTCCTTTTCGGAACAATCCGACTTGGAAGAGAGGCGCGAGTTGAGAGAGTCGTTCGAAGAAACCGATTCGTTACTCATGGGATTAACCTCAGACGGTCGTTTCAATTTCTTATCCTAAAAGACAGCAAAGCCGCTCAAATGGAAATCTTAAAATTGTCAGCCATTGAGCTATTTATTGGAGCCGACGTCATTCAGAGTCAAACAGTAAGTGTGAACGCAGCTTGACAGAAAATTGTGTGGCGTCAAAATGAGCAAAACATAGAGATGGTGTCAATATGCTGAATTGAATTTATTTATAATGTGCCAGACATACATATAAAGTTTAGAAATACTATAAAGTTTAGAAATACTAAGACGTCTGTCAAAAGAATCATAACACCGAAGTCAACATATATGACCACATAAATAAGCCATAGAAAAACACGCAGATACAGTGGATCCCACTTAATCACATACCGCTTAATTGCATAACCCGCATAATCGCATAACAACATAAAAACCCGAATCAGTGTTTTGTGAGACAATTAATTATCAGACGTCCCGGCTATTCGCATAGCCCAGTTAATCGCATAAGCAAGGCTTGCACGGCACCTATGCAATTAAGCAGGTTTCACTGTATTGTGAATCTGCCAGTTATCAATGGTGCTACAAATATGTAACGGAGAAGTGTTAATAGGCACTAAATAAATGTTAGAGCACCTGTTAACATTAATAACAACAAACCAATAAATTGCTTGTCTTATGGTATCTCATGCAACGTAAACAATACGTCACGTAAACAGAGTGAAAGTAACCTTATGCGATGAAGACTTTAAGGGAAAATCTGCATCTGCAATTATTGTCTCGTGCAGCTTAGATTCGTGGCCGTGATGCAAATTGCTGGATGAGAGACGAGATTTAGAATTAGTTGGAACTCCATCTTCGTCCAGAATTACCTAAACCAGAATCACAGTTCGCCTGACAATAAGAAGCAATCCCACAAAATAGCACCTTAACCCTTTATCCGCTCATTTGGTTGTAAAGTAATGTAAAATGGACAAGTATTCTCGAGGCAAACTGGAAAAGAGTTAAAAGAGCCAATAAAGTAAAAGACTTGCAAACAATGCTTCATAATAAATATGTGGTTTCAATAAAAAAAATTCCTAAACAACACCTGTTGGCCTAATGCAGTCACATGACAGTGACTGAAAGTTGCACAAATACCAGCAAAAGGGGCAATATACTGTGTTGCCACTGATCAGTCAGTCAGTATAAAAAAGGTGTCAAATCCCTTAAAGTACTGGAAAGCAGGAAAACATATACAATCAGGAGTGACAAAATAAACTAACTGTTTGATCTAAAGTAGACTGTGCACCAAATTCAATTAAAGTTATTTCTATGCTGCCTTACCCCGCCTGATTTTAAAACCTTCTCGAGAAATTCTTCCGACGGATGGTGAAAGTTGATCTTTTCGAAGCGCGACGTGTTGACCGGAGGAGCATCTCTGTGATTAAGATTCAAAAAGTACTGGAGCGAGACTTTGCGCTGCACGCCCTTTTCGCCCTTGTTCTTGAAATAGATGTCGATCGTGGGATAGAACTCTCCGTATCCCGATTCATGCAACTCGTACGGTGGCTTGTCTCTGACTGAAAATGGAACATCGATAAACTGCACTTAAGAAACTGATGAGGTTCGGTGCAAAGTAACTAATAACGAACAACAGGCAAAATACAAAGCCAGGCAAAATATAAACCGCTTGACAATAATAGCCAGACATTCAGTGTCAACTACACTTCAGTTGCATTCCATTTTTCAAAAAGAAGTGGGATAGACTACCCCACACCAAAATTTTCAACTTCCAGTGGAGGGTAGGAGAGCTAAAACCCCAAAATTTTCTGACTAACACAGGAGTCAACCATGACCACTGGCTCCTAACCCCCCACCCCCACATTCTCTGGCAAATCAAGCAACAACTACAGCTACAGAAACCAGTCATATCAGCACATTCAATTATTGAAAACTAAAAATTTCAAAAGCTACATAAGCATTTAAAATATTTTTAAAAACCATATCTGTGCTTTTAGGAATGCCTGAAATTATCAACCTAGTTATGACTAAAAACTGAAATGCAAAAGCAGTATCCGTTTGAAACTACCTCGACGCGGAGGACTGAAACTCTCATGAAGATTATAAACAATCTTTTCGACAAAATGAGATATATCGTTTCCATCTGTCCCTCTCACAAATAAGATCCAGTCGTGTGTCTTGCCTACGGTTGCCTTTTTACGGTACCATGCGCGATGACCAAGTATCACAGTTACCTGAACCGCCTTTAGAAAAGACATAAAAAACCAGTAATAAATTGCAAGTCAATAAGCCAAATGCCTAAAAACAGGTAGAACTAAGATTTTTAAAATCGATAAGATAAATACCTAAAGCAGGCGATACTAGCAACATATTTTTAAAATTACCATACATTGATTGTGCCTATATTTCTAAGATAAACAGCCTGATCTAGTCAAACAGGAAAACGAGACTGGATATTTTCATCAGTTGAATAACATCAAAGAGGTTTCTGTGCCGGAAGTTCATTCATTAAATGATTCAAACAAGCAAAGCACATCTGCTTATTCCTTTCAAACAACATTGAATCTAATAAACTAGAATACAAATCAATATTTAAGAACTTTTTGCGTAAAATGCTTTCACAAGACAGCTGCATATGTAACACTCTATCTAAATGCTTCTTGCAACGTTTTTCAAATCTAATGATGGCCAGTGGAGTAGCCAGAATTCCGAAATAGGGGGGGACACGTCAATGTTTACAGGTTAAAGACTTTATGATGAAAAAAACATTGTTTTCTCAAGCTGTAATGCCTTGAACTTCTTTCATTCATTTTCATCATTCATACTACCTACCCCCATCCCACCCCACCCCACTTAACGGTTTTTCACAAACCCCCGACCAGTCCCAGTCCAAATAGAGGAGCCACGCACTCCCATGGCTACACCAATGATGATGGCCCTTTGAACTAAAGAGGGGCTCTTTAGCAAAAACAGCCAGATGACCAGTTTTGCAGACCTATTTAAAGTGGCCATTAAATGAAGCGGTTCCAAAAAAATTACACAATGGCTATGGGTACAGTGACTTTGAGTTGCTAAGGTCTTATCAAATTCCATACAATTAATGCCATTAAATTTATTGCAATGTATCCCCAGGAAAATAAATTTGTCTGCCGAAGGGGTTAATGGCAATATTTTTATTGCACATCCTAGACTTAATTGTTTGCAGACAGGCTGAATAGTTTCCAGTGCTGATAAGAAGATTTGGTGATTTACCACTTGAGTGTCGGTGATTATTTTCCAATTATTTTTCAATGCGTATGTATTTGCTGCCCTTTCCTACGTAGGCATGCAAGCAGACTACCGATATGACAGCTCAGTCATTTTCTGTTGCTTCCTTTCGCATGAAATTAAGAAAATTCTTTTACTAACAAGTAAATAAAGCTGCTTAAATGGTAGGATGACCAAGAGGTTTTACGTTGATTGTTCCAGTAAATGATATGCTAAATACGGCAGAGATTAGAAATAAAGAAAAGTGGCGTTTTGCAACATTTGTCCCATATTTGATGGACAATGAATCAGAGATTAAATGGCGTGCAAGAAGGCGACTACCGGTAATTAAGAATACCACGACAAGTGGTATTTGTCAGCAACTCTGCACACTTAACCGATACGAGGTCCGACAGTCGTAGATGGGCTTGCGACGAATGTGTCTTCCAGAAATCATGAAATACCAAAGTTTATCATAGCTGAATGTGAGCCAAGAATAGTAGAAAAGCTGCTTATGGTTGTGAAGACAATTCTGATACCCCAAACCTGTTGTCAAGTCCACTGTATCAAAGGAACCTGACAAATCGAACAAAATGAATGGGGCAATTTTACCATTATCCTCAGCAGATAGAATGACTGAACTTTGAACAGACAGAAGAGCGCTGCCAGGAGAATGAAATTTGTGGTATGCTAAATTTAGGTCAGGTAATAAAAGATTGCACCGTGAGCGATGCATATTCAGTCAGTTAAGTATAAAGCATCCCATAGATTAAGATTTAAACAATCATACCTGAGATGGGTCTATAAATAGAGAATTCATTTGGCAAAAGTGTCAGCAATATATGATGGGAAAACACCAGATGATAGGGTTATGGTAACCACATCAGTTGAAAGAATGAAGGAAGAAAGACTACCAAAGAAAGCACTATACAACTATGTTGAAGGGAAAAGGAGAAAAGGAAGACCAAGAAAAACATGGATAGAAAACTTAAAAGAGGATGCAGAAGAAATGCAAATGAACTTTATCCAAATGACCAGAGCAGCAAGAGACAGACAGAAGTGGAAGGAACTCATTCAGACCCATCGTCCAACCCAATAGGGAAAGATGGAAGGAAAGAAAGAAGAGAAGAAGAAGAGAACCACATCAGTTACAGGTCCAATACACCAAAAATAGGCTATTTCAGACAGAGTGGGGTCCGAGTGGCATGGAATGCCGTGAATTTTGGACAGTTGGGCAATTATTTCTGTATAAAAATATTTAAGCTACTCTGTCATTCCCTTCCCTGCCACCACCGCCCCCCCTCTCCCCCATTTTCAAATCACCGTCAAGATGGTACGGTGAGATCGGATAAACGCATAGCGTTTCAGAATAAATGAAAGACGAAAAGCAGAAATTGGGCGAAACACTTACGGCAACCGACATTTCATTGAGAACAATACACACAAATAACCACAATTTTCGATTTTCGATTTACTGCATTCGACTAAAAACCATAGATATTTAACCTACGCAGCTGCCCAAAGCTGCCTAGTAGGCAGCAACGCCATGTATTCGGAGTTGGTAGGCAGCTTGGAGCAATAATACAGTGCCTACTTAAATTCTATGCGCTTACCTTCTGGAATAGTTCAGGCAAACCAGAATCAGACAGAAGTGGAAGAGATTGCTCTGACTGTCGCAGCGTGCGAAAACACCGTTACGGCACTAAAGAATAAAACAATAAAAAAACTGCCTGGAAACTAAATGAAGTGAAAATAACTAGTGTAAAGTAAAGTAAAGTAAAATCTCGTGGATTTCTATAGCGCCTTGGAAAGCAGCACAACAGTAGCTGCTTATTCTCAGGCGCTCAGCCTCTCTTAAAATAGCTATAGGAAAGGTGTGGGATCAGCCAGGCAATGGTCAATATCCGAAGGGCAGTGAGGCTAGGTTGTTACAGCTATGGCGGAAATGATTTCAGAAACAGGAAGGATTTAAGCTTAGACCTGAAGACTTGAGGAGATAGTGCGGGAATTATAGGAAATGAGGAATCAGATTTTATTGTTTTAAAGTGTCCAAGTGTGCGAAGGGAAGCTGGGATCGAGTTCCAGAGTTCAGGTGCAGCATATGAGAAGGCACGGTTGCAAATTTTCAGGGATGACTGATTTAGCGGGCGTGACAGAGTGAGATGAGATGACGAACGTGTGGGTCGAGGAGGCTGAGGGGTTAATAGTGATCTAAGGTAGACAGGTTTTGATGACTGAAGTGAGCTATGTGTAAGTGTTATTATCTTATATTGGATACGTTCTGTTATTTTAAGCCAATGTAATGATTTTAGTATGGGTGAAATATGGGAGAATTTAGGTGACTTAGTAACAGCACGAGCAAGTGCATTTTGTATTGATTGCAATTTGTTGATGGAGGCTTTGGGAAGGTTATAGTAGAGGGAGTTACAGTAATCTAATTTGGAGTGGACTATAGAGGTGGCGATTGTGGACGCAGTGTAGCGCACTGAGTTTATCTTGCTGCTTTCTTACTATCTCAGTACAACATCAATAGTAACTGCCTTTAAAGGCGCTACACTACTAATGAATGGTGAACAAGTTTCATCTTCAATTTTCTTATGGCTTGAGAAATGCAGCTTAAAACAAATTTCACTTTTTAAAGCTGAATTCCTACAAATTAGGAGAGTTCATATTAATGCACGACGGTACAAAAAATGCAGATCTATAAAGTGAGAACGATGGTCGAAAGGAATACATTGAAATAAAAAACCAAAACTTATTCGTTATTAAGTTTATCTTTTGAGAAGGAACAATTAGCAGCAGATGCGTGCATCTACCATGATCTAAAGTATTCACTATCGTTAGTGTCCAGAATTTCCTCTAGCCATTCAGTTGAAAGCAATTGACGTCTATTAATAGCCGTCAATGGTTGAAAGTCAACAAATATGGCGCCGTTGTTTAATGTCGTCTTCGTTTTCCTCGTTTTTCGTTTATTCGTTTTATGTCGAGACGTAATCGGTAATAATATTAATAATAATAATAACAATAATAATAATAATTTGGACGAGGCACCTTGTTGGAACATCAGCTGTGGTCTTGATTTCAATCCATACACGCCTCTCGTACTCTGCTCCTATCTGTAAGTTATTAGTATCAATAATTATTGGCGCTATAAATGCCAGAAATAAGTTACTTTATTCTTTGCGGTCGTTTAATAGGACTATGTGAAAGTTCGCGTAATTGTATAGTAACTGGCGTCCCATTCTTTATATTTGATATTACGGTATAAAATATTAAAATAATGCAAATTGTTATAAATTTAAGCACCATTTAATATATTAATGAAGAAGACCTCCCTTTTGAGCCTCTGAACCTGTTAAGCTCAGTAGTATTTCTATAAAGTTTGTCGGTGATAATTAATTTCAAGTAGCCGTGACAGTGTTAAACAATCTGTTGTTCATTGTAATAATTAAACTATTGTTTACAACTGTGAATCTGCATATTTGCTTGAGTTGCATGCAGTTTACCATGCAGGACAGTAGGCGAAGCATTTAGTAAGTTGACGACAGCATAATAGCCTTGCAAATGGAAAAGCGTTTTGCCAATGTTCATCTTTGTATTGTCACACAATTTTTGCAATTCTGTCAAAATTTACTCTGTGCATTTTATACTTATTTTCATGTGAAATAATTGTTTAGACCTGAAGAATTTATGAAATGCGAAGATTACGGAGAAGATCTAAAGGGTAATGCGACAGCCAAAGAAGAGCAAGGGCACGGATGTGTGAAGGTACGTGTGATCATGACGCGTGATCATGTGTCCTTGTGATACCATGAGCTGTGTTTTGTTACTTGCTGTATCTGTTTTCTTCTTATTTTTCTTCTTCTTCATCGTCGTCGTCATCTTCGTCTTCATACTTTTGAAGTTCTTTTAGGAACATGTCCCTTCAAATTTCTTTTTGTCATAGACCTACACTATCATGATTCTTTTAATACAGTTTAATTCTTCAGCTCTTTCGACATCACCATACCATCTGGGACTTATCTCCTGTAGTTTTTCAGATATTCAAGCAACTCCCGTTATTGTCTGGCATGCTAATTTCTTGTCATGTCCTTCGGTAATATTCCAAGCATCCACCACCTCAATATTCTAATTTCTGTCCTCTCCAGGAGTTCCTCTTCTTTTCCCCCCTCAGAGTTCAAGCCTCTGCTCCATATGTGATAGCCGGTACTGGTCTTATCATTGTCTGGTATACTTTTCCTTTGGTTCACGTTGGCATTTTTGGGGTTGCATATCAACCGTGGCATCGCCGGGATTTCAGAATATTTAGGGAGGCACTTCAAGGAAGAAAACATCCGGTTAACTCCTTAACTGGGCAACTATTTGTAACTCGATGTAAAATGGACGAGTGTTACTCGGGGCACCCAGTTAAGGGGTTAAGTGCTTTCAGCTTTCGTGTATTCTCCTCGATTTCATAATACTACCCTACCCCTCCCCATAACTGCTCTAAGGATTTGCAAATATCTTGTGACCAGACCGATCCCAGTCCGAATGGTTGACGGGGGGAGGGGGGAGACACCCCCATGCTTTCCCTTGGCTACGCCAATGCATATCACACCAGTTAAAATCGTACCACCTTTGCCACGATGCTGCTTTGAATCTGTTCTTGACATTCTGTTCATGCCATCCCTTAGTGTTCATAGCTGTTCCAAGATATTTATTTGAGGATCTCCACCTGTATTAGTCCACCTGTATTAGTGTGTGTGTGTGTGTGTCCTCTTGTATCTGTAGTGACGAAGGTGTCGTCTGTTCCGGACAGTGGCGGCTCCACAGGGGCCCCGGGGGCCCGTGCCCCCCTATTGAGTGCCTGCTCCCCTTCCAGTCGCCCCCCCTGTTGGGACCCTATACTTAATACTACATACCTAAGAACAAATGTTTGGCCCCCATGATTAGAAGTTGCCACCACAACGCCCCCCCCCCCCAACTTGCCAAATCCTGGAGCCGCCACTGGTTCCAGAGCAAACTACAGTTTCTGTGTTACTGATTTTTGTTTAAGTTCGGGGGACAGAAATACCAGGAAGTGGAAAAGTCTCGAGTTTGGTGCACGGTTCTCAGTGGAATTGAGTGCTACGGAGACAGAGTCTTCCTCAGTCGAAAGGAGTTTCCCTGCATTAAGTGATTGTTTTTTTCATTCTTTGTTGGACAAAATCTTTATAAATCTTGAAAATCTTTGACTTTCGTCCTTTTAAGCCGTAGAAAAGATTTTGCTTCCTTATTGGCAGAAGCGGCTCAGCAGGGAGGGGGTCCTGGGTCCCGTGCCCCTATTGAATGTCTGGTCCCCCAGTGCCCCTTCCCCCCCTTTACGCCCGCCAATCGAGTGTGATATCCTTCCTGTATGTGCCGATTTATGAGAAATTGTTGGCCTCCCCATGCTTTGAAGTTGCCACCTCCAACGCTCCCCCCTCCACTTGCCAAATTCTGTAGCTGCCACTGCTAACATTTGAATAGCCTATTGGCAGATCACTGATTTAAACTGTTCACTTTGAACTGTTTTGTGTTCTAAATGGACTTAATACCATATTTAGAAAGTTAACTGTTTTGAACGGTTGGTGAACTCTGTCTGAAGACCAACTGATATATGTATTGATTAAACCAGAGGTGGGCAAACGTTGTCTTTACAGGGTCGCACGAAACCTGATACTACATTAGACTGGCTGCACGTATAAAAAGCTGAAATGTTTGTAGTTTCAAGTGGGAAAAGAAGAACTTTCATTACTTTTTCTCAATCGTAACCCGTTATTGCAATGCCATAGTGCAATGCAATAACCCTTTCTTTTTTACTTGTCAAGACATTTTGGGGGAAAGTTGGAGGTGCGATTCTTATTTTGCCCCGGGTGCTGCCATCCCTTTCTACGATTTTTAAAATAAAGTGCCATGTTTCCGTAAAATGATTTCATATCATTTCACTTTCTGCCGGTCATATGCATATCTCTAAATGATTTTGCGGGCCGCGTGTGGCTGCCACACGCGGTCCGCGGGCCAAATTTTGCCCGCCCCTGGATTAGGCATTAAATTGAAAAGTTCTGTGCTTTGTTATTGCTTTTAATACGATGTGTTTTCAGATATAGCGGACATTACTTTGTCAACACACTCATCTACTCGGTTCTCCTTGGTTTTCTCGGCATGGATCGATTTTGCCTTGGGCATACCGGTGATTATGCTTTAACCCCTTAACTGTGTGTTTAACTGTAACTCAATGTCAAATGGACGGATATATCCGGGATCCCCAGTTAAGGGGTTAAGTCTTGACTGATAGAGTTAATTTTTGGAATTGTTGACTCGCGTAATTAATTACTGAAGTCGGAACTATAAAACAAGAACTTTACTAGATCCTGCTTTACTACAGTAGAACATCGTTATACACTGTAACATGCTTAGTGAGTCTGTAAAATTTAGTACGTTATAACTGCGGTACGTTATACCCGAGGATTCGTTATAACCGAGTCAGTTATAACAAAGCTCTACTGTAGATTGCTATGCAGATATAGAAAAATGGCAGCTGGGTTCCATGGTGTTTCTCAATTGTTTCATTATTTTGGCTAAATGTATAAAAGTGTTTCAGTATTGTGCATTTATGAAAGCTAAACTGAAATATAGATTTTCAATTTCAAGTACTGTGTTTTGAGTACCGTGTTTGCTCACATACAGGGTGGTGCAAAAAAACCGGACTAGTCACATTTAGGTTTGCATTTAATATAGTCCGCGGTTTTTTTGCACCACCCTGCATATCGCTGGATGTTTATCTACGGTAGGCACAGCAGTGGGTAAGCTTTTGACCCTTGGTGGAATTGGAATCTGGTGGATTGTCGACATAATCCTCTTGGTTTTGGGGGAACTTCGGCCGGCAGACGACAGCAGCTGGGTTCCATACTACTGATCGGGGATCGGGATCAGATCTTTGCCAAATCGTCGTCTGCGTCAGCAAAATCAGACTCGATCTAAACTGAACAGATTCGTTCGATCGTCGTTGCACTTGGAATGAATGAAGTGTTGTGTTCTATTCTGGTTTTGCTAGCAATATTGAAATTGATTTTTCTAACGTTGTTTGCATTGAAATAGCCTGCCTGCTCTATGAACCAGTATTAACATCGTTTTCTGTGCCAGAGTTCGTTATCAAAACGGAACAGCGGTGACGACATTTCGAACGCTCTTTGGATGAGAGAAACGAAGATAGATTAACCCCTTAACCGTGTATTTAACTGTAACTCAATGTAAAATGGACGGATATATCCGGGATCCCCAGTTAAGGGGCTAATGAAAATCCAGCCGAGAAAAGTGGTTTCTTGAGATTGTAGACAAATAGGGAAGGGAATAAAACCTGTGGGAGGAAAGAAATTTTCATTGCTTCACTATGCCAAATAAGTTAACGATGGTGCCATCCCCTTGCTATGTATAGAGGGGAGCAGTGGGGCGGATGGGGGCCGGGGGGGGTCAGTAGGGAGTGACCAGAAATTTCCCCTCGTGCTAATATCACACTGCAGCCGAGTATTACAATGTACAGTTGTGAGCCACCAAGAGTGGAATCAAATTGGATTTGAAAAGATTATATTACTGATAATTATTTGAACAGTCGCAAGGTGAATGTTTTCACGAATTCCAGTTTCTGCTAATTCACTGATTCATGGGCGTCCGCAGAAATTTTTCCAGGGGGGGTGCAAGACAGGTTCTTGTGACAAATGAAATGAAAAAATTTTCCAGGGGGGGGGGTGCAAAACAGGGTCTTGTGACAAAAGAAACAAGTAATTTTACTTTTTTGCATGACTTCACAATTTTTTTTTGGGGGTGCAATTGCGTGCCCTTGCGCCCCCCTCCGGACGCCCGTGCACTGATTCTTGATGTCTATTTATGGCATTTATTTACAAGATTTTTAGACCGGCTGACGAAAGAAAAGGTTGCTAAGAATTAAAGACAATGATGAATGATTAAATGTATTGATTGCATAAAATACAGCTGTACTTGATTGTGCTAAGTTACTGGCGGTGTGTTTTCCAACATGTTGACCAGCACATGTTTGGCTTACAAAAATGGTATTCTAACAATTCCGAGTTCAAGGCTTGTCTGATGTTCATTACAGTGACCTTTTGACCCTTGACCCCTCCAGTCACGTACAGGGGACACTTATATGACCTTGGCATGTATAGGTCTGTTTTGGGGTCTTCGATTTATTGCTAATATTTTTTATCTAGGCTTTGTCACCGAAACTAAGAGAATGCGAGACAGGTCTATCATGTTAGTAAAAAAAAATCGACAAATTCTAGGCGAGTACAGCCAAAATTTCTGGTGCAAAGGAATCACTACCAGCCTCCCCCCCAAGAGACGCAGCTACTAGCTAGGCATGGCTTGGGCGCTCAACACCCCCAAGCGTGAAGCTAGCGCCCTGATGAATTCAAGCCCAAATGGCGTTGCGGGGTCAAAAGGAAGAGGGGAGCATGGGCGCCCACACATTGGGGCAAGAGGGGGCACTTGCCCCCTCCTGGAAAATGCAAATACCAATATTTCACATTGAAATTTGAAAACCTTGCTAAAATTATTAACCGTGACCATTGTTTAAAATGTGTTTTGCCCCCCTCCTGGAAAAATTTATATTGCATAACTGTAATCATTGTGTTTTGCCCCATCCTGGGGAAATTTCTGCGGGCGCCCATGTAGGGGAGTGAATCTTGGGCTTCAGCTCCTCCAAAACCTAAAATCCTGGCTACATTCCTAAATCTCCTCTGTCCATTTCATATAAGATCAGAGCGAGATCTAAATCTAGGATCCTATTCCAACCTTCAATAATTCATTCCAGTGTTTAATCTAGACTCCTGGACTCCGGGGGGAAACTGAAAAAGCCCGAGGGGGGAACTGACAAAGCCGGGGTGGGGGGGGGGGAATTCTGCTAGGGGCCGCTGTTAGTCCATGTAGTATTCCAAAATTTCCGGGGGGGATTTGAAATTTCCAGGGGGAAAAGGGCAAATTTTCCCTCCAGAAACGGCCTAGATTAAACAGTGAATTTCACTCAATGAACTGATGGGAAGCGCAGTGCCACTTGTCATCTTTCGCAGCCACGAAGTCTTAACTTAAAGTTCTTGGCTGCATTTTAACAACCAATATCTGCCCCGTTCTGTATGTTCTGTAGTCGGTAGGCCTACGTGTGGCGTAGCCAGAGCTCGAATTGCTGGGGGGTTGGGGGTTCAGCCCCCCTTTAAAATGGCAGACCCTCCCTAGAGAAATGCAAAAATGACAAAAGTGTAAATTCTTAAAACACCACGCTCGCCATGACCCCCCCTTTCACTTTCTCACAATTCGAGCA
The DNA here is from genome assembly GCA_018105865.1 of Metaphire vulgaris. NCBI lineage: Eukaryota > Metazoa > Annelida > Clitellata > Crassiclitellata > Megascolecidae > Metaphire > Metaphire vulgaris. Next base: position 14,808,477 of record CM030846.1, read on the forward strand.
CTGGGCGTAGCGTTGGTTGGGGCCGCCCAGGGCGGGTTTGGAAATTTTTTTGAAAATTCTTTTCATCTGAAAAAAGCGTGTTTCGTTTATAATTTCCTTACATTTCTATAGATATTATTTGTCAATGTCATATAAGAGGCTACATGTATTTCTCTTCAGTTTGCAAGTTTTTTCCGTCCATGAAAAAATTTTACTCGTCAAAATGCCACCAATATAGGAATGTAGCGTCTGGGGGCGGACCAGCCCCTTCCTACGCCACTGGTCGGTACATGAGGGTTGAATCAGATGTGTTTTTATAAGGCCAGAGGGTGAATCTGCTGGTATTATTATTATTATTATTATTATTATTATTATTATTATTATTATTATTATTATTATTATTATTATTATTATTATTATTATTATTATTTACGACAATTTGTATAGCCTAGCGCAGCAGCGTAAACTGGAGCTAAAGTCAAGAGCGCTTTACAAAGGAGTCAGCTATATACGATATGTTCAATAAATGTGTCCTTAGGAGCTTAATGACTGGCAGCTTATGCTAGCGGCAGGTGGGTGGGTGGGTGGGTGGATGGGTGGGGGTCGTTAAATATTTTTTATACGTTGAGAAAGTCGATGGACGCATCGACCTTTCGACCCGTGGCTGTGTCGGTGGCCGTCACTCGTATTTCCGTTTCCGCAAACACCAGTTCCGCCTGAATTCGTCGGGGGTGCGTCGGACCGGAACCACCGGAAGAAGCGAGACCGGAAGTGCAATCGGTCGTCGTCGTCGTCGTCGACGTCAGATCGAGGCTGAGGTCGGCGCACTTCCTGACCCCGCGGTCGGTGATGTACCGGGGTCCGGGTCCGGGCCCGCCGCCGTCTCCGCCCCCGCCGTTCTCCGAGCAGTAGACGTCGATGACGATGCGTTTCTGGGCGGGGGCGGCCGGAATGTACTGCCGTACGACCGTCTCGCCCGCCCGGACGACCTGCCCCGCCCCTACGAATACGTCGAACACGTCCCGGCACCACTCGACGCCGTCGTCGCGGACGACGAGCTTCGACTCCGGGTGCTGGCCGCGGACGAAGCGGTTGAGAACGGCGGCTCCGTAGGTCAGTCGAGACCGGCGGATGGCGATCACTGTGGGGTCGAGGCCAAAGGCCAAGGCGCCTGAAGGACATAAAGGACAGTCGTTCGTTGAGATCACGATTTTACAAAAAGAGCAGTTAAAACGCAATATACATTTTAGAACTTCGTTATATGCAGTGCTTTATCTAGGCCTGTTAGGGGAGATAGATTCTCCCCAGACCTCACCCTCCCCCGCCCAAAAAATATGTTAGCGCTGACAGAGATTTTTTGCATTGGACTGTCTCTTCCTCTCCAACCAAGTCAATTCCCCCTAGGCCTGCGGTCTGGATAAAACACCGAGTGCGGTTAATATGCAATATACAATTATACATGCAGAACTTCGTTATAACGTACTTTATAACCGAGTGTTCGTTATAACCGAGTCCGTTTTAGCGAAGTTCTACCGTAACTGATCAAATTCGCTTAGAATTTGATGATAAGTCGGGGGCGTACCTAGGGTGTATTTGGCGCCCATGGCATGCAGAGTAACAATCAGTCGTAATCAGGACGCGATTTGTAGGGAGAAGGGGGATTTCCCCCCACTGCCCAACTGCATCCCCCTACTGCTACATCCTCACCACTACATCCCCCCACTGCTACACTTCCCCAACAACTACATCCCCTCCAAGCTCGACATACCCCCCCCCCCACTGCTCCAGGTCACAAATCGCACCCGGGTCGTAATAGCAATGCACTATACAGGAAGTACCAATTAAAATCTGGATTTATCTAAGAATTCGGTCAACTTATCTTGTAGCGCTAAATAATTAATTATTTATAATTAGTCCAATACATCTTGACCGCCTTGTACGGTACTTTTCGTTTCTTTCGTCAAATGACCCTGTTTTGCACCCCCTGGAAAAATGTCTGTTCACGCCCAAGTTTACCCTACCTTTCATACCCGAGGTTCGCCAACGAATAGGGCCTACAGTTTCTACCCTAATTGTAAGAAATTAACGACTCCAGATAATTAATCGAATCACGGGCGTAGCGATGGGGTATATCGGTGTATATATACCCACCCACCCCCATCAGACTACCTTAAAATTTTTAATGTGCTTTTTATATTGTCAAAGTTTTTTTTAAAGATTTATACTCCCAAAATCGCATTATACCACTCTCAAAAATCAAATTCCTGGCTACGCCCCTGAATCGAATAAGTTTCACTTTCCTCTTTCTTCTGTGTGAGAGACGTGATTTAGTTATTATATAGCATAGGCCTGTAATATGACAATGCAAACTGATATAATAATCATCGGAATCTGATGTAGGCCTACAGTGAAAGCTTTGAGAAAGCCTGCCGACTTTAGCCCCTTAACTGGGGATCCCGGATAAATCCGTCCATTTTACATTGAGTTACAGTTAAATACACGGTTAAGGGGTTAATAGCAAGTCGTAGGCCCCGTACCGAGGCCCGTCGGAACGAATGTTTAGCATTGGGTGCATTCGTAGGCCATATTTGGTAAATTGGTGTGCTGTTAGCTGTTTCTCCTTATGTGTCTGGTACAAGGGGGTGAAATGCATCAGTAGCTTTTTCCTTCTAGGTGCATCGCACCCCCTAAGTTTTTCCAGGGGCTGCAGCCGCACACCCTGCATCCCCAGTTCCGACGGGCCAGCGTATACACCTTCCCACATAAATGACCCCAAACTCAGTAGGCCTATTGGGGATTTATGGAAAGTGATTGGGTTGAGGATAATGACGATTTAGCAGACCTTTGATGACGGCTAAGTTCGCTTCCTGCGGTATAACGACTTTGCGAACTTTATCGTTAAAATGTTCCCTGATGTAACACTGAAACACACTCGATTCTGACAAACCTCCCACCAGGAAAATGTAATCGATTCCTATACACGACAATAATACAGATGTCCAAGTACGTTCAATCAATAAGTCAATCTCTCAATCAATATGACGCACTAAATCTTACAAACCCGCTGAACAGGGGCGTAGCGACGGGGGATATATCGGTATATATACCCCCGAAATCAGACTACCTTAAAATGTGTTTTTAAAGATTTTCAAAGTTGTTAAAGTTGTTTAAGATGTATTCCCACGCCCACTTCACAATATACACCCAATCAAATTCCCGGCTACGCCCCTGCCGCTAAATAGGTCTACGTTAGAACGAAGTTCTACTGTGATTGGCATCGGCAAAATTTCCAAAAATCGAAAGTAATTTATCGTCAAAATCGCCCGAAGCTCTGACGAAGAACAAGTTCCGAATGGGAAAAGTATGCACGAAGAGTACCTTCGACCGCCGCCAGTACGGTGTCGATCGCTTCCCTGATCTTGTCGAGAGTTCGGCCGAAGAGCTTCTTCATCGTCTCCTGCGTCAGACGGAGCATTCCCTGCGAAGACCAACTGACGCCGCTGTCAGCGTATGCCCTGAGCACCTCTTCCACCGTCTTCCCCTGCATGGAAAAATTCAAAGCATCGCCTATAAATTATATAGAAAAAGCTCCAGATGTTCGCGTGTGATCATCTTTCCAGAGAAGAAGAAACTACTTTCACTTCTCCGAGCAACGTCTATGACCACAACGTTCCATCCACCATTCACTGTCACCTGGATGTCCGGACGGAGGACACCCTGGATTTGACCAGGATCTTGAATTATTTTGATTTGGTGTGCCATCGGCTGACGCTTCTGTGCATTATGAAGTGGCGCTATAGAATATTATATATATATATATATATATATATATATATATATACATACATACATACATACAGTATATATGAAAGAACATGGTAGAAAGGAGAAGGAGCAAGACATTTTCATTTCTAATATGTTTGGATTTCATTTGTACTTGATAGTCCAGTGGCGGCTCCAGGATTTGGCAAGAGGGGGGCGTTGGGGGTGGCAACTTTTAATCATGAAGGATCAACCATTTGTTGTTAGGCATGTAGTATTAAGTATAGGGTCCCAACAGGGGCACTGGGGTCCAGGCACTCAATACGGGGGCACGGGCCCCCCGGACCTACCCCTGTGCAGTGGCGGCTCCACCGGGGGGGCAGGGGCCCGTGCCCCCTATTGAGAGCCTGCCCCCAGTGGCCCCCAGTTGGGACCCTATACTTAATGCTACATACATTAAACAACAAATGGTTGGCCCCCATGATTAGACGTTGCCCCCAACGGCCCCCCACTTGCCAAATCCTAGAGCCGCCACTGCCCCTGTGGAGCCGCTATTGCTTGATACCTGTATTGTTTTGACCTTGCTTGCCTTTTTGTCAAGGTTGATATCAACAAAGAGCTGCTGTAATGCCTGTATTGTATTAGGAAAATTAAGAAAGAAGGAATAGCATTATTATGTCGCGGAAGAGTAGTTACAATAGTATTCGCCGCCAGGTGGCGCATCGCAACCTTAACCCCTTAACCGTGTATTTAACTGTAACTCAATGTAAAATGGACGGATATATTTGGGATCCCCAGTTAAGGGGTTAATCGACACAATGGCGTCTGGCTGACCGTGTACTTTCGGTGAAACTCGATGAACGAGAAAGGCAGCGAGACATTGAGGGTCATCGTCGTCTTTCGCGGGTCGGCCGCCCTCTTGCGGGCCTCGAAGGCCATCATGAGACCGACCCAGCCGGACGGTCGCTCCCTCCGGTAGGACCGGACGAAGTCGGAACCGAAAATCGACTCCAGAAGACGCTCAAAATCACGGTCGATCGCTGAAGACACATTCAACGAGGAAATCCTCAAACGATATGGCAATTCAGGGATATTTTTACACCACCCCCTACCCCTAACACCCCAAACACCCCCAGTTTGAGACCGACACCCCTCCGGCACCCCCATCCCCCAATTTCAGCTGTGGGATGAACTTTTTTTGCTTATGAGACTTTTTGGCAGGGACCTTCAGAATTTACCGACACCCCTCCCCCCAATTGATAATCCTAGAAATAACCCTGGATAAGGCAGTCCACAGGCGTAAACCTCTGCAAGGGCCTTATAGGCTCAACCCTCCTCAATTCTTTGAGGGGCTAGGCTAGAGAAGGTCAAAGGTAGGCCTATAGCCTGGGATTGTATTGTCCCTCACTTTTTATCCAAGTTTACGCCAATGTAAATTTACACCATGGGTCAGAAGGTCAACCACCTGTGTTCCCTCTCGCTTGTAGAGGTGTCTCCCTCCCCAATGTGTAGGCAATTTTGGTCAATCTGTATCAGTGGCGTAGCCAGGGTTCCGGAATACGGGCATATTGACACGGGCCCAAAAGTTTGACGGGCATGCTATCTGCACCCCCCCCCCCAAAAAAAAAGAACTCAGTGGCCTTGCATTAATCCACGACCGGTTCCAACCTGTATGGGTGGGGGGGCATCCTCATCCCTCCTCGAGTGTCTACGCCAATGATTTGTATGGCACATTTTGCCGCTATTCGAGGGCGTTCCAAGCTCACATAAAAGACAGTAATCTCAAATGGAGATGCTTGGAAAACTGTCCCATTAACAGCGGATTACTTTATCTAATATATATATATATATATATATATATATATATATATATATCGAATTCTGACCAACCTGTCGATCCGTGCGGGCCACCTGTGGCGGCGTGAAGCTCCTGGAGACGACGGTTCATGAAGTTCATCTCGTGAACAGTGATGTCAACAGTTCCACCTCCGGAGTCAACGACCATGTAACGAACAACTGACGAAATAAAATAAAAATGAAAGAGAATCTAAAGAATCTTCAGCAACGAGAACCCGAATACATCAAAGAAAAGTCAAGGAACAGAGCAGAATGACAATCCATGGTCGCTGCTGACGTAGCAATACACACCACATGAAGAAGCATTTAGAACCCCCCCCCCTCACCCCACCCCCAAGACAGAAGAATAATTTGTGTCTATATACCGTGACTGAACTGCGACACGACGTATTCCAGTTCTTTCGGATCGACGCGTTCTCCTCGAACGGACAGAGGACGCAGGACCGGTTTTTCCGGCACCAGGTGGCGCAGCTGTAGACGGCGGATGTGGACGGATGCGGCTTCCGGTTCCAGTGCGATCTGGAGTTGGTCCGGTCGCTCGCACGACGCCAGCCCGGCCTGCAGCAAGCGAGCGAGGAGCAAGTAAAGAAGTACATAAAAAAGTACATGAGTACACTATATAGGAGATGTGAACAGTATATAGGAGATGTGACATGCACAAACAAGTACTCAGGCTCTTCCCCAAAAAATTCAGCACCGACACACATTTTTTGCATTGAACTATGTCTCTTACCCTCCAACCTAGTCATACCCAGTGGCGGCTCCACAGGGATGGCCCGGGGGGACCCGTGCCCCCTATTGAGTTCCTGGCTTCCTGCCCCCAGTGGTCCCCTGGTGGGACCCTATACTTAATACTACATACCTAACAACAAATGGTTGTCCCCATGATTAGAAGTTGCCACCCCAACGCCCCCCCTACTTGCCAAATCCTGGAGCCGCCATTGGTCATACCCCCTCCCTAAAGGTTTGAAATCTCGATAAAACATTGATTCGTTCGTTGGTTTTTTCTTTCGTTGTTTCTGTCCCTTTTCTGTCACTCTTTTTCTCCCTTCGGTCGCTGGATAGGACCTACTGTACCTTGTACGCTGCCAATCTCATCAGTTGCTTTGCAGACGGATTCCAAATGGCGGGAACGGTAACTATCCAAAGTACGTCATCGTTCACCAGCCTCGTCTCCGATTGGCTGTTTATCTGTTGGAGGGCGTGGTCCGCGAAGAAGCGCAGAGCCAATGAAATCGCCTCGAGACCTGAGAACCTCTTGCCATTGGCTGCTTCAATCGTCATCGATTCGCTGAAATCCTAGTTTAACGCAGATAACTGACAAATATACCAAAAGATTTAAGCACTTTTCGTAAAAGAAACGACGAGATCATAAAATAGTGCTTCAGTTGTAGCCACGATTTATAACAAACCGTGGATGTCGGACTTCTTCCTCCACAAATTTTCTATTTCAAGCTGGGGGCGGGTCGGCCTCGACCATGGTAACGAACATGCTATATTAAGCCTATATACAGCTAGCCTACATAGTCTTCAACACAAGGGAAATCCTACTAAACCACTTAAAATCCAAATATTTTACTACCACTAGGCCTACTACTACTACTACTAGGCCTACTACTACTACTACTACTACTACTACTACTACTACTACTACTACTACTACTACTACTACTACTACTACTACTACTACTACTACTACTACTACTACTACTACTACTACCACTACTACCACCACCACTACTACCACCACCACTACCACTGTTGCTACTACCACTGCTCCCACCACTACCACCACCACCACCACCACCACCACCACCACCACCTGCTGCTGCACCACCACCACCACTACACTACTACTACCACTACTGACCACCACCACCACCACCACCACCACCACCACTACCACCACCACCACCACCACCACCACCACCACCACCACTACTAGGCCTACTACCATTACTACTACTAAGCCTACCACAACCACGTTGCGACAGTCAAAGATTTTAACTGACACTAGATGGCGTCTATCTATGATAAAGACAGCGGAAAGTTGAAGCAAGTTTTCCGCCATTTTACATATTAGTGTCTTTATAGTAGGTCTAAACCAATGTCAAGATGTCCGAAGAGTAAGGATATCTTTTTCACTCACTGCACTTAAGTGGTGTAAATCTGGCTTCACTTTCTGACACCATAGACTTTTGACTAATTATCTAGTGATGAATGATGATTAATTAAAAGTCTATGCTGACAGCGGACCTTCGATTCGTATAGCGCCATTTTGAATCTGTCGAAGTACAGCCATTCCTTGGCGTCCTCTTCCGTCAGGTCGTGGTAGTTGTTGCGAGCCGTGAACCCAAACGAATGGAATCGTCCATCGGGGGTGAGCAGGAGGGTCGTGGGTGCCTTCTGGTTTATGAGGCCTGGGTCGCCGTCTTCCCATCGCCCCATCATGTGCAGCTTTTCCGGTTCCCGTAGGAAACAGAATGCATATCCGCTGAATGCCGTACCTACGAAGGGGAAAAACGCATCGCCATGGCAACTGTTGCTATGGGCGCAGCTATCAGAATCTTCTTAGTGATGTAGCCTATACACTTTGGTCAGCATTTTGGTGCCTTTTGCACATCATTATTTTCAACAGTAGCAATGAATGCATTATAATTATAATCATAATCGTAAGAATTACAATAAATTACAATAAATTTGTAAAGTTACTCACGTATTGCATAATTAATGAATAAGCATTAATAATATCAATAATTATATCGTCAATAGCAATATATTATGCCCCTATTAATATGTGAATGATGATTTCGTAATCAATGCGTAATCAGTGCGTAATCAGTAAATGTAAGAGCGATTACATTCGAATTACCGAAATCTATGGCCGCTGCAACGACGTAATTTCGCTTCTCAAAGATGGAGCTAAGAGAGCTTTCCGTCTCGACTGATGTTCGGGAGACGTCTGCCCCATCGGGGTCGCCCTTCGACCCCGTAGTCCGCTTAGCGTCGTAGAGAGTCCCTCTGGAGGTCTCGCCGCTATCGCGACCGGCGCTGGAGATCGCCGGAGGCGGCGAATCGACGTCCTGTCCAAGTCCCGTTTGATAGGAGGGCGGCCCGAGTTCCGTTCCATACGCGCCGAGAGAGATGTCCATAGCGGAAAGTTTTGCCGTTGCGTCGTCTGGCGTCGAGGCGCGGTTTTTTCCGACGTTTGCTGCGTTCGATTTTGCAGCAGACGATTGTCTCGGGAGAGTCGACGCCTTTGCCGTTCCCGCGTTGGCCACGCCCTTCGGCTCCGAGCAGACGACGCCTTTCGTTTGATCCAGGTGTTGTTGTTGTTGTTTCTCGGTTTTTCTGCTCGATTTTCCGAGACTGAGTTTCTGGAAGAAGGAGGATTTCGACGGGTGGGAGGTCCCGCCCGCCTCCTCCTCCTCCTCCTCCTCCTCTCCCTCTGATCCCGGTTTCTTCGTGAGCGTGGCGGTTGGTGCAGTCGTGGCGCATTGGTCCTTCCCGCCTTCCGCGTGGCCGCTTTCTCGCCGAGTTCTTGTTCCAGGTTCTTTTCCGTCCTTATCTTCTTCTTCTTCTTCCTCTCCTCCTCCTCCTCGTGCTTCGCGTTCCTTTGGTTTTGTCTTCCGCCGGATGAATCCGAAGAATGTTTCGGATTTCGTCCTGCGGGGACGTGCCGAGTTTTCCGGGGCGATCAACTTTGTCCCCGGGCGTGGGAGGGTGCTGCCCCTCTCCCCCGGCGTTCCCTTCGCGTCGGCTTTCCTACCCTCGATGACCGAACTATGGGCGGGCAGGGCCTCGCCGGAAGTGCCGCTCGAATGAGAGTCGATTTCCGGTTCCGCTAAAACGGCTGCTTCGCCAGCAGTTCCGCTTCCGAAACCTTTGCCGTTGCCAACGACGACGGAAGGAGATCTCGGCGAGATCTCTACGACCGCTTTTCCTTCTGCGGATACTTCTTCCGCTGCCTCGGTGGCATTCGGGTCATTCCCTTCCGGTCCTGGATCGGTCGCCGCTTCCAGGATTCCGGAACGCCTGGACTCAACGGGGACTTCCTCTCTCTCCCGGTCTCTAAGTTCTTTTCCAGATCCGGTTTCTGTAGGATTGAAATTGAACTCCCAGCGATAATCGAAATCAGTGCCGCGATCAACATGACCTTCGCTTCCTACCGCAAGGTCATCGAGTCCAGAGTCTACCTGGTCGGCGTCGCCAGGTGGAAAAGGTGTAATCGCAATCAACGCCTCACCTGCGATCTGCCGATCGACCGATCCCTCTTCCAGGCAGGTAATAATAGTATCCGGCGCGGGAGGGGTCTTCCATCGGCATTCTTCCATCATCCCCGTGCGTGACCCATCTTCACCCTTCAACGACGCGTCAGGTACGTCATCCATCTGTTCACCCTCCCCTCCCCCCACTTCCACCGTCCTCCGGATCCTCTGCACCGGAGCAGTCGGTTCCACGTCCGTTCCATCCGTCGAAGTGGAAAGACTTCCTCCACCACCACCACCACCACCGATGATCTTGATCTGACCTTTCGATTTAAGGTCACCCGTCAGGTCATCGACCTCCAGAGCGCGGTTGTGGCGGTAGTACTGGAGGAGTCCTTGACCTTCGTCTATCCTCTTCCTCCTCCTCCTCTCCTCCTCCTTCGCATCCTCCACCTCCTTCTCCTTCTTCTCTTCTGGTACTTCGCTGGTACTTTCCGATCGCAGCCATCGGTACTCGACGTCCGGAAAATCCGGAATGTATTTCCACGGACGATTTCTCTGTCGAGCGATCAGGTCGTCGAAGGCGACTTCCGGTTCGAGTGCTATGACGTCACATCCTGTAAGAGATAACGACGACGACAGCGGTAATCGTCGAGTAAAAGCGCCTACAGTGTAACCTCTTATATAACCATCGCGAGAAATGTCGAATTTTGACCAAAAAAGAAACCCGATTTGTATATAATATTATTTTCACTCATATTCGACGATAGAATGATTGTAAAAGACCTTTGAGAGAAATTGAAATTGCGGAATTGAAGTATGGTTACTATGGTAACCTGTCAGCGGCATAGGCATAGTTCAAAAATGGGGAGGGGCGGCGACATAAAGTTATTTAGCCCTAAAACTGTAAAGGGTCTCGGGAGTGTCGCGAATTTCCAGAGGGATGTTAAGCCCCCCCCCTCACCCCCACTCCCAAGTAGCATTTGTGACATGTTAAAATCAACAAACTGTGATCTCTGTGAGTACCTTTGTTGCTTAAATTGGGTTTTACTGTAGACAGGGTTTAATCTAGGCCGTTTCCGGTGGGGGGATTGTCATTCCCCCTCGGAGTCCAAGAGTCTAGATTAAACACCGATTGCAGAGTAGGCGAAAACTGCCTTTAAAAAGTTTGTAGATTATGTCGACAATCGCCCTATACATGCATGTCTCGCCGTATTTGCCTCCGCGTAAACACTCAAAACTTCTAAAGAGACCTCCAAACGATTCAAACATTCTCAATGCATGGAGCATAGCATAGGAACAAACGTCTTCAACTGACAACCGACGTGATTCTACCACCCTTAGCCCCCTCCCTCGGCCTCATCACCCCCCTCCCCCCATTCATCCATCGTCATTTGCGTACGTCATTTCGGCTGAGAACAACATTTGGATAAATTTAGTTCCTGTAAAAATCACTCTTCAGGAAATCATTTCCGTCGTCTAGGGCAGTCCCTGTCCGTCTGCCTGTCTGTCTGTCCGTCTGCCTGTCTGTCTGTCCGTCGTCTTTCTTTCTTTCTTTCGTTCTTTCTTTCTTTCTTTCTTTCTTTCTTTCTTTCTTTCTTTCTTTCTTTCTTTCTTTCTTTCTTTCTTTCTTTCTTACTTCCACGTTACTAAGTCTGTATGTCTGTCTCGTTGACTGTCTGTCTGTCTGTCTGTCTGTCTCTCTCTCTCTCTTCTTTTCCCTCTCCCCTTCTGTCTCTGTCTGCCTGTCTCTCTGTCTCTCTCCCTCTCTGTCTCTCTCAGTGTTATAAAATAAAGAGGCCAGCTAGTGTTAAATGTGCAGCTGTTTCTCTATCAGCCCTATTACATGATTACATGTTGATAATTTGGCGTTGCTGTGAAGTCAATATGGCCAAGTGCTGCATTGACATCTACGGTGTATTTACCGTCATTTAACAGTTCGGGTTTCTAGACTCAATATTACTGTTCGATAAAAAGTACAAACAGTCTTTTTGCACCCAGTGGGAAGCGGCAAAAAACAACTAGCAAGTTGGCAGCCTTATCGCACGGAGTGTATTTCCTCGTGTGACCGCCCATTAATTATGGCGTCATTCATTTCATAGACTATGTAATTTGGCCTTAAAACCCCTCAAGTAACTTTTTAATTTTCAAAGGGTGCTGGAGCAGTGGCGGCTCCACCGGGGCGCCAGAGGGGCCGGTGCCCCCTATTGAGTGCCTGCCCCCAGTGGCCCCTACCCTCTGTTGGGACCTATACTTAATGATGCATACATTAAACAACAAATGGTTGGCCCCCATGATTAGAATTGCCACCCCAACGCCCCCCCTCCACTTGCCAAATCCTGGAGCCGTCACTGTGCTGGAGCCTGGATTATTGTTAAGAACTTTCCAATGCTTAACCGCTCTTCGAAATCTTCATCTTAACCTTACGCCTACCTTGATAATAACTCATTGGCGTAGCCACTGGGTAACGAACGAAGGGGGGGTCCGCCCCCTCCTATTTGGGTTGGGACCGGTCATGGGATTTGTGCAAAAGCGTTGATCGAGTTGTTTGGGGTGGGTGTAGTATGAGAATGTGAGAATGAACGAAAGAAGTTAAGACAATGGAGGTTGACACGAAAACGTTTTTCTTAATCGTCAATACCTTTCCACCTGAAAATGTCGATTTGCCCATCCGCCCTATTCTGAAATCCTGGCTACGCCTCTCTCTCTCTCTCTCTCTCTCTCTCTCTCTCTCTCTCTCTCTCTCTCTATCTTTCTTTCTCTCTCCACGCCTCATCGAACGAGCCACCGGAATGAGTTTAACCTATTCGTTATCCGTGAAGTTTAAACATAGTGGCAAATGAAAACAACTGGAATCTATGGCTTCGGATATCTATGCCTCTGTGCATTATTAAATGGCGCTATAGAAGTTTAAGAATAGATTAGATTACCGGTAGATACGGAAACTGTGGCCATGGTGGTATTTGAGAGTCGGACCAGATACTGAGAGGGGCGATGATCGACACTTTCCCACTCCCCAGTTCCCCTTTCCTCCTTCCTATTTAAGTCTTAAGGCGTGGACAAGTCATCAGGCCTAATCAGGAATGTTCCCATCCTCCGTACAAGCGCCATTCTGTCTATGGCCAGCGTTTTATCAAGATTCCAGGCCTTTGGGGAGGAAATTGACTTGGCTGGAGGGAAAGAGACACAGTTTAATCCCGAATGTTTTGGGCGGGGAAATTTTGAAGATGGGGTGGAATCTCTCCCCTAAAAGGACAGGATAAACCACTGTCTATGGCGCATGGTCAACATTAGACATATCTTTTAATAATACATGTATTGGCCGTAATTTTTGTAAACACACTAAGAGGCGCTCCGGAGTTGGGCACCCCATTTTTTAATCCAAGCTTACGCCAGTGGTGATCGGCGTATTTAAACTTAGGCCTACTGCTCTAGTTAAATCCATAGATACAAAAACGTGGGGAAAATTTTAAAAAAACCCTTAATTAAAATCGTTTATTACATCTCTGGCTAAATCGATCATTGTTTTCTATGCAAGAAAAAGCACTCACCGGATTTATTCATTCTGTGATGTTTCTATAAAGAGTCTTATTATTATCCAGCGGAAGAAAGCAACAGCCTGGAAGAAGAAATCTTTCCGAGCGTATTCCAGTTATTTTCTCTTCTTCCTCCTCCTCTCCCTCCTTCTCCTCCTCCTTCTACAATTTATTTTCTAGCAGAGGGGTGAGATTTTGAGAACCCGCAGAAAAATACGAACATTCCGAAAACGCACACGGTTTCAATGGAAGAGCAGAGGAGAGCAATTGCTTCAAACACACAACACCAGCACAGCGTCGGTGGATAGAAGAGAGAGAGAGAGAGAGAGAGAGAGAGAGAGAGAGAGAGAGAGAGAGAGAGAGAGAGAGAGAGAGAGAGAGAGAGAGAGAGAGGAACAGAGGGGTAGAGACTAGAGAGGAAGAAGAGAGCGGGAGAGATAGAGACAAACAGAGAGATAGAAGGAGGAAGAGAAAAAGAGAGACAGACGAGGAGTTAGGGAGAGAGAAAAAAGGAAGGGGAGCGGGAAAGGGAGAAATGGGGCGGGGTGGGGGCGGCAGCAGCCAATAACGCGGACTTTAATTGGATTGTTGCTGTGTTATCAGATTTTTGGGGGAGGGAGTGGGGGCTTTCGCGGCGCGGTGCAACTATGGCTGGAAAACTGGGGCGTTCTATAATTTTGAGTGAAAATTGGAAGAAACTAGAGGTCCTCGGGAGTGGAGCCGGATTAGGAGGGGAGGAGGTGGAGTAGGTGGAGTAGGTGGAGTAGGGGAAGGAGAAGGAGGGGAGGGGAACAGGAAAGAGGTGAAGCAGAACGATATAGGCTATTCATAGATTAATAAATATTTTAAAAAACGCATCCGTAGTAGGCGCGTCTGGATTTGAAGATTTTGCTGTTATGCTTAGAGAGAGAGAGAGAGAGAGAGAGAGAGAGAGAGAGAGAGAGAGAGAGAGAGAGAGACCCAACGCCAGGAAGAAGAAAACTCTTCCATGCAGCCAGAGGGATGGATGGAAGTAATGAAGGATGGATGGATGGATGGATGCATGCATGCTCGGGGATAGGCCTATACATGACAGTGCACCGCAACTCCTCCACTCTGCCTTCCTTCTGTTTTCCAACAAACAGCCCCTGATGCCTTCCAGCTGGAGAAGCCAGATTGCCGCGGCCAGAGTTCCACGGATTATTTAGGACAGGAAACAGCGATTACCTTCCGAGAGCAATAAAGCCGAGACCTGACTCTCTAAGCGTCTGTCTGTCTGTCTGTGTCTGTCTGTCTGTGTCTGTCTATCTGTCTGTCTGTCTGTGTCTGTCTATCTGTCTGTCTGTCTGTGTCTGTCTATCTGTCTCGTGGTTGTTTAAAAGAAATGAGAGCATTAGACTAGAAATCTCTTATCGCTCTTTAGTCTATGGCAAAAATAACGTTAGTGATTATACGTGTGTGTGTGTATATATATATATATATATATATATATATATATATATATATATATATATATATACATGTATATATATATACATGTATATATATATATATATATATATATATATATATATATATATATATGTTCGTTAGGCTGCCGACATTCAATATAGAGCATTACTGCATTATATAAAAAGCATGCATGCTTTATCAATGCAAAGAATGATGGTCACGTGTCCTATGTCTAATGCCTACTTGGTTTTGTTGTTTGGTCGGCCGCACTTACAAAGTGCCCAGCTCTCTGTCTGTCTTGTCTAAAGCACAAAACACCACTAAAATCATCACATACAGTAGCATACACTGTACGTAATACAACTAACAGTAGAACTTCGTTGTAACGGACTCGGCTATAACGCATGCACGGTTATAACGATGTAACTGCAGTGTAGGGTCCCGTGTGATGCGCCAGCGTATTGGAGGGTATTGGGGATGTAGCGTACATCCAGTGGCGGCTCTAGGATTTGGCAAGTGGGGGGGCCGTTGGGGGGGCAACTTCTAATCATGGGGGCCAACCATTTGTTGTTTAATGTATGTAGCATTAAGTATAGGGTCCCAACTGGGGGGGGCCACTGGGGGGGCCAGGCTCTCAATAGGGGGCACGGGCCCCCCTGGTCCCCCCGGTGGAGCCGCCACTGCGTACATCGGATATAACGTACTACATTTTAAAGTACGTTATAACGTAGTTTTATTGCACTTCGTATACATGTATAAGCGGGCGTACTGCCTACAGTATGGTCGGTTTTTCTCATCTTCTGTCTCTGTCGTAATAACTGTGCCCGTGCATCTCTCTCTCCCTCTCTCTCTCTTTCTCTCTCTCTCTGTCTCTCTGTGTGTCTCTCCGTATGTCTCTGTCTCTCTCTCCTTCTCTGTTTGTCTCTCTCGGTCTGTCTCTCTATGTGTGTCTGTCTCTGTCTCGGCTGTCTCTCGGCTGCGTCTAATCCGACCCACGCACGGTTAGACGGCCGCCGATTGATCGTCCTCCTCCGGCTCGAACCCTGGTCTACCGCAGCACTTGCTCCTATATGCAGCTCCGTTATTATTTTTTCCGCGATGATGTGATTCAGACTGCTGTAGGCCTAGATTTCTCGCCTTCAGACGTCATAGCCATCAGTGGCGTAGCCAAGGTTCTCGAACAAGGGGCGGGGGGGGGGGCACATCGCCACGTTCAGATAGTCTCTGACTAGCAAATATCTTCTCAAAATCACGTATTCTTTCGATCATACTACCCACTATCCCCCACATTTCTCAACAGTTTTGCGCAAATCCACCCGGCCAGAATAGGGGTCGACCCCGCCCCCGTCAATGATAATCGTTTTCATTTACAAGTATAAATAGCCCTACGAAGATGCAATTCACGACATGAAACACAAACGAAAGTTTTCAACGCAAAAATTAATCCTACCTTTAAATAGCCACTTAAAATCCAATAATAATAATAATAATAATAATAATAATAATAATAATAATAATAATAATAATTATCATCATCCATGGGCGCCCGCACATTAGGGCAAGAGGGGACAAATATTTGCCCCTCTGGATGATGCAAATACCAATATTTCACATTGAAATTTGAAAACTTTGCTAAAATATTAGGCTAACTGTGACCATAACGTTAAAATGTGCTTTACCAACTCCTGGAAAAATTTAAGTGGGCGTCCATGTCATAATTATCATCATCATAATCATCATCGTAATCATCATACTGCAGTATGTTTCATTAGTAGGCGTAGTCCCAAGTGAGTGGCTTGTACATCAATCAACAGCACTCAATAATTGGAAGGTCAACCAGTGCAGCGATCAGCATGATTTATGGAGCGCCAGAGTTTTATATTTATAACGGTCGCTGAACATAGGCCGCTAGACTCTTTTTCAGGCAATATTTCACATACACAGCGATAAATCCTACAGTCACAAACTGGTAGGCCCGCCCACACACACACACACACACACACACACACACACACACACACACACACACACACACACACACACACACACTGTATATTTATCTAATATATTAATATCTGCTAGTCAAGTAATGCATTATTTAAGGGGTTGTCCATAAAGCACGCCACGCTATTTTCTGGCAGTTTTAAATCCCTCCACTTGTTACAAATCTCGGACCCCTTAAAGCACGTGACAAACCTTGTATCCCCTTGGGGTGTCGTCCATAAATCACGTCACACGAGTTTTCTATTTGATAAATTATGAGTTTCTCATTCA
This sequence comes from Metaphire vulgaris, assembly GCA_018105865.1. NCBI lineage: Eukaryota > Metazoa > Annelida > Clitellata > Crassiclitellata > Megascolecidae > Metaphire > Metaphire vulgaris. Next base: position 14,825,524 of record CM030846.1, read on the forward strand.
ATTTTCAGCAGCCAAACGCAGAGATACTCAACTTGCGGCAATGATGACGGATGTACAGTAATGACTTAAAATTCCATTTATATAGTGTAATGTAATAATATCATTTACCAGTGACATCTCCTCTTAGAACATGGACATTAGTAAGTCAATAGAGGGACAAGCCATGTCTTAAGAAATCTGGTTCATTATTTTAGACAACAAAAAGAAGCCATTTATAATTAATTTGCTGTGTGATAGAAGGCACAGGAAGGCCTATTTAACAATAGGATATATAAAATCTCAACGAATTGAAAAAATCCTCTGACAAAAATCAAATTTTCACTTCACCTTGTTCCAACTTCATTGCTTCAAATCGTTCAAGAATAATCAATTCTTGCCTCCCCGATTTGGATCCATAGAGTTCAAAAATGGACACCTCCCAGCCAGTGGCGGCTCCACCGGGGGGGGGCAGGGGAGCCCGTGCCCCCTATTGAGTGCCTGCCCCCCAGTTGGGACTCTATACTTAATGCTACATACATTAAACAACAAATGGTTGGCCCCCATGATTAGAAGTTGCCACCCCAACGGCCCCCCCCCCCCACTTGCCAAATCCTAGAGCCGCCACTGCTACCAGCCATCTTATACCACTGCACACTAGAACCCATGGCTGTACGAGAACGACGGATATCAACAAAACGAAATCCTGACAGTCACTTAGTACTTATGGCTTAGTACGTTAGATTACATCCATCATAAGAGAAAGTAAAATATCACCGCATATTTCAGGTTTGATATGTACGTTACGTGTGACGTTTTTGATCTTCACTGCCACCCCCTCTGTCACAAACTATCACTTTCCTAGAAGTTAGAAGACCCTCCCCGAGTGTGACGTACAGTACTTTATGGACGCCCCTAAAGTTGGGGCACAGTATTGTAATTCTATTCTCGTCTCTGTCATATTGAGTTTAAAATAATCTGTTTACTAACTTACACTTATTTATAATTGAAAATTAATATGAAATTGATCAGAATGATGTCATCAGTGCAACAATATTATACAGACTGCAACTCTGGAATTATTTAAATTCTATTTCAAATTTAATAAAATTCTAAAATACTTTTGTAGATTGAAAAATTCGTATTGCAACTGATAATATGCAACATTTCTTCAAATAAGTAAGTACAGTGTAGTTAGATTTGACTTCAAGGAAATCACAACAATCTAACAACACAATTTGAAAATAAATTCTGTTACAGTAGCTCACAACACAACACTTAGGACGATGTGCTCTCCAAATTTTACGACCACAAGAGTCGTCACAGGTAAATTCTGATCTATCGTAACACCGCACAGATTATCACAAAAACCCCCGAGAACAGCCGAGTTGACTACTGGGAGGGTGCATGGATTGAAAATAACCGAGAAGTCCTAGCGGTGCCAAGATCTGAATCCCAAGCCTCACGACTCTCAGCACAATGCCACATTGAACAAGCTGCCAATACACAGAAATGCCTTATCCATATAGTACATACACAAAAGCAATTTTTCAATCCCCCCCCCCCCCGGTTTGCACACCGTACATATGCAGAATCTCCTAAATCTAACCCCCTCCCCTAGTGCGTACATATTACATGGATGTGCTTAAATTGCTTGTTGCTGGTTTCCCTCATACTTGATCTCCTGTAATTCAAATTGTCTTCATCCACTTTAAAGACCTCAGAATAAAATTATAAAATTTAAGTCAGTCACCAATTTCTCAAAATGTACAGAAGATCTTTATTATAACGTATTTGGTGGGTCTGTACAGTTTAGTACGTTATATCCGAGGTACGTTACACCCAATATGGCGGCGCATCACACGGGACCGTACGTTGGTGGTACGTTAAAACCAAATACCACGTGAATTCGGAAAATATGCTCAAAACTGAACAAAACTCCTAAGAAACTAATGTTAAGTATGCAAAATTTCTCAATGGCAGTCACCTTTAATGGGAGAAAACAGAAAAACGACTATGCTATACAAAGTTGAGTCATGGCGTTGATGAATAACAATAAGGATCTTTACGTGCATTTTCTGCATGAAGATTCAAAACTTTGAACACAAAACCTACAGAAAAAGACCCTTAAATGGACATCGGTCGGGTGAAACGAAAACTCGGCACTGTTCTGAAAATCCCAAAACCATTCAGTCCATCGTTCTTGACCTCAGAAAAGCCAACGCTAAAAGCAATCGAATTCCAATCAAAGCTCCATCGCATTGCATCATAAAGAGCTAAAAAAATAGAATGGCTTAACCAAAATTAAACAATTAACATAAAAGAAAACATAATTGAGCAAGAAACACAAATGAAAGAAAACCCAAAAGAATATTTCTAATCTAAGAAAAAAATGACAGAAAATTAATAAAAACCATTCAAATTCTCTTTGCAATATTTCTAATGGTTACGAAGATCTCCGAAAATTTAAAGAGCAATTGCAAATTAGTAACAGTTTTTTTTCAACACAACTACTGACAATGTTAAACTGCAATAAACTTGATATAATTCAGTATTTCGATATGCACAATATACAGTTATCAGTATAAGAGTACGGCTTACTCAACGCTGGCAACATAGCCCATCTCTCAGTAACAAATCAACTAAACAGTTGTCCCAAAATCCCTTAGAAGGATTAATTAGCCATCTGGATACATACAATCCTATCTTTTCAAAATGATTTAAAACTGCATGCAGTCAAGCAAAAAAGATCACAAAACATACAAGTGAAAATATGTATACATTTAAATATCACCCTTCTGAGACGCACGGTGTTCAATACCAAGACTAGGGTCTAAAGTCTCATATCCTTAAAATTTCAAAGCAACTGTGCAAATAGGAGCCCTTTCCCTCCCTGTGGTTAACCCTCCCCCTTTACATAAACAACTGATGCACCCATTCACAGCCGAGTCAGCATATAGGAAAACAAATGAAATACTTTTATTACAACTTCAGATTTGAGCTGCCATGTAACAACTACCAAAACTATGAAATCGAAAATATGACTTGAAGAGAAAATCTTACATTTTAAACACGTTCCAAATAGGACAATTAGGCAAGAATTTTACCTCCAAATAAGCACAATTTATAAGCATCATTAGAAATAATAGTCCTCTAGAAGACCAATTGTCTGCCAGTTAAACTGACATATTGCGATTTAGCTAATAAAAGCTACTCATTACGAGTACATTCAACCAAAACATAATGCATCATTTCAAACAAGTCATACCATTTTGCCTCCTCTACAACAAATTCTTCCACAGCCATCTAAATGTACTAAAGCCACACGCAGTGGGCGATTTGTAAGATTCGTAGTTTGCTGAGATCAAACCTTGCATTGAAAATCAAAGCACAAAAATTTATTTCTCTCATCAGAACGCTGTCTCTGCGCTCAAAAACTGATCACAATTGAAAACTTTGATTAAAGCCAAAATAACCCAAATACAAACTAAAGATAAAAGACACTAGCCAGTTTTTCATACAAGCAACTCAAACATCTAATAAGATATATGCGTATAATAATAATAATAATAATAATAATAATAATAATAATAATAATAATAATAATACACGAAGATCAAACTACCGGTATACCAACATTGTCATGAAAATTGATAGAAATCATCACCGTCGTCGCGAAACCCGTAAAACCTAAAATATTGATGTCAAGGGCGCGGCCAAAAAGTCAAAAATCACTCGTCTCAAAATCAGAGTAAAAATGAAACAGATGTGTGCTTTAATCGACAAATTCTAACCAACAATTCAAAATGGCAAATCAATCTTCACTTTTAGCCACATACAGCATGCACTGATGCTACAGCTTAACTAAAAACTAGATAAATGCCTTATCTATATAATGAACCATTTGACATTTTGGTATAAAATTATACGATATTTATGATATCGAGAAATGCATATCCAGTACCAATAAATCAATACGCATTCTATGCCACGAACGAGATAAATAAACATCATCGCAAAAAGTGCAAATCACGTTTTTATAGCAACATCATGATGTTAAAGCAAGATTTATTTTTACAACTGAACAATTTTGAAAGGTTTTCGTTCTTCCATACGCCCACCAGTGGCTGTTCGAATCATATTCCAACCTCAAAAACTGTAATGACAACTAAAAATATGGTCAAACGCCACAAAAATTTTTTTAATGCACAAAAGATAGCAAAGTATAAATAGAAAGAACAGTCAGTACAAATGTTATCTGAAATTATACAAAATGTATTCACATGGTTGCCTTTATGACTTCTTTGATCACCATAATCTGCACATGAATTTATTTACAGCAAGAAACAATATATATAATAAAAGACAACATACATAGACATATATATAATCTTCTATTTATACATATACATATGTATGTAATGCACATTTAATGTATGCGCTGTCACATTGCCTTTGAATTATATGGTTCATAATGGTATTCATATACTAGCAAATAACTAATCAACTCACTGCTGCTGAATCATATAAATAGCAAATTATACCATCAATGGTACAAACTTTCATTGAACGGCAAGCGAAAATGCAAAGGTTAACCCTTAAACCATCGTATACTTTGGATCTGGTAGCAATGGGAACCGAGTATACTCAGGTCCGGTGGTTTAAGGGTTAAAAGAGCAGCTTCTCATTAATGCAATCAACAACTGTCTAACAGCTTCTCCACAAAAATTAGGACCAATTCCACATTGAATGCACATGCTGCCATCTTGAGACTCAATTCTGAGAATCTACCATTTCTGCCAAACTACTGTTAGAAAATTCAAGTCAATTTCAGAACATGTCTACAAAAACTTCAAAACAAATACATTCCTCCTGTATTCTAATTACATGCTTATAACCAAAATTTTCAATTTGTTTTTCACGATTTGCATGCTCTGCAATTTTGAAACTGTAGTACAATGAAAGCAAACCTTCTATCTGAAACATTCAAGCAGATACTTTACAAAGCACACAGCAAGAAAAACAAAATACACGTGTTGCTTAAACCACCATTAGCAAGCACTCACGCGCGCGTGCACACACACACACACACACATACAGTCATTTATACACATGATGAAACAGCTATCATGGACTGTCAATGTGTGCGCTTCACAGCTTGTTTTTTTGATGAAAATTTCACCCAAATTCACTAAATCGCTTTAAAAACTTTGATGATTCTTCCACAACACTTCATCTTCGACAACAACTACAAAAACTACTTTTACCGTCTTCAGTATTAGACCAACAAGAAATTCATTGGATCCCACAGGACAAGAATCGATAAAATTTCCATTTTCCAACAGCGTTAGCAGTAAACACAGAACAGGTAGCCTCATCAGAAATGAGGACCATCGCATTATTAAAGTCTTGGTACACTGATATATCAAATTCTTTGTACAGCAGCCATTTGTGGCTGTAGCCAACAATCGTCTGATGGCAATGACCTTGAAAGGTCAGCACAAAACGTAACAGGGAATGTCTCCAACGATGGTTCCACTGTTAGAAATTCACCTGCTAAGCTACAAATACAAACAAAATTACATATGTTTCAGCACACCGCAAAACTGGATCAGCACAGTAAGACTGAGCTTACTAGATTCTATAATATACACCAAAACTTTAAGAACAATGCAATTTTTTCCAGTTCACACTGACGAGATCGAAATCATGACTCCAGCTTCAAAATTCAAGTAAATCTAGACCGTTTCCATTTTAGAAAATTACTGCCTACAGGGCAGTTTTGTGGGAGGCTTATAACAGATTGGGAGTAGCACCAGTCATCATCATCATCATCATCATCATCATCATCATCATCATCATCATCATCATCATCATCATCATCATCATCATCATCATCATCATCGTCGACAATTTATGAAGCGCAGTAACATAGCCATAAGCCAAAACCAAAAGCTCTGTAAAGTCAACAGTATATAATGTCATACGAATCAGTTGGTCAGCAGATGCATCTGTCAGGGAGTTATTATGGCTAATCTGACAAAGGCTTTGATCGCCACGTCATTTCTGCAGAGGACCATTAACCCTTAAGCTACCAGAACCGAGTATACTCAGCTATAGTGCATATCGTTACAAAGTATCCGGCAGTTTAAGGGTTAAGACTTGTGGTCTTCCTCCAGAACCAGCTCTGCTAGTATTCACGAGTGAGAAGGAAAGAAGAAATATATTCAGGCCCTTTTGGAATTCACATCTTAGATGACAGCAAAACAGTTGCAGGTTGGATGGGTGGGTGGGTGGGTGGGTAAGTGGGGGTCTGGAGGCACGTGGTGGACTGCAGATTCAACAATAAGGACAGCGAAGAAGAAGCTGCCACAACTAAACTCCAACTGGATCTTATTTATCATCACCGTTGCGTTATATGAAGGCCTGCTCACCCATCTCCTTCTGATGGACCGCTGCTGCTGCTGCTGCAGACTCCATTGCCTGCCTATCCTTCAAAAGATTCGTCTCTTCAAATATCAGCTGCTTCAGGCGTTCCTTCGGCAAGTCATCGAGCTCCGTCTCAAACGTAAAAGGCTCGGTCGCAACAGGCTATAAGAAAACAAAAGCATGGTTACACTTAAGTGTAAAAACCTGCAATTGCAGGATATACATTTAGAAGCTGATTACATGGAGAAGTCTCTGATATTTTGCCATCAGATTTAGAACCTTTTCATGAAAACCCGCTGCCTAACAGTAACTGCAGTTGAAAAAAATGAAGAATAAACCAAACGGTGTTTCAACAACGACTCAAACTCCACAAACAAAAACCAAAATTTATCGCGGCTGTGGTAAATACTTTTTTAAGGAGGCTATATACAGGGGAGAAAATAATAATAGGAAAACTTCTCCGGGACAAACAACTCTCTAACATAAGTAACTCTGAGCAAAATATGTCTACAACATCCAACAGAAAAGAAAAAGTATACAAAACCCGGAAAAAGAAGGTTCAAGACAGAGACAAGTGGTGACGCTGGAGTATGGAACCTATCTTTCGACAGACCACCTGATGATGATGATGATGATGATGATGATGATGATGATGATGATGATGATGATGATGGTGATACATGCAAGATTCACAACGCTGCATTAAACAATTCTGAATAAGCAACTGTCCAGATACGAAAACAAAAGTACTAACTTCATCCGAGGGGTCGTAATACTGCTCGAGGTATGGGTGGGCCAATGCCTCCTCAACAGTAATACGCTTGTGCGGGTTAAACGTAAGCATTCTATCGAGTAAATATAAAGCTGCAAAGAAATCACAAAGAAATTCATCAACACGACCAATGTTAATTACTACACAACCCATCACGACCACAATCTGTAAAGACTTTTAAAAGGTCCACGTAATTTTCGTTAAGAACGCGTCAATACTGTTAACGTATTTCTGTGTTTATGCCTGACGAAGCCGGTAACTCCGAACCCTAAGACAGCCCAGTATTCGAAAGATTCATAAAAAAACACCACCGACAGTTATAACCATTTTATAACCATGTTTACACAAAGAAAGATGTATTGAAGTGGAAATTTTTATACACAGCTCCCTGTTAATAGAAAAATACTCATAGGGACACAATGACAATGACATAAAATACAAGATAGGAAACTGAGGAGAGACACCCAGGATTTACCTTTCGGGTCAGCGGTGGGGTAGAGTTTGTTCCACGGCTGCTTGGGCTTGAAAGGAAGCGACTGCAAATAGCCTCTAGCCTAAAAGTGCAACAGACAACGACGATTTAAGCAACGCAACAGAATTCAGGACAACCGAAGAATGTGCAACAAACATGCCAGGATGCCAACACGTTGATTACACCAATGGGGAGACTGGCAAAATGAGCGAACTACAATAGTCAGCAGACACATCACTTTTGTCCGCATCATTGTGCAAGATCTGAGGACGTTCTCAACGGAAACACCTCAATGCTCAAATCCAGCCATTCGCCCCCCTCTCTCTCTCTCTCTCTCTCTCTCTCTCTCTCTCTCTCTCTCTCTCTCTCTCTCTCTCTCTCTCTCTCTCTCTCTCTCTCTCTCTCTCTCTCTCTCTCACTCACTCACACACACACGTTCCTCAAGCAACATGAGAAATGCTGAAGGGCTTCTGTACCTTGTCATTTATAATGCAGTTCAAGTCTTCCTGGGATGGCGAACCAAGTACTCCCAAGATGTGATTCAGCTGATCAAGATCTAGAACACCAGAAGGTCAAGGAAGACCGACTGATTTGAAAAAACCCTGAATCAGATCTTTGTCTTGTTCAACGCTTACCTAAACTATTGCACTCGACTCAAACACAAGAACTCAATAATAGTTCAAAATCAAACACTCTTTAATTAAGCACAACTCTAAAATTACAATAAACACAGTTAAATACACAAGCATTACATCATTTGAATATGAATGCGCCAATTTCAAATGCAATATTATCAACTGAAAATGAACCAGGAAAATACAAAAGCTATATGCATTACAAGTCCATTAGCTGGGCCAAAAAAATTGGAATACTGGTATTTAAAATATAGCATATCATAAATGCAAATCAACTAAAATTTACATGATTTTCTTGTATAAAAAGTAGATGAAGTTCTCAAAGTCGATTGAAACTAGATTATCTATGCTAAACATCGGCTAAACCATGATGTAGCGCTATAGCCACCAGAAATAAAGCGCATAGGTCAAACTCAAAAGCACGAAAAAGAGTGAATACCGATAGAGCACTACGTCAATTCAAGCGAGAACTTAGGACACCTTGATCTCTGGCATTTTGGAAGTGGAAAAACAGATGGTAAGAGGCCATAAAAACAAAATACGGAATCAATTATAAGCGACGATAGATCTGCAACCAAGTCCACCAAAAACGTTTCTATGCCTAAAAGCAATAAACCCAGTCTATGATGCAAAGGTCACAGGGAGGTCACCGTGCAACAAATGTTTGACCCAGATTCCAACGTGTCAACCTAACAGTTTCACCACATCCGATGTACAGCAAAGCCAAGTATTTTCATGAAAAATACTTCCTTCTTGCCAAAGCTGCCTGCATCCTGTTATCTGGAAGATTCTACTCTGAGAGGCTCTATGTTCATAACTTCCTGACCATAGATACTAGATTTCTGGTAAAAAGGTAAGTCCACTCAAAATCCACTCAAAATGGCTCCATGCAATAATATTATTTAATAATAATATTATTATTATTATTTATTATTATTATTATTAATACTGAGATGATTTTTATAGTGCAGTGGACCAAAGTCAAGTGCATGTTAACAAACATCAAATGAGCTGTTAATTAAATAAGCATGTCTTCACATTTTCTTGAACAAAACAATAGAGTTAGCTTTTGTAATGTTCTCAGGCAGTGAATTCCATAATTACATCTTATGTCTACTGTATCAAACAGTCTTTCAGAATGTCTGTATCTTGTAACACAATCAATCATAACAGTAAAAATTACCAGAATAACCAGAAGACAACTTGTTGTAAAATTCAATTATATAAACAATTTATACACTAAATCAGAATATTAATAACAATTCTTTGCAGAATATTATCGAATCATGCAGATGCCACAAAGGATACAGTGCTTTCCAGGAAATATTGGTTTATTGGACAGCAGTTCTGCCAATATACATCCAACAGACCAAACATCAACTGGTACATTCTGGGTTAAGTGCAAAACAATGGACCAGAGACCACAAGACATGACAAACTTAGACACAATTCTGATAAATACACAAACATCCATTTAGTCAATAGTTACTAACAGTAACATAAAGGCACACATGCTAAGATTTAAAACCAGCATAACAACAACTATACATTCAATTATATATTCGGTTATTCAACTATACATTATACATTCAGTTATTATACAATTATATTATTATATTATACATTTATTATTATTATTATTTTATACATACATTTATTATTATATTATACAATCATACATTCAGTTATTCAACTATACATTCAGTTATTCATTCGATATCTGATTTGATGACAAAATTTTAAAACATATTTCTCAAAAAAACTTTTAATTTTAACCAAATAAGTGAATAAACAATTGAAAATTGCTACAGAAAATAGTATCTTTTTTTTAAAAAAAAGATTACAAATTAGTCATCTGTCTAGCCATATAATTTTTTATCTTAGAATGACTAGTTCAGCTAGAATATAAATGTCAGCCATCCATCAACTGAAAAAAACTATAGAAAGGATACTGGATTTGCTGTAGCCCTTGGAGTTCAACATGATCTCTGGGGCTCTGTACCATCGTGTTGCCACGTACTCGGTCAGGAAACCGGTGTGGTCGTGGTTCGGGTCGGCCACCCGGGCAAGTCCAAAGTCACAAATCTAGGACACGATTGGCACAGTTAGAGAAAATCACAGAACAGCTGTTGCCTTTTGCTAAGTGTTCTTACCAAACCAATGCAAAGTCAATAAGCCAATCAGAAGACAGAAAATATTACAAACAAGACAGAGGCAGAGAAAATGGAAATAACAATAAAGATGAAGGATCACCTGAGATGGTAACTAGTATATGCATAATTGCATATACACCTACCTACCTAGCTACAAGCATACATACATACATACCTATATACAATTCAACATACAGGTATGCATACACGTGCACAAATAACTATAAATAAAATGACAAGACTGTCCAAGAACAATTTCGGGTTCGAGCAACAAGAAAGCAACGATTTTAACGACAACGGCTCTAACGACGATTGCCACACAAAACGTTTCACTTTCACACCTTCAGGTCACAAGTAGTGTTAAGCAACAGGTTGCTGGGCTTGAGGTCGCGATGCAGGACGTTCGCAGAATGGATGTACTTCAGCCCCCTCAGGATCTGATAGAGAAAGTAACAGATGTGGTCGTTACTCAGCTTCTGTGTCTTCAGCAGCTTGTAGAGATCTGTTTCCATGAGGCACTGCACAATATATCTGAAGGGAGACGCAGGTTAAGAATGATAAACAAGCATGAACGATAAACAAACGGACGAATGCAAAGAATAATAAACAAACGGAGCTACAGTTGAAACTCCATTAGACCCCATGCAACCATGCAACTACAGAGGATTAGAAATTCCAGTTTGCAGTTTACCAAACCCATTGTATGACTAATTATATTTCTAATGAAGCCATCAATGGATTATGCAGTGATGGTGAAAGAGCACAAGTCATCGTAGGCAATAGTGAACAGTTCAAAAGAAGGCTGCCTAATAAATACATATACACAAAAACTCATATTAAAGAGGCATTAACAAGGTAGATCCTGTACTCAAGTTCGAGCGTTGGGGTCCGGTGCCTATCTCCGGTCTAGGTAATCAGTGACTTAGGTGGTATAAGCCATTACTGGGGTAGGTTGCCATTACTTTCCTCAGACCCATGTTTTACCTCGTAGCTTAGCACGGCTCCTTATTTTTTACTACTGTCTACTAGCAAGTAAGGCTGAATCAACCTTAGGGCTCCAACGGGACTCGATCCCGTTCCGTGAGCATGCCTCTCTAGCGTTTTACCTCTCTACCATCTTCCCATCCCTGGAAAAGGCCAATATCTATCAGGCAAAATAAGATCAGTGATGTACCCGGCAGGTACTGGTGCCACCAGCAGAAAAGCTCCAGGTGTGTGTGTGTGTGTGTGGGGGGGTGTGCATGTGTCAAGCAATATACAAGTAGTACTATTAATATACATCTCATTGAATGCAACTAAACACCACTAGAGAACATGGTGACAACCCACGAACAATCAAATACTTTACATATTTCCTATTCCAACCCATCTCTGCAGAGGAAATAAAACTGGTGTCAATTCAATCAATTCTGTCAATTTAATCAATTCTGTCAATTCAATCAATTCTGTCAATTCAATCAATTCTAGCGTTCAAATTGGCCAGATAAACAGTGACTTTACTGACATTTTGTAGCTTGCTAAATAGGCCACAGGCATACCCTTGCAGAATTTCAATAAGCTCTCAAAACCACCACCTATATATATCCATCACCAACATCGTTGTATTAATAGGTTTCAACTGTACTGTTTGGAAAATTCCATTGCTTCTTCCTAGTCTTATTCTTGGCTTATAAATGGTTCAGGAAAGCATTCCTTTCATTTTGCCACTGGGAAATGTTTCCTCTTAGGCCCAATTACCAGCAGACAGGTAGACGATAAGCTAAATGCCATCTCCTCCCTCTCCTCATGCTGTTTCCTCTGCAGATAAGCAACTGGAATCCAGGTACTTCCTAGGATCCTGATACCATAACGGCATCAGCTCATGTCCTACTAATGCTAATTATATAAGAAACCAAAGAAAGCAACAGGTTCACATACAGAAGATAGAAATAGAAAGATTCTTTGATAGAAACATACCAATCGCAAAACAAACAGTAATTACAATGTATATATATATATATATATATATATATATACATACACACACACACACACATATATATATATATTAGGGTGTGACAAAAAGTACAAACTATATCCATTCAGTACTAAAAAGATGCTCTTTGATCTACTGATCAAGAAAAACCCCTATTTCAATATATTATTTTTATGTCTAGGGGTCCCAACTTTGAAAAAACTGATTTATGAATAATATATATACTGCCAATCAGCAGCAACTCAACAAATATGTAAACACCGTTCACATTCCCTGCCCTGAATGAATATCATTAAATGAAAACACAACATGATATCATCAGGAAGGATACACGTCTTTCATATCTTCGATAGTAGGTGCACGAATGATATCTTGTATGTTGATAATCTAAAATGGCAAAATTACATAAAAATAAAATGTTACACGAATTGATATACATATACATTCTACATACATACTGTGTGTGTGTGTGTGTGTGTGTGTGTATATATATATATTAGGGTGTGACAAAAAGTACAAAATTTTAGAGTTCACATCCCGTACAAACGGAAATCGATGATCCATATTAAAGTAAATAAGCTATCGAAAACAGATATTTCATATGAATCACCCATTTCTAGCAACTTTGTTAAGAATGCAAGTCAATTTTGCCAAATTTATGCATTGCATTGCCATTTTCCGACCCAGTCTGACATTAACAGTATTAGTAAGTTACACCATTGCACCATTACACCATGGTGTAATATAGCAGGGAAATATATATAATATAGGGAAATTAGCAGGGGTAGGAAGTTGACAGGGGCAAGAATTTAGCAGAATGATAACAACACTGGACGATGGAGCAGAAGGTCGCGGGTTCAACTCTGGCAGGAGCCCTAAGGTCAATTCAGCCTTCTTTCTCCAGATGACGATGGCAATGAGTAGCGGATTAATCCGCGGAGTAAACAGTCGCGTTTCATGAGAACACTGGCCCCGTATCATGTAACTTGCACCAGTCGCCTGGCTGAGGGCCTTGGTAACGGAGATCAGCGCCGCCTTATGAGCCCTGAAGTTAGCCATGAGTGATCGGGAAGGATTTTACTTATACTTTTGCACCATTCTAACTTATATGCTCTGAGTCAAGCAGCATATCATCTTCTAAATTGAACAAAACTGGCCGAATAAGAACAAAATCATACGTATGCTACAGTGCTGCAGTTTAACTATTAGTGCAGTAAATGTGATTTGCTTTCTATAGTTGGCAACTCTGATCTTGATTTCTTCATTTGAATTATAACTCCAAGGCGTGAATCATGTCCATAAACTTTATGGAAGGCTACAGAAACATCCTTGATATGTCTTTCCACATCTTGTGCATGACATGGATAATATGACATACTTATTTCTGCATGATTTTCAATGGTTCCTGAAGTGATGTCACGCACGAGTGGATGGATGTCAAATTTCATCCGTTCCCAATCAATGTTGAAGTAGGAGTCTGAAGTGAAGTTGATTGTAATATTGTTCTTGTCAAAACAACGAATTCTACCACTGTGTTAACGATTACTCCGAACTAGTGAAATTAATTTTGCATAAGCAAATTTTCTTATATTTTCGTCCTCATCACCGACATCAGCTAGATACTGATGTCTATTCTGTGGACCACTGCTAGAACAGCACTGATTGTCACTATCCTCCTCTTCTGTCTCCCCATCGTTGCCCGTGTAACTGACATCACTGCAAAGGTCATTTGGACTGTTTTCTGAATTGTAATTCATTTCAAACTCTTCTAAAACAACCTTTGTTAATTTTCATTTTCTGTCTTCTAGTTATTGCAGCCTACTTGATGTAACTGGATCAATTATTCAATATCCAGTTTTCAGGTAGTTTTTTCTGCAGATCATTCCATTTCTCAAATAGCCTTTTCACTTTTTTCACTATGCTGACAAATGCAATAGTAGGTATGCTGGCCTTATTATATATCTCAATCACTTCAGATGCAAAAGTTTTTACAACATCGACAGTCTTATGTCTCTCTTTTTGCTGTTAAAAATAACACGCTCTTTGAACATCTTCACACGTTGGCAGCACATTTTGGGGAATTTTGGCTAATTCCTTTGGAAACCCAAATACTGAATGTCAACTTTTACTTCGTGTTCTAGAGCAGTGGTTCTCAATCCTCTTTGCCTCGCGGACCTCTTTTGAAGTTCAAAAATATCTCGCGGACCACCTGCTAAATTGAGCAGGCATCTGCTCCAAAGAGGCGGTGATGACCTTTTGTTATTTTTTGCTTGTCATGCTTTTTCACGTAGAAAATGCACAGAATATACACGAAATGTGCCGATAACCTTTTTGTGCTGATGACCTTGTTTTGATCGTCTCACTTTTCAGATTTTTCACATGGAAAATTAATATGTCTAATTTTTATTTACGTTTTTCAGACTTCGCCGCGGACCACTGGGCCCGTCTTGCGGACCACTTGTGGTCCTTGCATGAACAAAGGTTGAGAACCACTGTTCTAAAGCTTGCCATAATTTAACTACAATTCACCTCTAAACCCACTTAATGATCATCATTAGAAATCATAAATACAATGGTTGCTATGGGCATGAGAAGAAAGCAGAACCCACTAGCGTGCCAAGAAGTGGATCACTTTATGAAGGATATTGTAGAAAAGCCTGTATTATTTCAATAGCAAACACCCAAGTTTACCAAATTTAATCAAAAACTATCAATAGATTCAACAAAACAGTTTATAATATCCCAGTAAATATGTTAATGCAGTTATTGTTAAGAAGCCATTGCTTTGCAATGAAATAAGCAATATACATATTATTCATAAATCAGTTTTTTCAAAGTTGGGACCCTAGACATAAAAATAATATATTGAAATAGGGGTTTTCTTGATCAGTAGATCAAAGAGCATCTTTTTAGTACTGAATGGATATAGTTTGTACTTTTGTCACACCTAATATATATATATATATATATATATATATATATATATATATATATGATGAAAAATATTACATAGTCAAATGGTGAGCATAGGACAGAGCAACTAGTCATTTGGCAATATATCCTTTAGATATTAAAAGGCAGCACAGTGTAATAATGCAATAGATCACATTAATGGCATCCCATGGATATGGGCCTCACCATGATTTACACTTAAAGCATTCCATTATTATTGGTTATCTGCAAATATTAATTCAATTGAAGGAAATATTACTTTTAACCAGCTCAGTAAGACATTTTGATGATACTTAATAGTCAAAAGCTACATTTCATATGTCTTACCAAAACTTCTTTGCAGACAAACCGATTTCAAAATATTTCATAAAAGTTGTAACAATTTAACAGATCTATGGAGTTGGGCTATTTGTGGACAGAAAATGAAGAAAACTCAAAACTTTAATTTCAAATAGAATGTCAGCAAATACAGTAGATCATTTTATTTACCCTTGAGAAATGATTATTGAAAGTAAATGTTTTGGCAAATTGAGTCTATCTATGAAAGTATTATTTCATCTCAGAATGGCAAACTCATTCATCATATCACTAATTAATGTTTCACAATCAGTCTACATAGGTTTTCGAAGGCGAGCATCATGGCCAGCATGCCTGATAACCAACCGTGGAAGCTTAGAAAAATACTGTATAATATAGCATTTACAATTTTACATAAATACAAGTTTACATTACAATCTGTTTTATATTCTACTAACTGGGACACAAAAGTCATAGTCTGTCCCAAAGTGGCGCTGATCTCCATTACTATTGCCCGTTGGCCAGGCATTCAATTCCACACATGCTTGACCAGTGCAAACCGCTCCAGTGTATCGCGTAGCATGTATGCTTGACTTGCACAGCTTATACCAATGCTACTCATTTGTCCTGCCCTCTAGCAAGTGAAGACTGAGTCAACCTTAGGGCTCCTGCGGCTATCAAACCTGCAACTTTCAGATCTCCGCCCCAAATGTTGTTACCGCTCTGCAGACTAATGTGCCCCCACCAACTGGGATACTGACTGCAAAATGCATGCTTATACCAAACTAATTTCACATTTATCTAGGAAAAATATACTGAAACTAATAGAAAATCATTGCACCAATGAGACACAATAGTTTATTGGACAAGCTACTCATTCGTCCTGCCCTTTTCTACCATACCGTATTCTACCATACTACATGAATGTGCCTTTCATCAACTTTGATGCTGTGTTTATAAAGCAGACTATTATTTATGAACGAGATAGTGCTTTAACCCCTTAACTGGGCAACTATTTGTAACTCAATGTAAAATGGACGAGCGTTACTACTTACTAGGGGCGCCCAGTTAACGGGTTAAGCAATATCCTACAAATCATTGTGAAATGAATGCCTCAGATAGTTCCAGGCCATTCATTTACCACATCAACTAATAGCTGACCTTTTGGATATACAGGTATTTGTCCAAACTATTCATCTCACCTACTTTGTAGTAATGACCTCATTCTGCACTCATTCTGAGGAATAGCCAGCTTGTATTGAATGATGCAATGTAATAAAAGATTAGTCATGATAGTAAGCAGTGACATTAAAGAAGAAAGATGAAAGCATTTGAAATGAAAGGGTTGACAAATTTTATGAATAAAATGGACACAAAAGAAAAGAAATGAATACTTGTAAATGCAGGGGGAAAGCACATTTATAGGAACTGATAAAAAAGAGGTAGTTGACTTCTTTTGGACACATCACGAAAAATTCTGTACGTGGTCATGAAAAGGAAATCATATAAGGAACAACGTCTGGAAGAGGATGAGGCATGCAGTAGAACACCAGGACAGAGAACATCCAATCATGGATTGGACCGACACAGAAAGCATTAATGACACTGACAAATGACATGCTTATGCGCAGAAGAGTGGCCCATGATGGAGCCAAATTTTAAATTGAGAATGTCTAAAACAAAACAAGACAAACCAGCAGCAGACTTCAATCGGAGCTCAAAACAACAACTGACCAGACAAGATGCTGCTACCTTAATGTGGATATTCACAATGAACCTAAGTTACCTTACCCCCCCCCCTACACACACACTTTAGGGTGTACTCCTTCCCGCAAATATTTGCACAGCATTAACATAAAATCTGAAGCAGTTTAAATGATAACTGACTACAAGCATATCACTGCATCGGCAAAGATTAAAATTTCACTATAAATTAGAGAAAGCTCACACTTAGTTAATTATAAACACTGGTGTAATTTTTATGATTTTTGAAATTCTGCCCATTTACATATGCAATCAATGCACAACTACATCCAACACAGATGCATGCAAAAATGTGCAAAATAGACTGTACTAACATTTTCATGCTTGAATCTGGTCAGTATCTTGATCTCTCGAAGCGTTCTCTGACAGTACGTCTGATGCTCAAATGGTGAAATTTTTTTAATCGCCACTTTCTGCTTAGTGATGTTATCGATGGCGGCTCTGAACAGAAGAGACGCAAACATGAACATAGAATATAAAGCTAACCAAGTATTGGTACTTTACTGCAAACATCAAGCAAGTACTTAAATGTCATTTGGAATCCACATATCAGAAAAATAAAATGAAACCAAATAAGGTTGTTAGCGGTTAACTGGCTAAAAGCATGGTTGGTCAATTAGTGCCATAGGGCTTGAGTACCAATGGCACCATGGGCATGTGGATTGCAATACCATATCATGACTCATGTAGCTCTGAAGCTCTACTGTAATCTGACACTCTGACATCAGCTGTCCAGTCTTCAGTCTGCAACAGTGGCCTACTTCAAGGCCAGTTGTGGGAAAAACACCTGGCTACGTACCGCTAACAACCGGTTACTGCTAACAACCGGTTACTGCTAACAACCGGTTAATCATTGTTTTTTTGGGAACGGTTAACCAGTCCATTAATACCTGCGGTTTTAACAACCTTAAAAACAAAAACTAAATATAACTGTGAATTCAAACACAAAGTTTTTTTCAAAATGGACACCAGCCTAAATCATACAATTTAGTACCTATTATCCTGCAACTGGACTTGTGGTATTTGAATGCCATTGATAAGAGACAAATGGTGCAACAATGTTTTGGAGAAGTCAAACAAGATGGCATTACAGCAATAGATGGACTAATACAGAAATAGTCTGATTACCAGACAAATAGATTTAAATGGATTTTAAAGCAAACTTATATGGCACCGATTTGCACTTACAAATTTCCAAATAACTGAAATCCAAGGTTATTTCTGGCACTTCTACTAGCAATGAATAATATTTTGTAGCACTGTCATCAGTTTCTTAGTAACTGTACTGTGCATATGGGTGCACCTTACAATTGATGTATAATGCATTTAGTCTTAAAATGCTCAGTTCTTTATTTTATTTTGCATGAAGCAAAATAGCCATTGCTGTTTCAATACAGCTTCAATATAAACAGCACATAACAATTGTGAAATTCAATTAAGCCTATACAGCTAACCTTGTTTACAATAAAATATATTATTTCAATCTCATTCATTCTAATGTCAAGGTGATCTAACATCAGCAGCTATGTTTTAAAATGGCTAAGCCAAAACCAAAAAATCCACAGCACCTTATATCCTGATCATGGGACTAATGGCACCAAATAAATTGATTCACGGTTCTAATGGTTAATTTCAAGACAGAATTGGGCATGACACCAGTAGTGTCATTTTACACATTTATGGGGAGGGTGAGATAATTTTTGGGACAATTTTGGACAATTTCTAATTTTTTTACATTTTCTGGCAAATTTAGGGCAAATTTTGCCGATTTCTTGCACATTTCACATTTATTTAATACATTATACATTAATTCTTCATTTCCTTGGGGGCCATGCCCTCCCTGCCCCCTGCCAATGACACCCCCGCGTGACACTCAAAAATTAGTCTAACCACCCCCGTCACCACAGTCAACGTAAACAACTGACATATTGGCGAACATCGATTGACGGGGCAGGGCATCACTTCAACGACCCCGTCTCCCCACCAGGGCCGCCGAGAAGGGGGTCAGGCGGGCAAATGCACAGGGCCCCGGCGGCCTGGAAGGGGCCCGGGCCGATCATGAATTATTAACAAGTGTAACAATATCATCGCCACAAAAGAGGTCATCATGTTATATATGCATAAAGGCACAGGGGCCCGGCGAGTAAAAGGGGGCCCAGGTACTGAGAACATCATAAACAGCGTAAAAAAGTGAAACGCAAAAAAGGTCATCACTACCGATAGCTTTTTTAGGCGATGCAAACATTGTTCGGAAGTCAGTGACAAATAAAAAAAACGGTCATCATCAATTGTTTTAAGACTTGTCAGAGGTCCGTCGACCCTTTTGCACAGGGGCCCGGAATTTATTCCCCCAGCTCCCAAGGAAACAAACAGGCCCCAAAGAGGAGAGCGAGTACCTACACGACCATGCCGTAGGCGCCCTCGCCGATGTAAGCGAGGTTCGTGTACCGGGGTCCCACTTCGAACGCATGTTCGCGGACGTATTCGACGTTCCCTGGGCCGCCTCCGCCGCCGCCACCACCGGCTGCAGCAGCAGCTGAACGACCAACGACGCCTTGGATCTCCATCTTGTCTCCTCTAAAAGAAGACGACGACAACGATTGGATACCTATGGTCACGTGACCAGATGATTACGACTACGTAAGATTATCGCGACACGTAGTGTTCGGCTGCGATACCTTTAAACTGGTCATGTGACTCATGTCAACAATTAATTAATCAATTAATCAATCAACTTCTATGACGTCACTATCATAGTGCCCATGTCCGATGACTCACCAAATCCAAATAGATTATTAGAGTCAGTGGCGTAGCCAAGTAAGTAAAGTAAAGTAAAATCTCGTGGATTTCTATAGCGCCTTAAGAAGCAGCACAACAGTAGCTGCTTATTCTTAGGCGCTCAGCCTCTCTTAAAATAGCTATGGGCAGTGGCGGCTCCACCGGGAAGGGCCAGGGGACCCGTGCCCCCCTATTGAGTGTCTGCCCCAGTGCCCCCCCCCAGTTGGGACTCTATACTTAATGCTACATACATTAAACAACAACAGGTTGGCCCCCCATGATTAGAAGTTGCCACCCCAACGGCCCCCCACTTGCCAAATCCTAGAGCCGTCACTGGCTATGGGGAAGGTATATTATCAGCCAGGCAATAGTGAACATCCAAAGGGCAGTGAGGTAGCCAAGGGGGTTTTGGAGGTTAAACCCCCTTTGGACCGTTTCAATTTTTTCCGGGGGTAGAAACACCCGGACCCCCGTTCCAAGAGAGGCCGCGTTAGACGCGGTCGGGGGAGAGGAGAGTCTAACATGGAGGGATTGGGCGGGAAGCAGGGTTATTTCTATGATTAGCAATTTGGTGGGTTCGGTATATTCTGAGGCCTGGGTCCCTGCTGATACCCTTAGATAGAATTATATCATTAGATATTATAACGGGTGCTATAGAGGTGCATAATTATTATTATTTATTATTATCATTATTATTATTATTATTATTATTATTATTATTTATTATTATTATTATTATTATTATTATTATTATTATTATTATTATTATTATTATTATTATTATTATTATTATTATTATTAAATGCATGTGCTGCCACTTAACGAACACAATAGAACTAGTCAGCTGCATAATCCGGCAACCGGTACAAAATACCATTTATTGCACTCGCATCGATTTTATTTAAATACTTTCAGTGTTTGATTTTATCAACACAAGATATTTCGAACAGAATTAGTTTATTTGTGGTTCATTTGAATAATATAGCGTATTAGTTTATTCGCTAAATAGCACACCTTTTTATCGCGACATCGATGTTGCATAATTGGAGAGAGCGCTGTGACTGAGTTAGCTTTGCGCAGTGGCAGTACCATAGCCGATGAGGTTCATCCGAGGCGTGGTCATTGCTAGTTGAAAACTATACCCAATACCCCGCGCTGTTGCCCTGAAATATGGGTGGCAGTCGCAATTTCTGACCGCTCCTACGGGAGCAACCTTCTCAAAAGATAAAAGGACTTATGGGCTGAAATTTATACTAAGTATTTGCTTTCGGCAAAATATAGCGCAATAGCGCATATGCTAGGGCATAATTCAACTTATGAGTCAGGCTTTTTTTCACATTAGATAATCATTACGTGGATCAGTGGCGTAGCCAAGGGGGTTAAACCCGCCTGGACGGCGACGAAAAAAAATTAAAATGTGTTCCCATACATTTTTTATTTTCGGAGGCGATTTGGGGGTCAAAACCCCCCTTGGGGTTACCGACGCAAAATAATTTTGAAACGTCATAGAATGTTTAGACTGTGAAGACTTAAGGCAACGACCTTTTTTACTTGTCAGCACATTTAAAATGGAAAAAGGGAAGACGGTGACCTTTTTACATGTCGGCACATCAGAAAGGAAAAAGTGTTGATGGCTTTTTTTCGTCAAGATTTTTCGGGAGTTGTGATGACCAAAACAATTCCGCCTTCCGGATATCCTGGCTACGCCACTGACGTGGATGATTTATTATCTGCCATTTAGAGGTGAATTTATACAGCCTGTTGAACTAATAATATAGACATATTGTTAGCATTATAATCTAGGCCTATTGTGCGCGAGAAATTGCTGCCATCTGCCTAACCGTTCTACATAAATTTTCGCCGCAATTGAGCACGTTTTAGAAATATATCGATTTACCGGGTGCACTGTATATCGTTTTATCAGTGGCGGCTCCAGGATTTGGCAAGTGGGGGGCCGTTGTGGTGGCAACTTCTATTCATGGGGGGCAACCATTTGTTGTTTAATGTATGTAGCATTAAGTATAGGGTCCCAACAGGGGGCCACTGGGGGGCAGGCACTCAATGGGGGAGCACGGACCCCTCTGCCCCCCGGTGGAGCCGCCACTGCGTTTTAATAGGATTCAGGAGCAGCTCATTGCTGTATACCGAGACAAATAAGCAATTTCATTTATCGCTTTGTTAACGCGGCGTCAGGCCCGATCGTCGGAAGCGTGGGTGCAGGTGCTGCCCTGGAAAAACTACCGGGTGCACTGCACCCCCTGGAATAATGACCTTTTTGCTTGTCAGGGTTTTTTGAAGAAATGATATACGATGATGACTTTTTACCTATTATTTAAATAAGAATACGTTTCTCTGCTGACGATTTTCTTCGAACTGAGTCATTAGATCTTACTGCCTAGAAAATAGACGTAAAGGTTGGCGGGAAGGGGTTTAGGCTTATTTAATTTATATATTTAGTTATTTACATAGCTCCTTGATTATTCTCCTAGCGTCTCCTATAGGCCTATAGGCAGTGGCGGCTCCAGGATTTGGCAAGTGGGGGGGGGGCGTTGGGGTGGCAACTTCTAATCATGGCGGGCCAACCATTTGTTGTTTAATGTATGTATCATTAAGCATAGGTCTCAACAGGAGGCCACTGGGGGAGGCACTCAATAGGGGGAACGGGCCCCCCTGCCCCCCGGTGGAGCCGCCACTGCCTATAGACTAGCTGTATAGTGAGTCTATGAACGCGCCTTATATAGGCCTAATATGCTGGAAGTCTGTTACTGTTTTCCGTCACTTAACGATTAGCGACTGTGTTAACATTATTACAGTGAACGCAATATACATTGAGATCGAAGATAAGATCATTCACAGGATCATTGATCATTTAGGTGAATGTCAGAGACGTTCTAGATCGAAGAACTCGCAGAAGAAGAAGAAGACGAAGACAAGCATCGTCGGCGTCAGTGTCAGAATGATCGGTAGAAAAGTCCCCGGAACTGTCTGCGGAGATCCGGACTTCGATAGTCCCAGCACAAAACCTTTGGCGTTCCCTGAAAATCAAAGCACGGACCGACAAATAGAGCCTAGTTCAGATATCGCAGTATTATAATCTAATGTCTTTTAATCTGTTTAAATGTGCAATTACATCATGACAAACCAGTGGCGTAGCCAAGGGGGGTTGGGAGTTAAACCCCCTTGGCTGCCGAAAACAAAATAATTTTAATGAATCTCCATGCGTTTTTAATTTGTTGACGGGACTTTGGGGGTCAAACCCCCCTTGGCTATAGACTGTAAAGGTTTAAGTAAGAGGCAAGGACCTTTTTATGCTTGTCACCTAAAAAAAGAGTGAACGTTTTTTTGCTTGTCACGTAAAGCGGTAGAGACGATGACGTTTTTTGCTTGTCAGGATTTTTCAAAGTTGGTCACGGTCAAAACCAAAAACCAAACCAAACCCCCCTTCCGGAAATCTTGGCTACGCCCCTGTGCAAAACATCCCAAGTGCGATGACACTCAATACACTAAAATTTTCCAATGATGTCTGTTGTGTGCGAATTACAGTAAAAGTAAAAGGAACTTCGCAGTCGACAGGATTCGAACCTGTGCGGGCAGAGCCCAATAGATTTCTAGTCTATCGCCTTAACCACTCGGCCACGACTGCAGTTAAATACAATAGCCAAAGAGACTCTCTTTGTCCTCTGCACAAACAACGATAAAAACCGCTCGATAGATTCCTTGTGCTAACGCTTTCAAGCATTGAATTTAGTTGTCACTAGAACGAGTCTACCGTGTCTCAAAGTTAAGTAGCTTTCCACCATTTTGTTAAGTGTAATCGCTTGACGGTAATACTCCCAAATTCCCAATAGAAGTCGAGTCTCAAACGGTCGGGGCATAAAGTTATTTGTTTTAATAGAATCACTGTAATTATTGTTCCCATTAATAATTATAACACGTGATACAGTATTTTTGCGTCAGTCGCTAGGTGACCTTAGCAATCATCTAGATTGGCCAAAAAAGTCATTATCATTGCGAAATAGTCAGTTGTGACTCCCACTCTTGCCGACTAAAGGCCAAATGCTGTAGTAGTTTTAGTAGTAGTGTAGTAATAGTAGTAGTAGTAGTAGTAGTAGTAGTAGTAGTAGTAGTAGTAGTAGTAGTAGTAGTAGTAGTAGTAGTAGTAGTAGTAGTAGTAGGCCTAGTAGTAGTAGTAGGCCCTAGTAGTAGTAGTAGTAGCTGTTGTTGTTGCTGCTGCTGCTGTTGTATTTCTTGACTGATTTAGGCATTAGTAGATATAGTCTCTAGATGAAATTAATTCGGATATCTTACAATTTTATGTATTTATAATTCACCTTATTTCAACTCAAATGCTTAATCGAACGTGGACAAAAGATCGCGCGACGTGTGGTTGAAATAACACCCCGTCTGCCCGTCATATTATTATGAGTGAACTTCTATGGCGCCATTTAAGAGTAATGCACTTGACATCAGTCGAAGAAGGTCGTTCCTTGATTTGAATCGTTACCCCCCCCCTCACCCCACCCCACCCCCATTGCCAAATCCAATAAGCCAGTCCGATTTTCCGGTCACAAAACACGTCGCCGACATTTATATGGTGGCACCAGAGACACACACGCAATACAGACGGACACCTGATCGACGACAATAGGGCAGCCCAGCCGTCAACCACACGACAACAGTGTATATAGGCCTACACAGCCATTCATATTTAGAGCGAGGCCATAATATTATAAAGGCCACGAAAATGGTTGGTCTTACACTGATTTTCTACGAACGTGTAGATGTCGCCTTCGATGGGGACTCTGAAGACGTGTGGTTCGGGGGGTAGCGATGGCCCCAACCTCCCCGCTCCGTTCGATTCCTCCGAATTCCGTGTTGAAGTGACAAGACGATGTCTTGCGGAGGAAGAGGAGGAGGAGGAGGAGGAGGAGGAGGAGGAGGAACTATGGTGCGACAAGAAAGTCTCTGCGAGGTTAAAACACACGCGTTTAAACAGTGCTCTCATTGCTTTCTATATTCTATCCAATCTATCCCATATCCTATTCTATTCTACATTCTACTCTATGTTCTATCATATATTCCATTCTATATTTTACCCAATTCTATATTCTACTCTATGTTCTATCTTATATTCTTTTCCATATTCTATACTATATTGTATATTCTATATACTATATTCTGTGCTAGATTCCATTCTATCCTGTAGTCCATCCGATAATTAATTATTCTATCTTATATTCTATTCTATATTTTAAATGCTATTATATAATTCTATTCTATCTTCTGCTCTATATTCTATTCCATATTCAGAATATTCTATCATATATTCTATTCTATAGGCCTACTCTATTTTATCCTCGAGATATAGTCACAGAAGCAACCATAGGTAGGTAGGCTGTTGCTATCTTACCAAATACGGAGAAGACGTGAGAAATCAAGTCGTCAGTTATAGCGAAATTCAATGTCCGGGGCGTTGAAACTCTTTGTTAGAATGCAAACTTTCCCCAGGGGAGAGCCGAAGATGTCTATACTTTGCTGCTTCAAGATCCCCCACCCACCCCAACCCAATCCCCAATTAAAAGTCGACAATTCTGCAGTGCAGTGGGTGTGTTCTAACGCCCGCTGCTTTTTAAAGAAAAAAAACAGCGCACCGTCTCTAAGGGCAGGGCAACAGTTCTGAATTAAACTCAACGGTCCCTGGGTTTAAAGTTCAGATTTATACCCACCCAAAATATCTATACCCTCCCAAATCAAATTCCTGGCTACGCCCCTGACCGCATCTATGATCTTGAATTCTTCCTGGATTAGTATCGTCATCTACGGTAAAGTGTACCGTATAGTTGCATGGATTGTTCGTCTCGTCCGAGGGAATTGGACGCTATGCAGTCATAGGTACCGTAGTCGGTCGCCTCCAAATCCATGATTCTGTTAGGACAGAAAAACAACGACGAGTCAGCTAAAATGTAGTTAGGTTCATTCGATTCGTTCATTCGTTCATTCGTTCGTTCATTCATTAGCTGCCCAAAATTTAAGTGGATGATTTGGCGTGTGTTGTGACGACAAGGCGAAATGATAATAATAATAATAATAATAATAATAATAATAATAATAATAATAATAATAATATCAATAATAATATCAATAATATCAAGACATAATTATAATAATAATGACATGAAAGGAACAGACGTTTATAATAATAATAATAATAATAATAATAATAATAATAATAATAATAATAATAATAATAATAATAATAATAATAATAATAATAATAATAATAATAATGTGACTAAGTGGTTTGGGAGGCTAAGTAAGCCAGCCTGAAGACCACTGCAGTAGCTCTCCACATTCAATAACCTATAGTTTTCCGAGATAGTTTCTGCTTATCTCTGGTGTGCCATGAAGTGGATTGACTGATTGATTGATTGATTGATTGATTGATTGAAAGGAATCGAACCGCAGACTCAGCGTCAGAGTGTGTTCGCTGTCGTCGTAGGCCTCGATGCGATGTTTCGTGGAACTGGAAATGACCTTTCCGTCCTTCCGCCAGTAGTTGACCGCCTGCGGAAAGGCGGTGATGCTGCATTCCAGGATCGTCTGCCTTCCTCTCACCTGACCGATTCGTCGGTTGGGAAGGCTGATCTCCGGACGGACTGCACCCGCAATAACAACAACAACACCACAATGACAAACCCAAAAATACACCCACATTTCCTGCAAAACACGGCAAGAAATAGAGGCAGTTCTTGTAGATTTTTGACCATCATAGTCCATTGATAATTGTAATGTTAACTAAGCTGAAATTGTTACACAGTGAACATATAAATTAATTCAGTGGTTCTCACACAGGGCAGTCCCTACTGAACCACTTTAAACCTTGTTATATTATATTGTATTATATTATAATTAAATATAATAATAATAATAATAATAATAATAATAATAATAATAATAATAATAATAATAATAATAATAATAATAATAATAATAATAATAATAATAATTAAAAATATTGTACATTATAGATTCCAGCTTTTAGGTTTTTCCTTTTGAGAAGGTTGCTCCCGTAGGAGCGGTCAGAAATTGCGACTGCCACCCATATTTCAGGGCAACAGCGCGGGGTATTGGGTATAGTTTTCAACTAGCAATGACCACGCCTCGGATGAACCTCATCGGCTATGGTACTGCCACTGCGCAAAGCTATTTCAGTCACAGCGCTCTCTCCAATTATGCAGCATCTATGTCGCGATAAAAAGGTGTGCTACTTGACGAATAAACTAATGCGCTATATTATTCAAGCAAGTTGCAAATCGATCAAATTTGCTCGGAACCTACGGTGCTTATAAAAACTTAAACTTAAACTAATTAAATTAAAGCAACTCAAGCCATATTAGTGCTAGTTTTATACTGGATGCCGGATTTTACAGTTGGCTAGTCCTATTGTGTTCGCTAGGTGGCAGCACAGTAATTATAAACACTACACTAAATGATGTGATCTGAATGTATGCCATAAAATGACGCAGTTGAGAGACTAAGGCATCGCCCAATCTCCCCAATTGTCACTTATAAATCAATGATATTTTCAGGCGTGAGAGGCCAATCCAGGTCACTAGGGATTTGTATGACGAATGAATGGAAAACAACGGGAAAACTGGCGAATGTTTAGCCAATAACGGATGAATATGGTCTAACTTATGATCAAGCAACGTCCATTGATTACGTCTACAAAATAGGGGAGAGGGTTGAAATAGTTTGACAGTTGCTGACAAGGGAAGAGGGAATCAAAAATTGCCCCAAAATTGTCGACGTAATTAATGGATAGCCCCATAGAACCGGACGGCGACAAATCATAATATTTAATATAACAAGGTTTATTAAAGTGGTTCGGGAGGCCCTGCTATGTATGAGAACCACTATGTTTTGTCATTGTGTTCGAAGCTCACCAGCGCTTTGAATGTTCAAGCAACCCCCGCATAAAGCAAAGTGAATCGGGCATTGCCCCTATTTGTCGGTGCGTGGTTACGAACACGGAAGACCATTAATTTAATCAACAATTGATTGGGGGGGGGGATAAATTTGTAAATTTGGAGGAGTTTATATATATATATATGTTATTTATACTGTATTACATATACTGTTACAGTATTACTGTATACTGATTTTGAGGAGGTATAGGGCCTATATACCGATATACCACCCCGTCGCTACGCCCCTGCTGTGGATGTGAGCAAGATAAAAATACGAATGTGCAATGAGCAACAGCATTTTTAAAGAGGAAAAATTCAGAAAAGTGACTTGAATAATGAATTGAGGAAAACAATGATAAAAAGTCTTATACGTGAAGCGGAGACAATAGTGTGAAAAAGAACACCAAACACTATAGATGCATTGAATCGCAGACCCAAAGGAGAAGACTTAAGCTGTAATACCCACTCAAGTTGCACACAAGGTTTTTTTGCATCAGAATTTAAATACAAGTTTATCCGACGAAAAAGATCGCACACAATAATTACTCTGTCTGTCTGTCTGTCTGTCTGTCTGTCTGTCTCTCTGTCTCTCTCTCTCTCTCTCACACACACTCTCTCTGTCTCTCTGTCTCTGTCTCTCTGTCTCTGTCTCTGCCTCTGTCTGTCTGTCTGTCTGTCTGTATGTCTGTCTGTCTCTGTCTGTCTGTCTGTCTCTCTCTCTCTCTCTCTCTCTCACACACACACACTCTCTTTGTCTCTGTCTCTCTGTCTCTCTGTCTATATCGGTATATATGCCCCCCAGAATCAGACTACCTTAAATTTTTTAATGCGTTTTAAAATATTTTCTAAGTTTTTTAAAGATTTATACCCCCAGATCACATTATACCTCACAAATCAAATTCCTGGCTACGCCCCTGCTCTCTCTCTCTCTCTCTCTCTCTCTCTCTCTCTCTCTCTCTCTCTCAGATCGCTTCACCTTTTCTTATCGTTCAAATTTATCTACGGATATTAATGTTCAGATTTTAATTAGTTCATATGAGACTATTTTCATACACTTCTGACTGCATATCCGCCTTACTTAGCCTGGAGTCTAGATGTACGGACCGACCTCTGGATTACAACCTCGAATCACCACGGACTACGATTCACGACTACGATTAATTACTGAAACGACCATCGACTGGTGCTGATGTACTACCCTGGCTATAGCTATTTCAAGAAAGATTAAGCGCATAAGAATAAGCAGCTACTGCTGTGCTGCTTTCCGGGGCGCTGTAGAAGTTTACGAGATTTTACTTTACTTTACTTTACTACTACAATGGCGCTAAAGAAGTCTGCTATACCCCTTACAGTGCACTGTGAGTCTCATCTTTCGGACAGCTTCGCTCTGTAGTCCGTTGCTGGCGTGACAGGAATACAGGTCGTCACATAACCTCGATACATTGTAGATGGTCAAACTGTTCTGACCTTTCAGCAACTTCCGTTGTGCTTTCAGTTCCGTTTCCGGTTTGCCTGAAAAAGTGAAAGGCAAAAACGTTGTCCTCGATGCCAGGGGTCGTGGGGGCCCAAGGGGCCCCGGAGGCCCCAGTCAGGGACCGTGGAGAGAATGTGAATCAGAGGTCGTGCTTCGGTTATGCTGGTCAGATCAGACATGGACATGGGTCCAGATTTTAAAACCCAACTAATCACGATTTAGACCCATGGGTGGACCCAACCCATGGGTGGACCCAACCCATCGGTGGACCCAACCCGTGACCATGTCTGGGTCAAATGGCTTTGGTGAAGTTTGGTCGAAGCAGAAATTTGTTTTTTTAAAATGCGCAAGCGGCAAGACACACGACACGTTCAATTCGCCTTCCGCAAAGACTGAACGACGACGATGCTCGACAAATTAAAAGACCGACGGTGTCACGTGACGACGACGACGACGACGACGACGCAACGAGACCCTGGCGCTGATTGCGCATTCTTAAAAATACGCCTGACATTAAGAGCAGTGAAAATAAGAGTGAGACAGAGAGAGAGACAGAGACAGAGACAGAGAAACAGAGTGAGAGGCAGAAAGAGAAGGACAGACAGAGAGACAGAGGGAGACAGAAACAGAGCAACATACAGAGGGAGACAGAGACAGAGAGTGTGAGAGAGAGAGAGACAGACAGACAAATAAAGAGTGAGAGAGAGAGACAGAGAGAGAGAGAGACAGAGAGACAGAGACAGACAGACACAGACAGACAGACAGACAAATAAAGAGTGCGAGAGAGAGAGGGAGGGAGAGAGAGAGGGAGAGAGAGAGTGAGAGAGAGAGAGAGAAATAGCTGGAATTGACTCCGGCGAACCCCGGAGACAACGCCGATCCGCCTTCCATCTGTCGCCGGCGAATTCCCATTAATTTATCGGTCGCACTTAACCGGAGTCATCGTCGTCCGTCGCCGTGTCGCCAATCATCGCAGCTATCACGCCACGTCACGCGTCCGGCGCTATATAATGCGACGCGCGACGCCACCTAGCGGCGGCGGCGGCGACGGCGGCGACGGAACGAAGTCGGACCTATACTTAGAGCGACGTGTACATGCGCCGCGCTCGATTCCATTAATACTAATCAGGCGGCGGAGAAAATCCACAAAAAACGACGATGACCTGTAATTTAGGACAGTTTCTTCCGACAAAGGCATGCATTTGGTGCCAAACCATCAGAACCGCACGCCACCGGGTGCGTACGAAATGCGGAAATACGCACCGGATGCAAGACGAATCCGATATATATATATATATATATATATATATATATATATATATATATATATATACTGTATACAATGTATAGGCGTAAACTTTTATTAGGCATCTGTGCTCGAGCCCCCAGACATGGGCATGGGTTGGGTCCACCATGGGTCGGGTTGGGTCATAAATTTCCAGTTTATGGTGGGCTTTAGTAAGAAAATAAGTCACGGTTTAATTCAGGGCGTATAGCAAGGAATTTGATTGGGGGTTATAATGTGATTTCGGGGTAAAAATCTTTAAAAACTGTGAAAAATAAAAAATGCATAAAACTTTTAAGGTAGTCTGATTGGGGTGGGGGGTATATATACCGATACACTCCTCCGTCGCTACGCCTCTGGTTTAATCAATTGTAATGTATTAGTAATGTATTAGTATTACAGTAATGCTGCGAACAATGGACGGAGAAAATCTAAGAGCCAGACCGAGAGTGGTTACTGTTAGGTGACATTGTGGAACGGAGAAGCGACGCAGAGCTACTGCACACATTCTCTTACCGGAGAAACCAAACTAGATGGAGACAAATTGTCAACCACTGGAGGTTGTGTTGATCGGGGGTATAGATGTCGCCTCGACGCCGTCAGCTCGACGCCAGCTCAGTACCATGATGCGGCCTGGCTTAGTTTTGCTTGTAACGAATTGCATGCATTGTGTCTAAGTATAGTGTTTGTTAAGACATCGTCGATCTGATAAGGAAAGCCAGGGACAGAGAAGAGTGCATGGAATCCATGGTCGCCGACGTAGCAATACGTGACACTCGAAAAAGAGGTGTTTGTTAATCGTAGGGGTTTATAACTATTATTCAAAGAAATGATATCAGATGGTGCTAACAGTAAACGGGTATCTGGAATGATTTAACTAAGAATGGCTGTAAATTTGTGAAAATGCGATTTTAAAATGTCTGATAAAGGCGTGAAAAATTACTGTTAAATCGGAGTTTGTGTGTTGAAGAAAACGAAAAAGCGATAGATGGCGACACTGCACATTGCAATTGCAAAGAAGCGTCGAAATCGATGCATTGTTGATGCGCCGAATTTCCTGCAGTTTGACACGGGAGTTATGAAAGTGTGACACCGTTTTTTTTATTGGGCCACCACGTACTGAATGTTGTACTGACTGACTGACTGCAATGTCAGGAGAGTAGCCAGGAATTTGATTTGGTTCTTTTGGGGGGCTATATATATACCGATATACTCCCACCCGTGGCTACGCCCCTGTGCAATGTCTCACTTCGACGTCTTTGAATAATTAATTGAAGTGCGTCTACGATGAAATATTAATGCATCACCAACACCACCACCACCACCACCACCATCATCATCACCATCATCATCATCATCATCATCATCATCATCATCATCATCATCATCATCATCATCATCATCATCACATAGATTCAAAGTAAATTGAAGAATTCTGCATAGTTTTACGTGGCGCGCATACAATTACATTATTTTTTTCTCAAATCGTGAGCGGCAGACCTTTAGAGGCGTTGGCATATCTGCATTCGAAGGTCTCCCACTGTTTCGCTCTTCCGGGCGAAAACCAGCGATACCACGTGACTTCCGGAACTGGGACGCCGGTGACGCGACAGAGGAAGGTGACGTCACTGCCTTCCGGGGCGCTCTTGTCGCCGCTCGATTGATCGTCTACGATTCTCGCAGGAGCTGTTTCCGAGAGAAACAAGAACAGGGAAAAGAACACTTTCGTTATGATCTGATCGATAGATCGATCATACAAAGACGTGAACCGTTTTCTTTAAATCGGAAATGAAGAAATATTATGGAATTACAGAAACAATAATTGACAAGCATCTACCTGTACAGGTGTTCGATTAATCAACGTACCTGCATTATGAGGCTGCATACCTCTACGTTTAGACAGGTGGTGATGGTGATGGTGGTGGTGGTGGTATGAGGTTCGATCATGACGTTGTGGGGGTGTAGGTGGTAAAATTATTTTATTTTAGAAGAGACGATGTCCACTGTTATACTAAAATATTCATTAATTTTTTTGTGGAAATTTAATCTTATTTTGGAGGAAAGCGCGGAAAGAAAAGCTCTCGCTGGGGATGGCAGACCAGTGCATCCGACACACACACACACACACACACACACACACACAAAACACTCAAGTCAAGAGAACGAAGAAGACAAAGAGGCAAACGAGCAAACAGAAGCAGAGGACATGAGATGATAAGAAAAGAAGCAGGAAAGCCTGACAGAGAGAAGGGAAACCGATCTAAGAGGTAGGGAAGGGAACGAGAGGGAAAGAGAGAGAGAGAGAGAGAGAGAGAGAGAGAGAGAGAGAGAGAGAGGAGAGAGACGGAAAGAGAGAGAGAGAGAGAGAGAGAGAGAGAGAGAGAGAGA
>CM030846.1:14866343-15258843 GCA_018105865.1 Metaphire vulgaris
GATATAAAAGTCGTATGTCAAGAAATACGAGTTTACATGCAGTTCGAACATATTCCTATAAAAATACTAGCTATTTTGCCCGTCAAGCATGACGGAGATACAAGGCTTGGTTGCCACGTTTACTAATCGCTATTAAAGGTAGTTAAATTGACAATATAATAACAGAGAAGTTACTAAGGACAGTGCACATCAATTTATCCGTTGCGTTTGTAATCGTAATTTTAGAAAAATTCAAACATTCTTGCTTTTAGTCTTTTACAGCAAAATATTTTATCGACATTAGGCGATCGCTTGACAACAAATCTTCGAAGCGCGACGTCCTTTTGTGAATATACGTTTGTTTTCGAATCTATTGACTTTTGTACACTTGGCTCTTAAGAGGGTCATACAATTTGCTGCCGAAAGAATAAGAATAAACAGCTATGAATGAGCAGCTACTGCAGTAACACTCCCAAACGCGCTATATAAATTCACATAATTTTACCTGTCTTATTTATACTACGTGGGTATAGGAGGCCGTTCAGTAGCCAGAGACCTGTAGAGAAGAATTCAGGGATCACTATTGTATGACCTATTCAACCATGTAGGCTATTCAGTATTCACTCAATTTATTCGATTAAAAAGTAATTTTTCAGTTGTCTTTAAATTGAATTCTTATGCATCCTTCAATTTGGCTAATTTATTCTAAAAACGCAGACGACCGTAAGAGCAAAACAAAGTCTAAAGACAGATTCCATCGAATTCCTGTCGTCTGCTCGATCTGTTACCATGGTAACGACTGCGCACGACACTCGGCTGTGTCGATAATTTCTGCGCTAGATTGTAACGAACCGACTCTGCGCACACGATTAACCGTGTTTTATGTTAATTAACACTTCTGAGACGCGAAAATAAGGCACGCCTGCACGCTAGGATCGCTTTGTCAGTGGCGTAGCCAAGAGCCAGTTTGGGGTTGATCGTCCCCCTTGGATAGCGAAAACAATTTTTTAAATGTATTCTCATGCAAATTTTATTTTTCAGGCGATTTTTGGCATTTTTGGGGTGAAAAAACCAGGCTATTGACGAAATTTTTCAACCCAGGTCAAATCCTGGCTACGCCACTGCGCTTTGTACGGGAAGCCAGTCTAATCTGATCTTAAACTTATAAGCTGCAACTATTAAGAAGCATCAACCGGTGGCATTTAGGCCAAAACCAATCAAGATCCAGGTCAAATCCAGGGTATCCGGTCGGGAAGAGGCTCCACTATAAGCTGCACTATTAAATATAAGTACGTAGATAAAAATTGAAACAAACAGCTTTCATTGATCGTTAGAAATCGTATATTTAGCTACCTATGAGACCAGGAAGGTGCTTGCTATTTAACTAGCATCAAAGATTTATTTTGCAGTGAGACAATGGTCGACCATCAGACCATCGCTGTACATGAGCAATTAATTGTCATTGTAATTGGCACAATATTGCCCCAGTGATAGCGAGCATAATTAAATATTTCAGTGTGGCTATCATCATCATCATCATCATCATCATCATCATCATCATCATCATCATCATCATCATCATCATCATCATCATCATCATCATCATCATCATCATCATCATCATCATCATCATCATCATCATCATCATCATCATCATCATCATCATCATCATCATCATCAACAACAACAACAAAAACAACATCACCACTGTCATCATCACCACCATCATCTACATCACCACCACCACCATCATCATCCTACTCCTCCTCCTCATTATCATCATCATCACCATCGTACTCTGCCTTCTCATCATCATTATCATCATCATCATCATCATCATCATCACCACCACCATCATCATCATCCTACTCCTCCTCATCCTCCTCCTCATCATCATCATCACCATCCTACTCCGCCTTCTCATCATCATTATCATCACCACCACCACCACCACCATCATCATCATCATCACCACCACCATGAGTAATATCTCTGCCTGTCTCCATGAGTTGATCTAATTGACACGCAACTATTCCTTTAAAAGGTAATCAGATGATTTTGTCGTGGAAAGACTTTGAGACTAGAATAGAATATACCGGATGCTTCGTATTCGTCGTCGTAGGTGTTGTGATAATCGAATCCAATGTCTCCTTCCGTCTGAGCTGCAATCCAGTCAGATACAAAAGCACCATCACAATCAATCACAAAGATAATTTTGTTAAATAAAAATGCGCTAAATAATCTAAGAAATCAATGGCGGCTCTAGGATTTAACGAAACAGCCAACCATTTGTTGTTTAATGTATGTAGCATTAAGTATAGGGTCCCAACTGGAAGGGCACTGGGGAGGCTCTCAACAGGGCCATTTTTAGGCAGCCACTGCACCCATAACGAAACAGAACAAAGATCAAGCGGAATTTCAAGTACATTTTAAGCAGAACTGTGTCGTCGAATACTTTGGTGGTAGTAGTACTTATTAGTAAGTATGGTCGAGCACTTAATCTTCATAAAATTGGAATGCATGAGAGTGAATGTATGAACGCTAGATAGGAGGTCAACTTTAAAAATTGAATTCGGGTGCATAAACGTAAACTTCTTATTAGGCCTCCTAAGCTCGAGCCCCCCACCCCCCATTTTTGAGAGGCTACCATAAGGAAGGGTCGAGGGGAAGGTACAGGGGTTTGGTCCCCAATTTCAGTGGCGCAGTCAAGGGAAGGTTGGGCTCAAAACCCCCTTGGCTGCCGACACAAAATAATTTGTAAGGGCTATAGTGTAAAGATGTAAGGTCACGACCTTTTGCTTGTCAGCACATATACAAAGAGAATGATCAAAACCAACCCCCCTTCCGGAAATCCTGGCTACGCCACACTGCCCAATTTCCTATCCAAGTTTACGCCGGTGCTTGGGTAGGCCTATAGAGCTACAGAAATTCAGCCATATGCATACAAACAGACATAAAGATGACGACTATATTGCAACAGGCGAGCAACATAGTGTATTGAGGCGTCCTATATATTAGGCACTATCCATAGGTCTATAATTATTATAGGATGTCGTTTAATGCATATAGAAGTTCTTGCGGAAACGTAGGCCTATAGGGCTGGTGTAGGCGATTATTTATTGAAGAAATTGGATTTCTAAACGATTTCGATGAACGAAATTCGAAGAAAATTGGAGGAAATTGATTTGAAAATGAGAAACGATTTCGCCAGCAATAATTGCTGTCATTGTTGTGTTCCGCCATTTTAATATTTTCTCACGTAAACGACAACTGAGGCAGAATGATAATGACGACGACGATGATGATGATGATGATGATGATGATGATGATTGATGATGATGATGATGATGATGATGATGATGATGATTATGATGCCAACGATGATGATGACGGCGATGATGTTGTTGACAACGATGATGATGACGACGCTGATGATGCTGAAGGTGATGATGACATGCGATGATAAGCCAAAATAATGTCAGCGCCATTAGTTTAATAGATTGTGCCTCTAGATTAGCCTTTCCATGTAATTCTATCGTTGGGAGTTGATATTATGAACCGTTTAACCGCATTTGTGATATTCTCAATGAGTCAATGTCGATTCGATTATTTCAAATCACATTTTGGACTCCAATAATCACACTTCAAGCGCCAGTTTCAGGCGTATAATGTATCGGTCGCACGAATAGTTAATGAATAATAAACGTGTAAAAGTTGTTTTTATAATAATAATAATAATAATAATAATAATAATGAATAATGATAATAATAATAATAATGATAATGATGATGAAAAAATAATAATAATAATAATGATGATATGATAATAATAATAATATAATAATAATAAATAATAATAATAATAATAATAATAATAATAATAATGATGATAATAATAATAATAATAATAATGATAATAATAATAATAATAATAATAATAATAATAATAATATGATAATAATAATAATAATAATAATAATAATAATAATGATGATGATGATGATGATGATAATAATAATAATAATAATAATAATAATAATAATAATAATAATATAAAAACCACACTAACAGCGCAATTCAATGCATTATTGTTAACTGCATTCCCAGGATATCAACATCCAGAAAACAATTTGTAAAAAGTCGAATACCTTCCCAAGGGGAGATCTGAATTTCTGAGAGAAAATTAGTTCGATTCATCGAGGAATCATTTGCAGCGGCAACACAGTTAATTCGTTCGTTCCACATCACTATCCATGTCACTGGCTTTAGCCACAGAGGGAGAGGACACGGGAGACCCGGCCCCTGTTTTTTGATTGATTGAAGATAATTTATTTCAAACTCAAATTCAAAGTACTGTACATATATAATGTTCTGGTTGAGATAGGTCGTGGAATTTGCGCAAAACCGTTGATTTTTGGGGGGTTGGAGGGGGGAGGAGGTGAACTCCTTGACGACACCTGTTTTGCACCTTTTGGATCGTCTGCGACTTTTCTACCCTCTGTGTGGCCCCCTATTTTAGTACCCTGGCTACGCCACTGATGATCCAAGTCATCTTAATCATCAGCGCCGTTATCATACTCGGCAGTGAAACAGACTGCTATTGGAGGCGAAACGGAGACTTAGCGCTTGTCAATTTTCACGTCCGCGATAATTATTGTGCTAGAATTAATTTCAAGGCGATTCTAGCGTCTACGCGTCTACGGCCACTTCCTGTTGAATAATAAGACGTTCCTCTTTTTAAAACGAGAAAGCGTTTCCTTGTTCGGCTTGCGTGATGTTCGACGGTGAATAATGAGGGAACGAATTAAGGACTGAAAATCCTTGGACTAAGTCCAGTTGATGCCCGTAGCGAAAACCTATAGCGTTTCATTCGGTCACGTGTAGTACCGGTACCTACAGGGGGAGGGAGAGAGAGAGAGGGAGAGAGAGAGAGAGAGAGAGAGAGGAGAGACCACGT
The DNA here is from genome assembly GCA_018105865.1 of Metaphire vulgaris. Lineage (NCBI taxonomy): Eukaryota > Metazoa > Annelida > Clitellata > Crassiclitellata > Megascolecidae > Metaphire > Metaphire vulgaris. The sequence goes on from CM030846.1 coordinate 14,871,280, forward strand.
GATCGAACTGGCAGACGACAAAACGTGGACGCCGTGGTAGGCCTATATTATATAGCGCGGCGTGTTTGGAAGACATGTAGTGAAGGTACCACGTGGAGGATGAGTGGGGATGCATCCCCCACCGGACTTCCGGGCTTATTTTTTCCCCTTGTGAACCATATTTTTTGGTAAAAGTCTAGTAAAACTATGAGGAAAACGTGCGGATATCCTTTTTTTCGCTTGTCAGCCTATTTTTTTGCGGTAAAAGTGTAGTGAAATTAGGGGTAAAATTCTCTTTGCCGGCATTTTTGGGTAAAGTTTATTGATTTTCCCTTCTATTTCGCCCTTCCCCCGCCACCAACTTCCTATAAATTCATTTCACCCCAACCCCCTCCCACCAAGAAATCCTGGAACCGCCACTGTTGGAAGATCATTGCCGAAAATTAAAACCCATATCCTCGAGTGATTTCATACGTACAGTAAAACTTCGTTATAACCGACTCGGTTATAACGTATACTCGGTCATAACGTACCGCAATGTATACATACGGTCCCGTGTGATGTGCTACCGTATTGGTTGGTATTGGATCTATAAATCGTACCTCGGATATGACGCACTGCGTTTTGCAGACCAGCTAAGTACGTTATAGCGCAGTTCTACTGTATGTAACAGCGACAGTGGAGTTTATAAATCAGAGACGCACTTTTAGGAGGAGATTTTAATATATTTCGGGAAAATTCCGTCGATTCCTCCCCCGCCCCCGCCCCCCCATACCCGGTTTAAAACCTTTTCAGAGTGCTGACTAGACAGAGGCTATCGAGAACCACTTCCCTGGAAATGCACGTATGCACCGGAGGAGGAGGAGGAGGATCCCTCTTCTCCTCTCCTCCCCTGAAGCAAATCGAACGAGACTCGGCTTCTCCGAATTCGTCGGCGAAAAAGAAGACTTTGAAGAAATTTGGGGGAGAATGTCTGATTTCCTAATTTCGCGGTATAGTCACTTGTTGAACTAAAAACACCGATTCCTGATTTCAAGTGATTTCTCCCTGTTTTCAAGTAGCATTCTATTTTCCATTCCCCAATCTACCCGATTCTGCCTCTTTCACGTCGAATGATTCGTGTTAAAATCGCTGAAATTGAAGAAAAGACTACAGTGGCTGGGTTTTTCTTGTCTTTTAAAATCTTCCGCCTCTCGCCGTGACAAGATTTAACAAAACAAATTTCTTTGGTGGGTTCGGGGGACGTGCCCCGGTCACACTCCCTTCAAGCTCATAAAAGTCCCCGTCTATTCTGAGCGTCCTCTGTGGGGGATGGGACGGTCCTGTCCCTCAGTGATTATCCGTTTCGTCGATTTATTAAAAAAAACCTCGCTCGCCCAGTTTGACTAATCCAGTGTGTTGCATCTGCTACTACTCCCCCGGCGTATGCACGAATTCCCCCTCCCACCCCCAACTCCCCTCTCTCCCCAACTCCTCCTCCCTCCCAAACCCCTATGAAAAATACGGCGTCCATCCCTGGCGCCGGCCCTGGTTGTCGCGGACCCTTCGTCTCAACCGTCGTCACGTGACCCGGAAGTCCTCAACGCCGGGCGTCAAATAAATACAGGATTTCCTGCATGACCGTACAACAGGCAGACGGCGACGGCGACGGCGACGGCGACGGCGGCCATTTGTTTGTTGTTGCTCTCCATAAACATTACACGCCTGGTCGCCGCCCCACCCCAGGCCCCCACCCCGGCCCAACCCCACCCCACTCCGGCCCCCACCCACACACATGCACAAAGACGTACGCGCATTATATACATACATATATATGCATGTATGTATGTATGCATGTAAAAAATGTATAATGGAAGACGTAGTAAAGTAGTGTTTACGGTAGTGACAAATATAGCGTCCGTCCTACGGCTTCTCGTATAGGGGGGGGGGGAAGAGGGGCCAACGTGAGTGTCCCAGCGTCGGTCGGTCGGTCGGTGGTCCATCTTCAGCCAGTTTAAGCGCGTAAGCGTCTTATACGCGGAATTCGGATTGCCTGTTATTGGCGAATAAAACACACGAATCTACCGCCGGGTCGATTAGGGGAATTGCCACCCGCGACTGCCGAGGGATCTGCCCCCCCACCCTCCCCGGCCATCCGGTCTGGATTTTAGTAGTCTACTTGGCACGTAAGACAGTTCATGTGTGTGTGTGTGTGTGTGTGTGTGTGTGCTGTAAGTGACAGTGGGGGGAGGGGCAGACTCCGAAAACAACATTAATGCCTAAGACGCAATTTTACTGACATATATATATATATATATATATATATATATATATATATATATATATATATATATATATTAGACAACAATTCTACCAAATTAATCGTTCTGTGTAACTTATCTCGTAATACATATCTGTGACAATAAGAAGGACACCGAAGCAAGGACATGAAAAGGACAACAATAGGCGTGAGGACAAGAACGACTCAAAGAAAAGGACAAGAGCAACGTTGACGGAACAAAACTCGCCTGATGACGTGAAGATACGCCGTTCGGACACAGATATCACATTACATTACATTACAGAAGACAGTTCTCAAAGCAATTAATTGAACGGTGTTTTATCCAGACTCCAGGCCTTGGGGGGGGGAGGATTTGAGGCTTTCATGGGGAAAATCGACTTGGTTGGAGGGGAAAAGACACAATTCAATGCAAAATTTGTGTCAATGCTGGGATTTTTGTGGGGGGAATTTTGAGTTGTTTTTTTGTGTGGGGGGGGAGGGAATCTCTCCTCCTAACAGGTCTGGATAAAACACTGTTAATTGATTATCGCAATTCAAAATAAAGTTGGTCAAGTGTATGTTTTCACCGTAAACGACCCAACCCAGGGTGAAAAGCTACCCGGCCGCCCCCTCCTCCTCCCCCATGGAAAAAGAACTCGAAACTAAGTAAAACTGTTCGAATTCTCATACACCTTTTTCTCAGACCTCTGCTTAAAACAAAACTTCTGAGTTATTTTTAGAAGAAGCGCTATAAAAATTCTGTTGTACGTAGAAAAGTAAAACGTCAGAAAAGATAGAATTAATTGAGATCTGAAAAACGTTGCAGGTCAAACATAAAGTCCATTCAGTGGGGGGAGGGGGAGAAGTCGGTGAGATCCTTCCGAACGAGTCGGAACAACTCCCCTTAACCCGCTGTCCTGCATTACCCTCTGTTCGCCCTTTATTATCGATGCCCCTTTACCCTATGTCCCATTCTACCCTCTGTGCCCTTTGCCCGATGTCCCTTTACCATCTGTCTCCTTCGCCCTCTGTTTCCTTTACCCTCTGTTCCTCTTTACCCCATGTTCCCCTTTGCCCTCTGTGCCCCTTTACCCCATGTTCCCCGTTTACCCTTTGTTCCAACTGACCTGAAATCTGAGACAGTATGGCAACAGCGGACCAAACGCAGCCAGTTACCAGCTTCGAAAGAGTCGACGACGACCGAGAACGGAAAGAAGAACGGTCACGTGGCATCGACATCTCGGCCGGCGAACTTTGAACTTTGATCCGTCTGCCTCTAGCGGCACACACACACACACACACACACACAAAGCGATCCGCTCAGTTAAACAGCAGACACAGCGATCAAGATCATTTGCGCGCTTGGTTCAATTCAAATACAGTAGAACTTCGTTATAACGAACTCGGTTATAACGTTAACTCTGTTATAAATTACTGCGACGTACGGTTCTGCGTATAGCGAGAGGCGCTACCGTATTGGATGACTTTCGATAATAATGCACATCGGATAAAACGCATTTAATTTTACAGACCTGCTAAGTACGTTATAACGAAGTTATACTGTAGTATAATCGAATCACATTTCGTGAAATGCAGTACGTTACAGGCGATGAAGACATCATAAAGTACCGTATTTTTACCGCTCAGATACTTACTTTAGCGCAATACTAGTGTTCCTGTGCCTGTCGACTGATGATGTTACCGTGAGACAAAAATCGGAATTCAATTTTATGTTTCCAACTATTTATAAAATCTTCAGCGGTGTCTCTGCGCGAGCGTCAAATCAACTGTGCGACAGATTTAAAGAGCTCCTATATTACTTGTCAACGGATTGTCGCTTTTTGTAGCGCTTTTTCCCTTCTTCTAATCCTATTAATTAATTATCTGCCGATTGTTGTTCGACTTCGACGCGTATATATATCGTCTTAGAACGGCGCTGTCTCTGTCGTTCTTGTCTCCCGTTCTCTGCTGAACCGGAATCGAAAAAATTTCGACCGACGAAGTCCCACCTCGTCCTTCCGTCCGTCGAGCCGAGTCGGCGGCGACTTAGTGAACGAGTAAGCAAGTAAGCAAGTAAGTAAGTAAGTAAATCCGATCTTCTTCTTCTTCTTCCTCCGTCGGTCCTTTGTTCTTCTGGCGACCTGTTGCAGACCGACAGAAGCTAGGACTGATTTAAGGGGGGACGATGGCGGCCGCTGTCTGAAAAAAGGCGCCGCTGTTCTTTTCTCCGCCCTACAAACATCCCTCGATGACAGATGACGACGATCGACGACGACGAGCACCAGGACGGATGGACGGACAGGGAGGGAGGGAAGGAAGGAAGGATGTGGAAGGTGGACCCCCCCCTCCTCCTCCTCCTCCTCCTCCTCCTCCTCCTACTCAGTCACTCTAAATTCAGCCGCCGGTTGAACGTAGGTCTCGGTGCCGTGGACGCTTTACGTGAGCGACATCGAAGAATAAGCACCGGGCAGAGCGAGCGAGACCGGGCAATAAAGAGAAACATGCACCGGGTTCAGTAACGAAACGACGGCGACGACGACGACGACTGCGGTCTCTGAAACAAAGGCATCGGATTCGTCAAGATTTTGGACGATTTAAACAGACGCGCTATAGGCTACGACCTCTTGATTATGCGCCTTTTCAAATAAAGTAATCATCAAGTATAGAATCTCGCGGGTTTATTTAGCGCTTTGGCATAGTAGTAGGCCTACTACAGTCACAGTGGCTACTTATAAGAAACGCCTAAACTATTTTCGCGACGCCCAAATTCTCTCTCTAGTCTTTTTTCACAGATTAAAACAATTAATTGAATCAACTTATTCATGAGCCTAGATCAGTTATTTTCCAGAAAACGCCACCATGCATCTCCAGCAAATTCTTTACGCCATTTTCTAACTCCATGGTGCCGCTACTGAGTTGATATTCTGTCTAATTTCCTGTAGTCACTTTAATATTAAAAGTTCTTGTCCTTTGATATTTCTGCAATATATATATATATATATATATATATATATATAAAATTCGGTCTTCGAGTTTGACCCAGAATTGTTTTGTCTAGAATTAAAAGCTGCGAAAGTTGTTGAAATAAAATATTATAAATTTGCCACCTCAAATTTTCGAACAGCAGAACCATTTCTCTTTTCTAAAAAAGACCATCGACTCAGTTCTAGCGAAGATAATATTTTATAAAACCCGATTTCTGAACCATTTTCTGCCGTTTCTTTGGCGCTTTGCTTTGATTGTTTATTCGCCTGACGCGTTCGCTGCCTCTTTTCCTCCGTCTTCGTCGTTTGACCGAAATTCTTGTTCCGGTTCTTGATGAGATAATTAGGAGGTGGTCGTCGCCGTAAATTTCTTTGTTGACTGCTTACAAAGGCCCTTCTACGCCACCGTATAAACCGTTTTTGCTACGGTGGCGTCGAAGCGCCTACTTCTATTAGCAAAGAGACAGCCGGGCGACAGACAGACAGACAGACAGACAGACAGACAGACAGACAGACAGACAGACAGACAGACAGACAGACAGACAGACAGACAGACAGACAGACAGACAGACAGACAGACAGACAGACAGACAGACAGACAGACAGACAGACAGACAGACAGACAGACCGACGGATGCGCAGACCGACGGAACGAAATATGGATTGATTGATGGAGAAAGGAATTGAGATGGAGGACGCCGGAGTGGGGGGCGGTGGTGGTGGTGGTAGTGGTAGTGGAGCGCGGATGCAATTGTAGACACAATCTCTAGGATTGTTCTGTTTTTGCACTTTGCATGAATTAGTTATCGCTTTGTCTTTGAACGAAATGAGTGCGGTGCGTGGCCGGTGATTGACAGAGTGAGCGGATGACGGTGAGTGCGTGACAGAATGAGTGATTGATAGTGAGTCGGTGATAAAGTGACTGAGTAATAGTGTGAGTGCGACTGACCGACTGTGAGTAAGTGGGTAATAGTGGGTGTGTCGGCGAGCTAGTGGTCGAAACCACCAACCAGTAAATAGGTATAGCCTACACTGTAAATATTGGGATGTAAATATGGCGGTATCCTCTGCCATTACGTTACTAAATTCGGTGCTATAGGACAAAATGTCCGCGGACAATATGTTCCGGACAAAATGTCATGGGGACAAAATGTCACGAACAAAATGTAACCCTAACTCTAACCCTAACCCGTGAGCCGCCCGTAACATTTTGTCCGTGACATTTTGTCTTCTGACATTTTGTCTCCAAGACACCTTGTCCGTGACATTTTGTCCGTGACATTTTGTCTCCAAGACACCTTGTCCGTGACATTTTGACTGTGACATTTTGTCCGTGGACATTTTGTCTTCTGACATTTTGTCTCCAAGACACCTTGTCCGTGACATTTTGACTGTGACATTTTGTCCGTGGACATTTTTCCGGTCACGCTAAATTCACCACATTATAAAATAACATTCACCGATAAATTAAAACGCGTAACAGCATTGTGTATATTGTCCAACACTCCAAGTTCGAATTGCATAGAATTACTTCGCTTCAAGATAGAAAATGAGCCTCATGAATTATTTACTTGTCGAGGTATCGTTCAAAATCTGTCCGGACGTGTGTGAGCTCATCAGAAAACGAGGCGCCGTTGATAAAAACAAATGTACAGGCTCTACATAAATAAGATACGCGTATATAACACATACAGGCACACAGTATATTGTCCGACCGAAGAATTTTAACCGTTACATTACTTTTATTTAACGCCAAAAAGCCAATTAATTATTTTATTACACGCGAGAGAGTAAGACACGCGCAGAACGTCCCGTGTTGCGCCATAAATTCGGTTTCGATGATATAAGATAGGAAAAATACTACAGCTACATAAATATGCATTTCGTTGACTGCCGCGGTCGTATTTTTTATCGTCTCCGCAGAATTTAATAGCGGAGCGTGGCGAGCGAAGAGGCGCGATCACCGCAAGAGGATACACGGCGTCGACGGCAGCGCCACCAAACGACGGACGGGTGCATCTAGCGAAAGAAAATGATTGCGAAACACAGAATATAGGAGGCGTTTTTAGTGTAATTTGCACAAGAATGCAGACGGATAATCGAATTGAAACTCATGCACACAGTGTTTATTCTAGCCACCTTGACATTTGGGGGGGTTGAAATGTTTGGGGAGGGGCAAGATTTGTCTCTCCACGCTTTTGGGGGGAAATTTTCATCCCCCAAGCCAATATATACAAATTTTTGGGGAGGGAATTTTAAAACTTTGGGGAGAATTCCCCCCCCCCCAAACAGGCCTAGTGGTAGAATAGTGGCAGTAGTAGTAGTAGTAGTAGTAGTAGCAGTAGTAGTAGCAGTAGTAGTAGCAGCAGCAGTAGTACTCAGTGGTGGTTAGTAGGTAGTAGTGGTAGCAGGTGGTTAGCAGTGGTTAGCAGCAGCAGCAGCAGCAGCAGCAGCAGCAGTGGCAGCAGCAGCAGCAGCAGCAGCAGCAGCAGCAGCAGCAGCAGCAGCAGCAGCAGCAGCAGCAGCAGCAGCAGCAGCAGCAGTAGCAGCAGTGCAGCAGCAGCAGTAGCAGCAGCAGTTCAGCAGCATAAACTAAGCAGAAGCAGAACGTTAACAGCAGTGTAGGGTGTTCAAAAAATAAAGCAGCAGTTAGCCTAGTAGTACTAGTAGCAGACATATTTGAAGCAGTCTCAGAAGAACCCCAAACCATGGAAAGTAAAATTTTCATAAAAAAATAATCATAGATATGTAGACTCATTTTAGTAGTAGTATGTAGTAGTAGTAGTTCGTTACAAGGCCACCGGATTTTATAAACTAAAGGAATATTTGAACGTTAACGAAGTCACCGAGGTGCAATGTGCTCTTCACTTGCCAGTCAAACGTGCTAACCATTCACACGTCTGTTAGGTCACGGAAATATCTGGAACAAAGAATCTGGAACCGTTCTATCATGTATGTTAAATAAATGTGGAGTTTCGATCAATCGGTCGGTTATTTTAATATTCGATTATTTCACGAATCGATTAACCGTATGATTACGATATGATCGACTATTCGTTGCGGCTCCGAATTATTAAATCCGTGTTCGGTTATCCTGGGTTCGCCATTCCGGAAGTGACGGTTCGTCCGCCCTCAACTGATATTACGTAATAATTTTACCCAGGGGCGATGGTCTTGACGGTGCTCCAGCGTACCGACGGACGGCTGTTTGCTCTTTGCCCGGCTCCTGCACCGGCACCTTCGGCTGTAAAACGACTGCCTCAAGAAGACTCGATTTGCGATGATGAAAGCGGCACTAGAGGTCTCTGTTCCAGGCCATCTGGTGGAATTAATTGGCACTCATAAGACGCCATCAGAACATTGACTTTTTAGGGCGTGTGATGCTAGCGTAGACGACCGGCGATTGCTGTTGGATATTACTGTAAGCCTCTATCTAGCAGTAGCCAAACAACCGTAGGGTTTTTCTCCGGCTAACCCTGGCCAACCGTTCGTTACATCTGTAGTAGGCCTTTCTTTCCCCGCCGGTTGTCTAGTATTAAGCCAGCAATGGCTGGCATTTTTCTCTGTCGTTCCGAATTCCGTGGCGTAGCCAGGACTCCGGAATTGAGGGGGGTAGGGATGGGCACGCCGATATTTTTGGATAAAAAACACTTTACGAGCAAACTAGTCATCCGATGTAACTCCTCAATCTCATATACTACCCAACCTCCAAACACACCCCGTCAACACCCACGAATCAAATGACCGGTCCCAATGGGGGGGGGGCACCGCCCCTGGCTACGCCAATGCCAATAATAACAGGGATTTTCAAATGCTTCAGTTTCAACAAAGACAAAACAATTTAGTTAGATTGCTATCGTCATCTTCAGTCTGCTTATTAGTGTTTCGTCCTGCTCCCGTTCTTCTAGTTCTTATTCGTGTTCTTTTATTGCTTCCCACTCCTCCTCCTTCTTCTCCTCCTCCTCCTCCTCCTCCTCCACATCATCATTTTTTTCTTCGTCTTTGTCTTTCCTTTGGTATAGAATTGCATAGATGATGTGTCGTGACATGACATCACCGTCGTCGTAGTTGTAATCGTCGTCGTAGTCGTAATCGTCGTCGTAGTAGTATATGCTGCAGAAGAGGTGTTAAGTCTTACAACTACTAAAGCGAGGTCTTAACCGATAATGACTACGACGGGTGAACGAATGTCGGAGAATAAATGACCGAAACACAGACAATTCGTTTATTGACGTCAATAAAAGCAAACAGAGAATTCGCCACAAACGATTCCAGGAAGTCCGCATAAAATCACTTACCACGTTCTACGTCACTCCGAATGGTTCTTACTTACTTACTTACTCCAACTATCTCTCTCTCTCTCTCTCTCTCTCTCTCTCTCTCTCTTTAGAACGTCATTCGCTAAACTCCGGTCATGCACTATTACACTATAGTGCCACCTTAGAGTGACTGTTGCACCCCCGCGGCCCTTCGGTTAGTCGTCCGCGTGTCCAGGGTCGAGTACCCTGCCTTCCCTCTCTCCGCCGTGGGCAAAATCTTGGCGGCAACCTCGGCGCAGACGACAGAAGACCAAACACGCAGGCGACAGAAAGCGTTAAACCGGCAATTAACGGTCGACAGACGCTAGAACCGAGGCCGAGAAATCCGGAAACGAATCTATCTGTCTATCTCTGTCTCTGTCTGTCTGCCTCTCTCTCTCTCTCTCTCTCTCTCTCTCTCTCTCTCTCTCTCTCTCTCTATATATATATATATATATATATATATATATGTGTGTGTGTGTGTGTTTCTGTCTGTCTGTCTGTCTGTCTGTCTGTCTGTCTGTCTGTCTGTCTCTCTCTCTCTGTCTCTCTCTCTCTCTCTCTCTCTCTCTCTCTCTCTCTCTCTCTCACTGAGCGCCTGCGGGAAACACCGGAAGCGGAAATGGGAATGGAAAGAGATGATGATGACGATGAGGAGGAGGAGTAGGAGTAGGAGTAGTAGTAGGAGGAGGAGGAGGAGGAGGGAAAGCGAAAAAAATTATTAAATTTCGTTGCCAAGAGTGTGTTCTGTGGAGCGACTTGAAAACGTGGACGAGGGTTTTGCCTTCGGGGTGGAAATCATCTTCGACGATGTTCAAGTGCTGGAGCGTCAACCCCTTATGCTCCCCCTTTTCCTTTATCCTTTCCTCTCTCGGAGACGACGAGAAGATTCCATCTGGATGAGCGGCGAAGTTCCATTCTCCTTCTCCTTCCCCAATTCCCCCGCCGTTTTGCTGCACACAACTTGTGGTGCTTAATGTTCCGGAAACATAATGGAAAAAACGAGAAATGCGGGCGAGAGACACTGGGGCAAGTCTGGGGATGGTGGGGTGGGGGTGTTAGAGAGGAAGAAGAGCAAATCTGGAGACAGAATCAGATCAGAAATTAAAACGAAGACAAATACAAATTGTCCTCGTCAATTGATCAAAATCGTCAACTTATATATATATATATATATATATATATATATATATATATATATATATATATATATATATATATACCACCCTACTCTCCTCGCCCAAAAAAATTTCTCATGGTGGATATAATGTTGATTTCACTTAAGTGGCTGCTTCTTTTCTTTTCTTTCCCGTTGAGTTTTTAATTGCGTTGATGCAGTTTTAGTTAGAATTTTCGTGATAAGAACCTGTTCCTTTGTATAGATTTGCATTGATTTTTTTAAAGATCGCTTATATTGGAAGACAAGTAAAGTTGAATAATAAATCGGTTATTTTGAAATATAATGCACTGCAGGTTTTTTGCACCTTAAAGTTTTTTAAAAAAATTTCCTCTAAAACTACGTTCAATTTCCACAGCTATATTTCGTCTCGCGATTTGTAGCATTTTGCATCGCACATTCCGTAGGAGTAGGAGAGAGAGAGAGAGAGAGAGAGAGAGAGAGAGAGAGAGAGAGAGAGAGAGAGAGAGAAAGAGAGAGAGAGAGGCAGTTCATGGGATCGCATGAGACCGGAGGAATAGGCAACTCTGCTTAGCACGAGACGTGGGGGGTCCTCGCCGCACTACCTTGGGATCGTGTCTGTCGCTAAACGTCGAATTTAGAATTCTGCTTTGGCGACAACGTACCCTTCGGGAACATTCCGGGAACGTTCGGCAACATTTGGGAGAGTGACGTCATTCCGATCGACTTTCAAGAATCCGTCCACCAAACTGAAAACATCTCACTGGTCACTGGTCACTGGTCACCCACCCACTCGCCATCACTCCCTCGTAATCGCGCGCTTCGAACGCCGTGACCTGTCCAGCGCTTTGCGAGCAGAGATGACGCCGCACAGTTGAATATTACAGGGACAGCGTGACCCACATTCCCACGATGCTGTGACAGAAAGACATCAATATACTCCCCCTCCCCAAAGACCTAGTTTACTAGTCGTCGCTATGGAAACGGACATTTTTTCTGGGCGGTGACAGAGTTTTCTCGCTGAGCAAAGCTCGATAATTTTTTTTACTGCGTTAATAATTAACGCCCGCCCCCGCCGTGCCAAAAATCGACCCAGAACTTCCGACGGTGCCCTCCACAAGGCCCATACCTTGTGGGCAGCCGAAAAGCGTCCTGCAGTGAAGCAGTCTGGAACTCTAGACTGTCATCGCCGATCTTACTTACTGGATTTGGCGGTTGCCCTTTGATTCAAATCAAAAGGCGACCGTCGACCGATATCAAGAGCATTAGACCTACTACAATGGCGCTACAGAAGTTCAATGACGACGACGACGACGACGACAACGACGATGACGACAATAATGATGATGATGATGATGATGATGATGATGATGATGATGATGACGATGATGATGATGATTATGAGGAGGATGATGAATATTAAGGAACTCTGATGATGATGATGATGATGAGGATCTGTTATCTGTATGTACGACATGCATTCTCATCATTATTTTTGTTGTTCGCTGAACTATTATTATTATTGTTTGATGATGATGTTTATGATGATGAAATTTTGGAACAGGAGTTGATGAAGAGATGTTGATGAAATCCAGTCTGCATCCCCATTTGATGAGCAGTGATGAGGAGGAGGAGTAGCAATTGAAGAGGAAGGGGTGGCATCTGTTAATCTGTATGGGGCCAACCATTTGTATTTTTAATGTATGCTGAACATTAGGTATATTGTTTCCAAACTGGGGTTTATCGTGTGGGGGGGGAACAGGAGTTGGATACAAGAGCGTTGGAGAAATCCAGTCTACATCCCCACTTTCTGAGAAGTTTGGCTTACTTACTTACATTCTTTCTTACTAATAGAAGTAGTGCTATTACGCATTAACGCCAAGTGGACGGAGGGAGTATAGTGGCGGGGCCGGTTACTGTAGTAGAGGGGGTCGGTCGTCGAGGTTGGCTCTGCTTATTAGACACGCTGCCTAAATCAACAGCGGACACAATCCACGTCAGCACACGTGACTTAGCGTCCGCTCGTTAGAAACCGTCGGTCGGACGCCTCCTAGCGACGAAACGAAGCGTTAGCGCGGCGCAGACGACGTTCCGGGATTTTTCTAGCGCAGTTAGACCAATCATTCTCCTACGACGTCGATTCAATCGATCCTCTGTCCTGTAATCTCTGCTCCTCGCTCGTTCTTCGCGCACTCGGTGCGGTAAAGGGGAAATTCGCATCGGACGCGGAAAGTCGACATATAGATGTTTGATTTTTTTAGTGTCGGCTGAGTCGATCTCCGTGAAAGCATTCCATCACCCGAGAAGCAAGGGCGGCGCTAGGGAGTGGGGTGCGTCCGCGGGTCCTGACCCACCCAGACTCGGGCAGGGACACCCGAGCAAACCGTGTAAATCCGCAGAGAAATTTTTATTTGGGGGGGGGTAGTCTGAGCGGGTCCTTTTTGTGTAGATTGCATTAGACCCACCCAGCCCACAAAACCCAGCGCCGCCCCTGCCGAGAAGCACAGGAATTTAAATCAAAGTCGTCGTCAATATTTCGTATACAGTATTTCTGGCCTTTCTTTAGAAAGGGGAGGAGGGAGTGACCGGCAGTGGCGTAGCCAGCTTATGCAAAGTGGGATTGTTAACTGGAGGCACTATGCAACTGAACACTGAAGCCGCGACCGACCCCTCCCTGCCCTACCCCCACTACCCCTCCTTCAACCAAAAGTCAACGGTTTTACATAAATTGTGTTGGTCATATTTTTTAATGGAGTTGTTTGATTCAGTTTGAACAACCCCAAACAACCTCTTGGCTACGCCACTGGTGAGCGGTAGTCCACAATTTCTAGGGTGGTGTAGGTCTATTCACTCTATTCATCATTATTCACCAAAAGTTTATTTATAGACCTGCATTCTATCCACCGCAGCTCCTGTTATATCGTCCTCCATGAAAATACTTTACTGCGACTGCCCAGGGCCATATTAAGGCGGGGGCCGAGGGGGCTGCAGGCTGCAGCCCCCGGCCCACCATGAAAATAGACCCACTGATTTTCAATCTGTTATTTAATTTTACGAGATAAAGGTTTTTTGCCTGTCGGACCTGATTTGGAAGGAGGATAACCTTTTTTTGCTTCTCTGGGATTTTTTCAGCCCTGCGACTGCCTACCTGGATCTACAACCTTGACCATCAAAGACTACAGATTGCGGACTATGGACTTCTCCCAGACTGAGCGCTCCTGAATAAGTCGGTGCACTGCGACAAGCTGTCGGGCAGCGCTATAGAAATCTCGTTTTACTTATTTACCTACTTAAGGTATCGTGATTATGTCTTATATTTCCAGATTTCGAAGCACATATATGCGATTGACCAATAGAAAACCGCCGTGCAGGGCAAAAGGTCGACCACAGGAGGTTGACCTGTCCACCATATGGTTGAATCTTTGTTTTTCTACCTCAGTGGCGGCTCTAGGATTTGGCAAGTGGGGGGCCGTTGGGGTGGCAACTACTAATCATGGGGGGCCAACCATTTGTTGTTTAATGTATGTGGCATTAAGTATAGGGTACCAACTGGGGGGCCACTGGGAGGCAGGCACTCAATAGGGGGGCACAGGCCCCCTCTGGCCCCCCGGTGGAGCCGCCACTGTCCTACCTGTCAGGATGTTATTAATTTGAAAATTCGTCTGCTCAGCAGATTCCGTCGCCAGGCGAGCAATAAGCGGCTGTGCAGCCGCAAATCTAGTCATTTACGTTGCAAGATCGTTTGTTTGCCTGCGTGACAGTGGCGGCTCTAGGGTGCAGTTGGAGGGGCCTGTAGCCCCATATTTCAGCTTTGCCCCACCTCACCCCAGGTAATTAATAGTAGACGGCCTGTTTTCCTCGTTAGACGTTTTCAGTAATCGATCAGGGGATAGCCCCCCGGTTTTTTCCGACTAAAACCATCACTGCTGCGCGATCGTAGGCAAAAATGAGGGAAAATAAATAACAACTATTGATAAAAAGAACTCTATCTTGTGACATTGGTTGCGTAGTAACAAACTCTATGCACGTCAAAATCTTGCTTGGCATGCAGTGGCGGCACTGGGAATTTAAAATGGAGGGTCATCAATGATCCACTTATTTATTTATTAAATCACTGGGAGTAAAATGGCCGTTGTCCAGATTTTATAGAGCCCGAGCAGAGGATCTGGGGTGATTGCCTCCAGCCTAACTTCGTGCATCCAAGTGTGTATATAGGCTGTGCGCCAAATTGCGTACGCTCTAAGGGTAAATTTGTTATATATATATATATATATATATATATATATATATATATATATATATATATATATATATATAGTGGGATCGTATTAGATTTTCGGGGTGGGTGGGGTGAGAGGCTTAAAATTACGTCGCGTTGCGAGACAACAGAAAGCATCCAAGAAATGCAAATCACAGAACCTGAAGTGATTTAATCGCTTCATTCTTCCGCCCATCCTCCCTCCTCTTCCTCCCTCAACGACGGTGAAGGATTATTTCTGGGCAGTGGGGGCGGGGGTGGGGGTGGGGACGGTGGCAGCAATAGCCGCCGGTCTGTAATTTTTGGACGAAAGAGAGAGAAAAAAAGAGCACGGTATGCAATCAACGAATGTTTTATTTATCTAGCGGCATTTCTGTCGTCCTGCTTTGCAGCAGCAGCAGCAGCAGCAGCAGCAGCAGCAGCAACGAAGCTCCTTCACCTTTTCCTCTTTCTTCGGCCGCCGATATGTAAGAACTGTCGACGTTCACGAAAGAAACGCATCGTTCATATGACGCTTAAAGCATACGAAGAATGCTTCTCCCCTCCTCCTCCCTCCTCTTCCTCCTCCTCCTTGTCCTCCTTGTCCTCCCTCTTCTTCTCCCTAATCCTCCTCTCCTCAATCTCAACCAAGTGCATTGCGTTTCTCAGGCACGTGATCATATCCTGGCAACGTAGCCACGATTGAAGTCGTTTTAATGATGGATAGGGCCTACACTGATCGGCCTACAGATAGTGATAGTGAGATAGTGAACTCGACAATAATCTTTGTCTAAGAAAGAAAAGGCTCTAGATAATAATAATAATAATAATAATAATAATAATAATAATAATAATAATAATAATAATAATAATATTATTATTATTATTATTATTATTATTATTATTATTATTATTATTATTATTATGCACTTATATAGCACCATTTCTAATACTCAAAGGTATCAATCGATGGTACTTCAAATCCATCCGCAAAAGACCAGGTCATTCCAGAGATCAGTCAGAGGGAAACAGCAAGACAGACTATGGAGGAAGATCTAACTACATTGGTCATTGTTTGTTGTATTATTTGTATTATTATTATTATTATTATTATTATTGTTGTTGTTATTATTATTATTATTATTATTGTTTATTATTATTATTATTATTATTATTATTATTATTATTATTATTATTATTATTATTATTATTATTATTATTATTAATGACAAGAGCATTCGCAAGAGGGTCTAGCCTAATTATATTACAATAATTACATCATCTTGAACTCTTCAAATACCAAAAATTTCAATGTATAGTATCGCAAATTCTGTTTCCGTGATCAGCAAAATGCATACGTATGCTTAAAAATACCTAAAACTTCTAAAAGTGACGATCAAACTGTCCTAGAGACACTGAAATGTTGTAAAATCGTCAGGTTTTAAGCGATTGAACAGATTGTTAATTTACGTTTGTTTTGCCGTTAGGCAGTACTAATTTGAAAGGCAAAGTTCAACTTTCATAAACGAGACAATATGAAATTTTTTCGATGAAAGCGAGAGAAATTCTAAAACTGCTATTATATGAATTATATATAAATTAACGCGCTATAAAAATTGAGACGTTAGTCGGAGAAATTCCTGTTGATGTGTCCATAGTTACGCGACGCGTTAGAATTCGAATATAAATTGATAAAACTATTTTAATTAAATTCGTGAAAATGTTTGCTGACGAAACTTTAGAACCAGTTGAATTTAAATCAACTTGGAAGAAAGAAAGGTTTACTTTTATTTTAAGATGTTATTGTGTTTAGCGTACGTTAGTGTTTATGTTGGAAGTCTAAATCTTCGAGTTATCTAGCGCTTTGCTTTATTATACTGCACTGGTCATTAACCTAAATCTAAACGCAGACCATATTGATGTATTAGTGTCGAAGTACGTACTTCACTTTTGATGCATTGTGTGCATTTTTGTATTGATGGTGTTTTGTATTGATGGTGCGCCTTTTGCTCCTGTCATTATATAAAACATCCGCACATAAACGATGAAAAGTATAGCGACAATACTTAACCGAAGTGGTTCAGCGTGGTTAACCAGTGCTGTGCAATTTAATCAGCATTCATGTGTGGTTCAAAATCAAATCAGTGACTTCTATGGCGCCATTGTGACGAAAAACTGGACAGTTGATAGTTTCTTAAAGCTGAAGCCATTTGCCAGAATCATGTTTGCAGCAGTTTATTAATCCAATTCCAAAGGATCAAAGAGATGGCAGTGATGGCTATGATGATGATTATGACGACGACGACGACGACGGTGGCATTGGTGACAACGACACATATGACACTGATGATGATGCCTTTAATGTAGATAATTGGTGCTACTGATGTTATGGTTGTTGTAGTATTCTTCTATTAATGAGGTTATTTGGTTGTTTGAATTGTGCAAGACTGTGTCATAATTTAATTTGTTCCAACTGTCAACTGCCCTTCAGTTTCTTTCTTTCAGTTGTAAAAACTCAATCGGTATTCCTGCATTTTTTTGTAATTCTGTTTTGTTGCTTGTTAGGTCATTAGTGGATAGTTCTGTCCAGACCAAGGACCTTGAAACAAAAGACAGAGGAGCACAGTCTGTCAAATGCAAGGATAAAGAGGTGACAGCAAATTGTGATCGATTTAAACTTTACAGTAAATCACACTCAGCATAACTTAATAATAATGATGATGATGATGATGATGGTGGTGGTGGTGGTGATGATGATGATGATGATGATGATGATGATGATGATGATGATGATGATGATGATGATGATGATGCTCAGGGACCGATTTTGGCAGCATATCATACCAAGTACTACCAGGCAACCTCAAAATTGGATGGTAAGATTCAAAATAAGATAAAATTTGCTATGAATAAACGTTTGATAATGAATAGTACGAAGAGGCTGAATTTGTGTTCAGATGCAAACCGAGGAAGACATTCCAGAGGACATTCAGTTGTACGATGATGATTCACCGGAGCTGTTTGAATTTCTTCGCCGTATGGAGCCGTTAGTTTTAAAAGAATTACGGAAGAATGTCCAATCTCACGCATTTGACGGTAATTTTCATCTCAATATTCTCACATTTACTGTACTCGTTGGTAAATGCAATTTATGATTGAACTGTATTATCAGGTTCAGAAGCTCTTATTCCAATAACACTTACAGATCTGCAAAGTAATTAGCCGATCGTAATTACCGGTAATCTTTTGTAGGTTACAGTGTAAGATGGGAAGAAGAGACAGATACGGTTACGTGTATACATACTCTCGTAAACAAAGAAATTGCACAGGAGGTATGTAATATGATTTGACTTTCCTTTGTGAAACAGAACATGAGAATTGAGAACATTGAAAATCCATTGCATTGGTTCTATTGCTGCTATTTGAGAATCTGTATGATATAGACGTAAGGTGTGCTGGAATATTGTCTGAATTTTCAGCAAACACCAAGCTGTTGAGTTTCTCAATGCTGTGTTATTGTTTAAGCAATTGCTGTTTTGTTTACTTCTTCAATCTTATGCTGTGCAATCTTGTACAAAATCGCATTGGTGTACCATTGGCTGATATTTCTGCACAATATGAAGTGGTGCTATAGAAGTTGATGATCTTATTGGCTTGTATTAACTGCAACACCTCTACTACTGCACTGATGTTAATTTGATGCAATAATTAATTATTAAGCAATGGATATGTGATTATATATTTATCTTTATGCTATTTCTGATTGCTTGAAAAGTGGAGATTCTTTGTGTAAATAGATTCCTGTAACAGATTTGTCCTGGAACAGCACAGGGTCGGTGATTGCTGTTTCGTATCCTTTTGACCTTTTGACCTTGTACAAGAAAACTGTCTAAAAACCGATTCTGCCAGTTTAAAAATTTATCCAACTTCTGTAGAAATTTTTACAGAAAGATTTCATGTGCATTAAGTTTGACATTAACCAGAATAATGCGATGATAGTAAACAAAGTTTATTGTGTGTAAGTTTGCCTGCATTCTATAGCAGATATAACTGATCTGTTTAACTGAGTTTAAAATTGTATCTTAGGACTCCACATTTTACTGCATAGATGTGTATCTTTATATCACATCATCTTTCTCTTTTGAAAGAAATATGTTGAAAAAATGTGCAGCTAGCATAAATAGCATTATTCAATTAATGATTTACGAATAACTTTTGAGGCAAATGTGATCACATTTTGATTTTCAATAAATTTCACAAATCTTGTACAGTTACCCAGGTTTGGTGTTGTATAAGCAAAATTTCATTCCAGAAGTGAACTGTTACTTAAGTTTTGCAAAGCTACGGCAGAGTAGATCACGAAGACTGGTGCAACCATATTGCTGCTCTCTGCACGTGGAATTTGGACAGACGAGTTGTTGAACAGGACAAGCCCAACGTAACAATCGACCAAACCTCTTGTCTTATGTGCATTGCTTGGCATCCAGTCAAACCATCACTGATTGCTGGAGGGAGTTTCAATGGTATGATATACTACTACTACTACCTACTATTACTACTGATGATGATGATGATGATGATGATGATGATGATGATGATGATGATGATGATGATGATGATGATGATGATGATGATGATGATGATGATGATGATGGTGATGGTGATGGTGATGGTGATGATGATGATGATGATGATGATGATGATGATGATGATGATGATGATGATGATGATGATGATGATGATGATGATGATGATGATGATGATGATAGTAATAGTAATTGTTGTATGAAGACTTCATAGAAATTTACTTATCATGATGATGTAATGCTTCAAAATTAGATAGATTTAATTGATTAACTATTTTAATTCATAAGAGTTGAATGAAGAGTTGACTGATAAACTTTAGCAGGGTGAATTTTATGCTTATTGTAATTTAACTAGCTACATAGCTACTGTTGCTGATGTAACTACTGCCTTCTGTGTTATTTTAATGGTTCCCACTCGTGGTTTTTGTGGAATTTTATGCTTGAGAATATTTCAGAGATATTTTTAATGTTGCGTATGTTGTCTGAAACGTTATAGGTGAGGTCATGGTGTGGGATGTGGGCAACGCTGACAACATGCTGGTTGCAACGTCTGGCATCGGAGACGACTCTCACAGTGAACCAGTCTCCAAACTAGTATGGATTCGCGACACTGGTTCAAAAGGGGGCAAATACAACGTCAGTGTTTCTACCTATCGGATATAACCAATATGCAGTATTCAGTATATAAACTATTGTAGTGTAATGTAGCATTTGTATGGGGCCTCTTTATTTCTACACAGATGCACTCTTGGCTTTGCAGTTGCAACATAAAATAGTGAGACTTTAGCATTCTATAATAATTAGTAATATTAATAATCAGTAATAGGGTAGTAATATTAATATCACTTTTACCAAATTTATGATGCATTAGTCACATTTAATTCTTAATTATAATTTAATTGAAGAAATTTTCAGTTTGCTGTTCTTAGTTTGTGGCAAGTAATTCTAGATCTGTCTGGTGGTTGTGATGATGATACGCACAGAATGTGCAATTTCAAACAAGATTATTGTTAAATGCTTTCTTTGAAAATGTATGCAATGATTTATTTGTTGCGTTTAGTTGATGAGTGTTGGCTACGATGGTCGAATATTGGTTTGGAGTCTGGTTCAGAAAACGTTGAAATTAGTCAAAGGGTAAAAATGTACACTGCACCTCACAAGATTTAATTGAACATTTTAGTTAACCCCTTAACTGGGAACTATTTGTAACTCAATGTAAAATGGACGAGCGTTACTCGGGGCGCCCAGTTAACGGGTTAATGTGGTTTCACTCGTACATAATGAGTGAATTTGTAGCTCAGGGAATTTCCAAGTATATTTATTTTATTTGTTTCAATGTGTTTGATTTAAAGCAGCTTTGATTATTATTTATTATTTATTATTATTAACTTCTATAGTACCAGTTGAAATGCTCAAAGGGATCAATTATCAGTTGATCGCACTCCAAATTCAGTTTCAGAGATCAGTTAAAATGTTCAGTTTTAAGAGGGATTTCCATTCCAAACTATAAACCTACATTTAGATTTTGTCATTGGTTATGCCCGTTGAGACCAATGCATTACATGTCATTGAGTTTCTTTCCCTAAAAGAGTGAATCTTTATAAACTGAACCCCAGAACTTTGGTACTTGAACACTGACTTTAGATTACACTGACTACCAGGTATTTGTCTGACTTAGACAAACTCATTTCCTACTCAATTATTTGGTGTTTTCTAACCAGTGTTTTATGACATGATGAATGCCGATCTGAGACTATAGTTAATAAGTGCGGCCATTTTGTATTTTTTCTAAATCAGTTACGCTGTGCTGACGGAGAGCCTGCCGCGCCAGGTTAAGCGCAAAGGTCTCGGCATTTATCCGATGGGTTTGTCGTGCATTTCGTTCAACCACGACGACGAAACAACGTTTGTCGTTGGTGCTCTGTACGGTGGGATCTACCGATGTAACACCGAAACCCAGGGAACAGCGGCTGGCAGTGAGGACCGTAGTTTTGCTTGCAACCATTAGCTAGACCTGACCATAATCTTGCATATGGCCCTTAGCTGGACCTGGCACTCATGGACCAACCTATGGATTTTCAACCACAAACTACCGTGGATGTGATCTTTTACTATGATTCTCACTCTGAAATTACCATTCACTGATTATTATTATTATTATTATTATTATTATTATATTATTATTATTATCATTATTATTATTATTATTATTAATCAGCTGATTTGTCCAATGCTATAACATGACGAAGGCCATAGGCAAGAGCGACTTACAATCAGTCGCAAGTCACCCTGAAGATTTTCAGCGTTCAGCTCTAATCGTAACTTGAAATGATTGCAACAAAAATCGCAAAAATACGCAAACACAAAACTGTCCACAGGCGGCTAATCCAGCGCCATCTATTACATCTACTGATGTTGGATGCATTATTTCAAAGGCCCTAAATAAGTTTAGGATTGATTGGTTGATTGATTGGTTGATTGATTGATTGATTGGCCTAGTGTTCACTTTCCATGTGCTATAAAAATTAGTTGGCATTTCAGATATCAACAGAACATCCCAATCTGAATAGTCATCAGTTGCAGTGTATTTAAAAAGAGTGATAACTCTGAACTTCCAGCATTTACTGGTTCACCTGATTTTACCAAATTCTGTAGAGGATGTAAAATGTTCGGTTCCAATACACTCAGCCGTTGGATATACGTTTGCCGAACACAAAAACTCCGTACTCTCCGTCGACTCTTCTCCGTACCATCGAAACCTTTTCCTCAGCTGTAGTATTGACGGCTCCATTCGAATATATTCACTGCTGGAGGTTGGTGTTATCTTTTGCTAGTTGCAATCTTTTTATATGTATAGGAGTGAATATCGGGGAATAGTGATGTACATTGTCGGAAACTACTTAAGCCTAAACACAATGACAGTTCTATTGAAACTTTATATCACTGAAACAGCTTGAGATAGAAGATATAGATGCGGTGTTGTAGTACAGTATGGCTGTAGCCATTTGCTATAACTGTACTGGTACTTCAGATACAGGTAAAGTCTGGGGTAAACTTTTTGCTCTACCATGGATGTTACCGGTAAGTGCGTTTGACTTTGACAATTGTTGTAATAAACAATATTAGCATATTGACAACATCACAAATTATCTGTTAGGGTTCGTCCATATGATACATATGCAAAAAAGGCATATTTTCAACCCCTCCCCCTGTTTGCACACCGTACATACACAAAATCTCCTAAATCTAACCCCTCCCCCTTCAGTGCATACGCACTACATGGATGGACCATTACTTTTGTTGGGCCAGTCAAAATATTACCAAAGCCAGCTGGAAAGAATATTTTCCAGGCGAAGAGGAGAGGTTGTTGTGTAATGCATTGATATCATTGTAATGTAAGATCCGTTTGTTCTAGAAAGATCCTATTTTGACGTTGGAGCCGAATGCACGTTTCCTGTATGCCTCCAGCTGGTCCCCCGTTCGTCCCGTTGTAATCGGTGCGGCCACTGGTTCCGGACAGCTCCTGCTGTACGATCTTGGACAGAGCCGCTCTGTTCCAATCTTTCAACTCGATGCAAGTTTAAAGTCGAAGCCAGTATACGCTCTCCGGTTTAACCACAAACAGTAAGTTTCGTTTACAAAACTGTTTTGAAGATAATCAAATTGATGGCATCGTTGTTTGTCTTAAACACGGTAAAGCATTTTAAATTGTGCTTTATTTCAAGACCTGTTAAAAGGATTCTTTATATTCCTATGTTTCTTTTGTGTGGAATATTTAAAAGAAAGGTTGTGATGTGAGCACAATAGGTCACTATTTTACTTGAATAACTTCTCATATTAATACCTCACTGTATTCTATTGTTATGATTTATTGCCAAATCTTGACATAGAATCATAGATAAATAGGTATAATAGATTATAATATAATAGATTAAATATTTTATTTTATATTATAATTAAGTATTATAGATTAAATGGTACTGTAGTCTGAATAGTAACCATAGATTTATTCTTTGAAGAACCAAAACATTTTTATTCGTTTGTGAAACACAGAATTAGCCAAACACCATTTATCCCATCATAGACTTTAATATCACCAGAAGACAGAGTCTATGGTATCAGAAAATGATGCCAGATTTCCTCCATTTTAGTATAATGTTGTCATGGTGTGTTTCAATTATATTTATATTATTATTATTATTATTATTATTATTATTATTATTATTATTATTATTATCTCTACAATTCCTATAGTGCTATAACATAGCTTGATGCCAAAAGCAAGAGCACTTTACATAAATTGAAATGAAACGTTAAATAGATATGTCTTCAGTGCAACTGAGAACCTTTTACAGGAGATATAATAATAAACAGTGGTTACCATGACAACATTGTACCAAAATTATGGAATTTTGGCTTCTTTTGGCTGCCTTTGCCATAAATAGACAGCATCTAGCATACAATAATAAATCTATGATAACCATAGAGTTATATGAAGTGACAAGGAATTACGCAGTTTTACGTCAGCAAAGCACAGAAGTGCAAAAGAACAGAATCTCAATAATTTGTGATTGCAAATAAATGATAATTTTTTGCAGAACAAAGCTGATAGCCACCGGCGACGCAGCGGGAACAGTTATGGTCTGGAAACTGAACGACAGTCTAACCGAGCAGACGGCTCGAGACCAAGAGATTCTCAACGACATCGCCAGCAGTCACTTCAACTGAATTCTGCTCAAGATGTTGGCAGACGTTGCAATTGAGAAACTTATTTAGAGACACTCTTGTCCGTCAAGCAAAACTTGTCAACGTTGTACTGTATGTGACAGTTCTTTTGACTCAGTAGCACGCATTTGCGCGCTATTCGAAATGTTGGGTAAAAGTCCATCTTACTAAAATACTTGCTATTTATAAGCAAAATGTATAGTAATGTTGTATTGTAAAGGAAAATACTAAAATTACAGCAAAATTCATTCGTTTGCCATTGTAAATCTTTTAAGATAACCAGGTTTAGTGGCAATGGTGAGAGCGTGAGATTGACGATAAATAAAAAGTGTCTGCTTTTAAAATATTTCCAAACTCTCTGAATGTATTCTGTCCCAATCGATAAGCATATTGAATTGAACTTGTCATTTCAGCTTAACAAAAATTAATGAGACAACGGATAGAATCTTTTTTTCTCACCACATCGATTGTCTCTCCAAATTCTTCAATTGAATAGTTTTAAAATTACAGGAAAAAACACAGATCAAGAGTAAAAATTACAGGAAAAAACACAGATCAAGAGTAAAAATTACAGGAAAAAACACAGATCAAGGATAAAGTGAATTGATGCTAAAGTCGCAGATTTCAAACATCTGATGAAAACGATTACTGCGGTTAGCGATGTCCCTCGCAGTTTCTCCAACTTTGTTCCTTAGGTTGAAATTGATAAAGTCGTTCATAAGCAGAAGTTCAAGTATTTCTGAGTTAGTACTATTGACGGCCGCCAGGTGCAGCGGTGTATGAAGTCCGTCTGTCTGTGCGTTGATGTCGGCGCCGTGTCGCAGGAGCATGCCTGCCGCTCCGGCGTGGCCCCAGTTGGCGGCACTGTGCAGGCTTGTCCAGCCGTCGTTTGTCCTGTTTTCAATCTGCGCTCCTCTTTCGAGAAGAAACTGTAAAATACCAAGAGAATGGTCGTCGAAATTCTGAAAATAAAGTGTCTTGGGGATCATCCATATAGTACAAAAGCACTGAGGCAGAGAAGGGTTGGATTTAGCAGATTTTGTACATGTACAGTGTGCAAACGGGAGGGGGAGGAGTGGAGGTTGAAAATATGCCTTTCTTGCATACATACTATATGGATGAGCCCATGTTAGGCCAGTGTTATTTCTAGGATTTTGAATTTGGGGAAGTGTCGGGAAAATCTGGGGGGAGGGGTGTCGGAATTTTCAAGTATCTTGCCCGAAAAGGCTGACAAGCAAAAAAACATCACCAGGCCCCAAAAAACTCTCAAAAAAACCTCTGACAAGCAAAAAACGGTCATCCGTCAATAAAATTTGGGGGTTCCTTCTCCATTGGGGGTGTTCTGAGCTAATTAGTATGCATTTTGTATACATACCATTGTCACATTACCAAATTTTGGGGATGTCGACCTCAAATTGGGGTGTGTTAGGGGTGTAAAAATATCCCTGTGTTAGGCTCACGAAAAATATTTGAAATTGCAACAGGTGGCAACTTGCCAAAAGCAGAGCCAGTGTTTTATCCAGATCCCAGGCCTGGGGGGCAAATTGACTTGGCTGGAGGGGAAGACACAGAGTTCAATGCAAAAATTTGTGTCACTGCTGAAATTTTGAGGGAATTTTGAGATTTGGGGTGGAATCCCCCCCCCCAACAGGCCTGGATAAAACGTCAGGACTTGTTGTGCATTGCAAAACAAATCAATTTAATGCTCTTTGCTTTCAAAAGAGATGTACTTGGCTACAATAGTATCTGTGCCATAAGAGGCACCAAAAGAATTGTTATTACTGTATACCAGTATACTACATTAGGCCTCCACCACGGAGACTAAACAGTTTGACTACTTCAATGGCATTCAAATTTTAAATATGGGATATTTTATACGATATTTCAAATAGTTGAACATTTTTATGATTCAAATAATATTTAAATAGTATTATTTGAAACTATATAATTTTTAAACTGTCCATGGAGCTGGATATACAAACACTTTCATATATACAGGTATATTTCGTTATAAAAACCAAGTAAGTAAGAAAACTATGAAATAGTGCTGTAATAATCATCAGTCTAATAATGCCAGCTAAACATCCATAAACAAATAAACCAATGGTAACCTGAATGATGTGGGTGTGACCTTCATAAGCGGCCCGGTGGAGGGGGGTGTAGCCATCTTGGTCACACGCGTTCACCAAAGCAGGATCGACCTTCAACACTTCCTCGAGGATCTCCCTGTTTGCAGTTTCCGCACCCCAAAGGATTCGCTGGACCGGATCACCTACAGTACCATAGAACAGACTGGGACAGTCAAAACATTGCTGGAAAACATTGGACCGTTTAAAAATCCTAAGCTACACTTTATCCATTACAGTTTGCCCATGTTTTATAAATCTAATTTTGTAATAATGGAGCAACTAAAACATGTAACATGATAACACTGCTGTTATTCACTACTAGCCACGACAGAACATGCGGTTTTATCAATTCTCAAAGACTTGATTATGAAATTATTAATTTTTTCAGAAGAATACCAAGTTGTTAAACACTGTATTGGCAATTTAGAGTCAAAAACAGAGCTTAACCCTTAAACCACCAGAGCCGAGTATACTTGGTGCAATTGCATGCAGTTGCAAAGTATTTGGTGGCTTAAGGGTTAAGTCTTTGTAATACTAACTCTGCTTCTCTTCCTCCGTTGCCTCCTCGATGTCATTCTCATCAAACTCCCACGAGCTAATAAACTGACTCGGATTCTGGCGCTCTTCCTCCCGCAGCCTCTGCGTGAAAACAGAGACACGATCAGAACAGGAATCGTATTTACTGCAGACAATCACAGGAAAACAGGGCATTTCACCCAAAAGCCATTTTCTCTTCAGAGCTGAGCATCACATTTGCCCATAAGAATGTTTTGTGAAATAAGCAAGTGAGTAAGAAAGTAAAGTCTTGTGAATTTCTATAGCACTTTCAAAAAGTAGCACCACAGGAGCTCCTTATACCTAGGCGCTTAATCTTAGTATGAAGTAGTTATAGCCAAAGGTCGGGGTCATTCATGCAGGGTCATTTAATCCAAAGGGTCATTGTGGTTGGACATTAAAACTATAGAGGGGATGATTTTTTGAAGAGAAATGCTTTGAGTTTAGAGAGAAAAACTCGAGATGTTGCAAGAAGTGGCATAGCCAGGATTACAGAATAGGGGACACTTTGACATTTTTTCAGGCCAAAAGTCTTGACGATCCAAGAAAGGCCGCTGTCTAAATCAATTCAAAGTCTGTTGTCTGGTGCGTTTTTCTCAATCCAATACTACCCTCCCCCACAACTAATCAACGGTTTTTGACGAAATTCACGACCAGTCCCGATCCGAATAGGGGGCGGGACCCCTCGTGCCCGCCGTGACTAGCCAATGTCATATAAATGTCAATCAAACGTAAAAATTCTTTAGCACCATTATAATAATGCATCTGCATCGATCTATGGTCGCTTCAGTGTGAGTCTGTGAGAATCATAGTCAAAAATCTCGTCCGTGGTAGATCTTAGTTGAATGTTGAGATTCCAATGCATCCATCGCATCCAACGCTTGATCTGACATGGAGATCATGTCCCAAACCCATGATGGTAAAGAAAAATAGCCCAGTAGTAACAAAACTTTTAGTTTTCAGCCCTTAAATTGTGGATTTTTAAAATTTGGTCAAAGTAGTCCCACCTCCACTACTTCAGCACTTATGAATATAACTCTTACATAGCCAAGTTACTGATAAACGAAACGATAATTTGCTTCCTCCGACCAGCTTTTCCGTATTTTTGGTTATGACCATTTCAAATCCGAGACTACGCGCATACGAATTAGCAGCTGCTGCGGTACTGCTTTTGAAAGCGCTGTATAAATTCACGAGATTTTGCTTACTTATTAAAGTCTAAAAGGGTTTCTCTTACTCTGTAAGTCTCGTTTGTTCCAAAGCAGACTTCGGGCGCAACGGGCTCTTCGCAAATGTCCGATTCCTCTTCGCCTGGAGCTTCTTCTGCCATTTGCGGCCAATCGAAAACCTGGAATTCTATCCTATGACAATTTTCTACCGCAAATTTCGTTAAAATTTCCGAATGATTACGGAAATTTCTATTTCACACAAATCAAACAAATATAAGTAAACAGAAACACTTAGACAAACCAAAGACTACTAAACAAAGTAATCATTTCTTAATTGATATACATATGAAAGTAATTTACATTTCAAGAACTTGACATCGACCGATATTCGCTACGAAGTTGATTCGCAATCCTCTAGTAAAATCCAATGTCTGGATTTTCTGGCTCTTGTTAAAGAATTAGTCCTTATTATTTAGATAGCAAGGTGGTGATGACTGAATGGAAGGAAAAGAAGCGAAAAAAGTCAGCCAGCTTATTCCGACAATTGCGTGAAAATAATTTTTCATATGGCGAGTTTAGTCCATGGAACATCCTTAAATTCTCACTTTACCATAATTGAGAGATGAATTGATTTTCAATTACACACTGGGATCCATCATTGAAAAATGAATATATATCATCTATGGTTAAAGCTAAAACCCGAACTGCTGTCGGATGCAAGGACATGAAGAAATTTTGTTATCTTTTAGTCAAAAGCGTATAAAGTATAGAAAGATAGAATAAGTTTTATGATAATCAGTTGCTTGTCAAAGAGTTCTTACTGAATTATTAGTTTTAGTTAAATCTGTCTTAGAATGTACTTGTACTGTTTGAGTGTTCGTTGAAGTTTCATGACGGTTCATCCATATAGTACGTACGCAGTCATATTTTCACCCCCCCCGTTGCACATAGCGTACATGAAAATTTCAAAAATCCGACCCCCTCAGTGCGTACGTACTATATGGATGGACCCTGAGCTGGTCCACAATTAACAGTTTTAATTTTTCTATTTTAATTTAATTTTCTGTTTATACGATGAAAATCAGGTACTGGTGAGACCTGTGTGTCTTTACACTATAACTGCCAGCTTAACGTTAATAATTGGACATAGAATGCCATTGGTCTTTTAATAATTATTATTATTATTGTGCATTTTTATAGCGGTTGATACTCTAAGGGTATCAACCGCTAGTACTCCAAATTCATCCGTTACAGACCAGGTCATAAAGACCAGGTTATTTAGGCACTGGTAACAAGTTTTATGGCAAAAGAAGTTTTTTTTGGTTTTATCGATCATTCAGTGGAAAATAGCTAAATGGACTGAAGAGGGAAAAGTGAACTGTTTGAAGTCTAGATTTGAAAGAGCTGGGTTCGTTGAAAGACCTGACACTTTATAAGAAATTCTAGACTTGTGGGTCTGAAACAAAAAATTCTATATTACTGTGTCTATAATGGTATTACCAGATCTAATGTGCAGGAGCTTCAGATGATTCATAATTCTGTAGCTCAAGCCATTACTAAAGCTTCCAATCACCATCGTATCTAACTCATTCATAAAAGTTCAGACTGAATACATGTTGAGCAAAGATTTACCGGTACATTCAAAATCAAGCAATTTGTGTATTATTGTTATTATTTATTATTAATTTATTATTGGATGGATTAAAACATAGTGGTTCTCACACAGGGCAGACCCTACTAAACCACTTTAAACCTTGTTATTATTATTATTATTATTATTATTATTTTACTGTATTATTATTGACCATTGCAGACTGCACATTGCACAACCCTTGTACTTAAATTTCATGTTGGAATACCAAAATCATTCTGACTCTAAACTGTTTCTGATATTTAGAAGTCTGTTTATTTGCAGAATCAGTGATGGCTGTGGCAAATACCATATCAAGAAATGTGTTTCGTTACTACCAAATGCGATGTCTTACAACTTTACCATATGGTAATAATTATTTGATTTCAAAATTTTTGATTTTGATTCTAATCAGAGTTTTTTTACACTCATTTTGTGGTATACTGTTGAATCCTGTTATAATGACTTGAAAAGAACTGCTGATTTTGCTGTTCGCATTGCAGCAGTGAAAATTATCATTAGTTGGGTGCAGTGTTTATTCTAGCCACCTTGACTTTGGGGGGAGTTTGAAATGTTTGGGGGGGACAAGATTTGTCTCTCCATGCTTTTGGGGGGAAATTTCCATCCCCAAGCCAACATATACAAATTTGGGGGTTTTAAAACTTGGGGGAATTCCCCCCCCCCAAACAGGCCTAGAATAAACACTGGTTGGGTGCACCATAGCAGACAACTGTCATAATATTCTCATAGCTATAGTTATTTTAATGCCATTGACATTATTGTGTTAGTTTTACTTTACCATTTACATGCCACTGTTTATATAAATTATGTTGCTCTTTTTGTATAATGATTTAAAATCAATATTTGTGGTTTTTGTGATGACTTACATTTTTTAATGTTTACCTTTTAGCGACAAAGGCAATTGACACATCACATTATTTGCCTCCAACAGTTAATGTTGCAGTGTTGAAGGCAAAAGAGTCCAAATGTTGTTCATCACTGACAGGAAGACTTTCGGCATGCAACATCAGTGCAGCAGATGAAAAACCAAGCAGCTTGACGTTTTTCAGTCGTTCCCAAATGGGTGTGCAGGAATACAAATTGCCAGCCATTCGGTACAACAGTATATACAAGCACACCATTGTTGATCCAATTTTCAGTAAAATCTCTTACGAGTTACCTACATTTGTAAACTCTGAGATAGAAAAATTTGATCCCTCCCATGGCTCATTGGTTCCAGTTCTTGATCCAAATCCTCTACAAAGAATTATTGATCAAGGCGCTCCGCCATTTACAAAAGAAACCATGCCGTATCTAATTACGATCAGGCACAAGAAGATGAAGAAGCATCAGCTGAGGAAGCTGCGGAAAAGGATGCGGTTTCTTCGGAGGAAGCTGGAAGCGGTCAAGCGCAAGAAGAGAGAAAAGGTGCTTCAGAACTATGAGAACAACATGAAGAAATGGTCGGCAGAGTTTGACGCTGAGAAATTCGTTGAAGACCATTTGCAAAGAGCGCGCAAAGCAGGATGGGAAATAGACATTGTAGCCGAGAGAGCAGCAAAAAAGAGCAGCATAAGCAACTGAACCAACAACTAATATTAAAATGTGGTTCTTATTGGAGAAATGTCTAACACTGAAATCTTCATAATGACATTTTTAGATTATTGTGTTTTCTGCTTTACAAAGTATAGGCCTTTTAAATGTAATTTAATACCTGTATTAAGTTGGCTTTAGTATCAAAAGATCATTGAATGAAAATCGATGTTATTATTGGGTCAGGTGACACATTAAATTGACTTGAACCAGACGTAACACTGTATCATGTTTTTTACACATTTCTGTGATGAAAGTGGAAATGTGATCATAGTTCTTAGTATTGTAATAATACATATTAAGAATCTGCTCATTAATTTCTTGTAGATCATAATAGGCCTATTATTAGTAATTTATTTGGAGGTTTACCTTCTGACTTTACGACCGACTTGGTAGTGTCTGCTCTCAGCTGGTATTATGGATCTAATGATGAGTAGCAGGGCAGGACAGTTGCGTTCTCAAAGCAGACAACGACCAAGTTCTAGAAGTTATTGCATTTGTACAATTGCATATTTTGATTTGATGCAGTTTTCCTTAGCTTTTGCATTAGAGATGAATTTCCCATCTAAGTCTGTTCTGACTGATCTTCTGGATTGACCGGGCTCTAATGCTATTTGGATTTGGTGCGTCATCGACTGATGCCATGGGCATTGTGATAGTGGCGCCATAGAAGTTTATTGATTGATAAGTCTGTCATGCTGCTTCTCATAGGCGGATTTCTGAAATTGACCCAGTTTCTTGCTGATGGGTTTAGAATACCATCGATTGATACCCCTATTTAGAATTTTAATTGGAGCTATAAAAATGCATAATTATTCTCAGAGGAGTCGGAGATTAGAATGATTACCGCTATAGTCTAAGGCTCTGAGCTCTCCATAGTAGTCCATACTGTTTATAATATCTCACAAGAAATCTCTCCGTTTACAAAGCATAGAGAGTTTTTGTTCTATGATCTCTGTGAAAAAGCGAGACCTCGAGACCCTATAAACATTTGGATACGTGTCCGCCATTGTTGTGCTTAAGTAGGAGTCTTTAAACGACACTTTAAAAGACAGAAATTTTGCAAATTTTCGGTTGGAAAACTTTGTTATTCACTTCATAGCATTGTTTTCAAATTTATTGAAACGTTTATTCGACCAAATTAGGTTTTATAAGTATTTGGTTAGCACACGAATACCTTGTTCCTTATATGCAAATGCAATACTTGTCCTAACAGCAGAGTGCATTAGGTTTATCTCTTTTGGAAAAATCTTTGTACATTTAATGACTATTTGCCTTTGACATCCAAGTTCGTTGGCAGATCGCCTAAAGACATTTCAGTGAGCAACTTACACTGTAGTTTAGTGTACATAAGAGCAAACAATCCCCTATTGCTTTAGCGCAATTTTTACACCCATTCGCGTTTATTATATATTTAATTTAGTTTACTTGAAATTATGGCCATTGGTTACGCAATTTTATTGGTTCAATCAATTTTAATGTATAATAAGCATTATGCTGAACAAAATATGTCTCATTGGTTCACATGGTTGAGATATTACATTACATATATTTCTGTGTTAATTACTGAGATGTTTGAAGCAGAGCATATAGTGGGATGATGTTGGCAACCATACTGAGGGCAACCATACTGAGGGCACATTATGACATTAAAGACTGAACAATCCTCTTGTCCACTGATTTTGAACGACCCAAATATTGGTCGAAATTCTCGGTTTGCGAGTAATCTGCCCACCCAAATTTTATCCAACCTCTGAGTCTGCTATTGACTGTGGAAATTGTATTTTTATTATTTATGTGGACTGGTTGGTAAATCTAATTAACAGAAAGCTAGTGATGTTGGAATTAAATCATTTATAATCATCTGTGGTTCACTTGTTATACAAATTCACTACCATCAGCTGGTGCTTCTATGCATTAAGAAGTAGTGCTATAGAATTTTAATTGTATTGTATACTGGACTATTTATTTAGTGCCATAGGCATAGCATAACCAAAGACAAGGAACTTAATATTATATTAAATTTACAATAATGACTGTATGGACTGATACTGGATTCATTTGATTTTTGAGAAACTGACAGTAGTTAATTTAATAAATTAGAGCAACTGTAGATACATGTGGTATCTATTTGAAGAAGATCTGAGAGAATCAATTTGATCTAAAAAAATTAAATAAATTACCAGACAAGACCAGTGAAGAATTAAAATAGTGAATGGATATGTATTTAGAATATACCTGAATGAGTTTACCTTCTCCTAAGGTTGTATAATTTTAATAGCCTCTTATTGTACTCAAATAGTAAACCAATATATTTAAATATTTAAATAAATAATTTGAACTGTTACATGGGTGGCTTGCAGGTTAGCTATTTTAACTTGAAATTTGTCACTAGCAAAATGAAGTATGTGCTTTAATAGTATAGTGAATGCTGTTGCCTAAGAAGCATCTTGTCTTGCACATCCAGATGTTGTTCACTTGATCGCCATCATGGTCTGGTGTGCCGCTCTGTACTGCAAAAGTGACAGCCGTATTGCGAAGCACTTACGTTTCTACAGTTTTCCCACGGACAAAGATCGGCGGAAAAAGTGGGAGCTCATCTGCCAGCGGAACAATTGGCGGGCGTCGAAATTCGCTAAACTGTGCGAGGTATTCGAATCGAGTGAATTCAACGAGGAGAATTGTTTAGAAGTAATTTCGGTCGGTCGGTTGATTTGATTAGAATTTGGAAGCATTCTGTTTTTTTCAGAACAACGTCAGGGAGCATAGCATGTGACCCTATATGATATGCTTTAATATTAACCCTTTGAACTCTGGCTTCCCTAGGTTGTGATTGGCTAAGGCGGCCTGCCGTATTCAAATGGTTACAGCTTTAACTTGTAGAGCAATGGTTGATAAATAGTCACCGGCTTGGTGGTCTGCAGCTTTTTGTAAATGCTGACAAACAAAAAAATAGGATTGTAGATGTATTATTTTTTATTACATGTATACCTCTACTATTTATCTGTGTTGGAGAACAACTCAATAAGCCAATTAATCAATCAATCAATCAATCAATAGACTATGGCACCGCTGAGACTCCGCAGTCATCAGATTTTCTACTCAGCTTTGTTCGTGGCATCTAAGCTTGTTCATTATCAAAAATTGATATTGAAAGTACACTTATCTTGTATGTTTCTCATCAGTTTTCATTTACCGGTAGTGGTTGTAATTTTTTGTTAGAAAATGTTCCTGAATATTTTTCAAGAATATGGGACTTCTATAGCACCGCTTTAGTGATGCATGCGGCACGAGTCGATAGTGGCTGTTTTCAATTTGTATTGTTTATGAGCTTTTGGTGCAAGAGATCAACTGTTTAATTATGCAGAGACATTTTGATGAGAGCCAATACGAGAAAAATCGGAAAGACGGATGGAAAAAGCTGAAACCGAACGCCATTCCATCCATCACGAATGTCACTGTTTGTCTAGAAAGACTGCCATTTTTTCAAGGGCTGCATTGTTTGAAAAGGGAGGTTGCCCCATTGGACGATGGTGAGGCAGAAGGTAATAACATTTTGGAAGTGAATTATCAACACTATAGAGCAGGGGTGTCAAGACTTTTTGGGCGGCTGGCCAAATGACATGGCTTCCATGTCCTCGAGGCCAAATGCATAAATGGGGACACAAGAAAATGTGGTTTTAATTCGTTTCAAACTCTGAATTTTTACATATCTAACTGTAAAAATAGTCCTTCCTGCTCACCATTTTTGGCATTTCAACACTCTAGAATAAAATTGAGATGGAATATATTGACAATTCCAGAATGCTTTGATGCATTAAAGATGGGGACACAAGAAAATATGGTTTTAATAGTTTCAAACTCCTGAATTTTTCATATCTATAGCTTGCTGTAACAATAGTCCTTCCATAGACTTACCATTTTGTGGCATTTCAATGCTCTAGAATAAAATTGAGATGGAATATATTGATAATCTCGGAATGATTTGATTTGACGATTAAAGATGGGACACAAGAAAATATGGTTTTAATTCGTTTTCAAACTCCTCTGAATTTTTGCATATCTACTGTATTGTCTACTGTAGCAATAGTCCTTCCATAGACTAATGTCAAACAGGGAATCGATTTCATAATATTTTTGTTGTCTATGCAACTGTAGTAATCTCCCGCTGTTGATGTAGCGTGTCAATATAATGGTTCAGTCAACATCACTAACTAAATTCAAAACCAAAAAAAGATTTACGCTCTTCCATTTATTTGTCATGCCTGAAAAACACAGGATGTACGATTCTACCTCAAAGCAATGTTTAAAATCCAAAAATATTCTGCACGAAACCAATTTCTCAAACCAAACAAGATTTTACATCAAGCCAATTTCACACATAAACTTTTAATAAAAAATTTTAAACGTTTATATTTTCGCGGGCCAAATAAAATCACCCCGTGGGCCAAACTTGGCCCGCGGGCCAAGGTTTTGACACCCCTGCTATAGAGTGTCATCATCATCATCATGTTGTTCTTCTTCTAATAAAATTATACAGAAGATTGGAGTGAAATTTTAGTCATAAAAACTTTTTGCGCTGTTGTTGTGTTTTATTTTATTTGAATAATTAGATTGTGTACGTACCGACCAAGAAAGTGTAGGAAGTAATGTGTCGAGGTCTGCAAGACGCGTCAAGCTGGAACCTGGAAAGAAAGTCGGTCTGCTTAGAAAACAGGTGAATTTACCGTTGAGCATTTTCTTTATTCTTTTTTTGCGTTATTTTTGTGAATGAAAACTTGTCTAAATGAAGAAACGTGGGCTTGATTCCAATACACGTCATTAATTTAACCCCTTAACTGTGTATTTAACTGTAACTCGATGTAAAATGGACGGATATATCCGGGATCCCCAGTTAAGGGGGTTAAGTCCCTGCATCGGTTTGAGTTATGGTGCTCGTGTCTGGCAGGGTTGCCGTACATTATGCAGCTTATTCTGTTGCAGTTATAACTTATAGCTTAATAATATTCATGAATGCATGAATTTCTGGTTGATAGACTCATTAATTTCCTGTTAACATTTTTGTTACCATGGCAGCCCCCCCGTACTGGCGTAGGTGAAGTGGAATAAGACCACAGAACCGTCTACCAGTACGTCTAAATACCATTGCCACCTTCTGGACCTCCGTGCATTATTGATATATGTAACCCTTCGGCCTGAAGGTTCACGAGAAATGACTAGGTTTATGAACCCTTCACCAAAGGGTCTAGTAGCGAAAGGGTTAAACTGATGAACTGGATCGTTGTAACTCCTAGGTTGAACGACGATCGGGGGTGAAACGACGACGGACAGATGCACATCGAAACTCGACTGACACATTGGAGTCACATATAAGGACGCAATCGGACAACAGCAATCCGGAACAACGATACAGCAACAACAACGAGGAAGTTAGCAACATCGAACCGGACCGATGTGGCAACGGCAAGCACCGTGGACTGTCTTCAGGTTGGTGCTCGGTATCTTTGAACGGGTCGTTGATGTTATCAGGTCTATGTTTTGACGTTTATTATGATGCTGAACCCCTTAACTGGGCAACTATTTGTAACTCAATGTAAAATGGACGTAATATCTTGTGGTATGGTTTCAGAAAAGTAAAGTTAGTGTTTTCTCAGTGACCCTTGACCCCGTGACCTGCCACCCTTGACCCCCTGACCTGCCAGTGAGCATGTCTGTTGTGCTGTTTATAACTGGCATGTTGTTGTGATTTGGTGTGTTGTTGACTGATGCTTCTGTGCATTATAAAGTGGCGCTACAGAAGTTTGAGATTAGATTAGAAGTATGAACAGAGCATTAAGCTTCATTGATGCCTTGAATTTTAGGATTTTGATAGAATTTTGTCCTTTGTGTGTGTGTCTTAGAGCTGCTTTTTTAGCATACCCTTATAGTTCTAGAGAGATTTGGCACTGGTGTGAGTTGGAGACAACCTTATAAGTAAGGTTATCAAACTTATAGTATTGAGAAGTGGCCTAAATGTATTATCGATACAGAGCAATGTCGTATAAGATACATGATTACAAGGGCTACAGATCATTTGTATTATTTATCAGCCATGCATTGGTTTGTCAATTTCTTAGGGACTTTGTCATTTCTTAAGTTTTACTGATTAGCTATCTTAATCATAACATGACAAGATGATTGATGTAGGACTCTTGTAAAGAGGACTTGAATTAATTAAGTTAATTAATTAAGTTGATTAGTCTCAGCAATGTGTGTTTATTTTTAAATGCAAGGCAAGTCGTGGGTGAACAGACAACTTGCCTAAGGTCACTGCACAGTGGCTAGGGTCAGATTCGAACCCCCGTGCCCTCGGGTTGCGTGACCATGGTTCTATTCCACTGCTCGCTCTCCCTTAATTGCTTAATTTGTTCATATATGTAAGAGATTGCACATTGAGTGTTGTATGTGTTCTTTGTTGTTTTGTGATGGTTTTTTGCATTTGGTTTTCCATATGTTATACCAACAATACAATATTGGGTCGTGATTTTTAAATATGGGCTTTACCGGTAATATTACTGTATCTTATCCATGCTTTTAACCCTCCCGGACCCCCTACAGATCGCCGGACCCCTGGGCATTCTTCCCCCCCCCCCCCGGACCCCATCGGCGGTTGTGCCCATACCTTCCCCATGCCCTTTGGCAAACTCTCAAAAAGTGGGAGGGGGCTCGAGCCTAGAGGCCGAATAGAAGTTTACGCCTATGCAGTGGCGTAACCAGGATTTCCGGAAGGGAGGGGTTTGGTTTTGATCATAACCAACTTCGAAAAGTCTTGACAAGCAAGAAAAAAGGTCATACTTATCTTTCCTCTTGCACTTTCTCCATTTTCAGACGTGCTGACAAGCAAAATAGGTTGTCACCTTACATCCTTACGCTCCATAGCGCTTAGAAATTATTTTGGGTCGACGGCCACGGGGGGTTTGACCTTCAAAACCGCGTCCGAAAATAAAAAATGTCTGGAAACACGTTAATTTTTTTGTCGGCAGCCAAGGGGGGTTTAACCTCGAAAATCCCCCTTGGCTACGCCACTGCGCCTATGGAACTCTGGGCTGTGGGCCTAATAATCAATTTGCAATTCTCATGAGTTTCTTTAGTGGTCAAATGAATTATATTATGGAAGAATATATATTAATTTGAGGGGTTTTCGCAAACGGCGCGTCGACTTGAATTTGATCGAAGGGCTGTGCCGAAGCGAGTCTTTGGTCCGTTTCAGGTGTAATCATACGGTCCAGGTAACTTCTAAGGAGACCGCTTCGCACGCGACCTTGCATGTTGCCACATGCCGCACATTTTATTTTAAAAACTCGCATTCCAACACGGAACCTATAACGGAACTGGATCTAACGTGGAACTCAGGGACTTTGCCGACAGGACTTTTCCATCTAGCCGTGGTTAACAGTTTCTTTGGTTCCGGAGTGCCTATAATTTAAATTCTGAGGGCCCCCCTCTTCCCTTCCCACGCCTCCCCTCCCCTTTCCTCTCCCCCATAATTGCCCTGTGTATTTAGTACTCGGCTTATAAATTGAGGTATACGCAAACGACCTCACTTGAGTTAAAACGCGGTGGAGTCCGATTACCCGTACGTTTAATCTTGGCGGACATGTTCAAGTGAAGGCCTATAGGCCTATACTACCCCTATGGGCCTATGGAGGCCTAAAAGTGCGCAGTTGAGTTCTCCAGTGTCTGCAGTGCCTGTCAGATATATTTCAGAGGTTAATGATTGTTGCGTTTCATTTCGACGAGACTTTGCGTATTAAATCTGTTGCTCTATACAATCTACCTAGTCTACAGTACTTACGTAGACAATCTACTTTAATTAATTATCAGTTGAATGGAAGTTCTCAGGCAAGCGTCAGTCATGTCGTCCGATGCAAATGAATATACCGGTAGGCCCAGGTGTTTGAGTCCTGTGTGTTGAGGTTAGATGCATTTCTGGTTTTAAAATACTGTAATTATCAGCCAGACTTCTGTGAAGTAACTACTAAAGTGTGATGGGATATTAGATTAGGTATTTATATGTTACTTTGATTTATACTTAGTGATAATTTTGGTACAGAAAATTATGAAGAACTGAAATTTAATGTGTGTGCTGTTTTGGCATTGTACAGTGTTTTATACGGGCCTGTTAGGGGATCCCAATGAGGAAAGCCTCAAAATTTTTTGGTAAAAAAAAAAAAATCCCAGCACTTACACAAATTTTGCATTGAACTGTGTGTCTTCCCCTCTAGCCAAGTCAATTCCTCCCCCAAAGGCAAAAAATTCCCCCAAAGAGCAAGAGGAAGACAATTCCTCCCCAAAGGCCTGGAGCATGGATAAAACACTGGCATTGTATGCTGTGAATATAATCCAAGATAGCAGCTCTGATGGACAAACAGAAGTTGGAATAGATGGCTGTGTATCTGTTGTTATTATATAATGGGGTACTACAGGTAGTGAAATGCTGGTAGTTTATCTTGTATATTCTTCTGCCTTTCATTTCAGGCGATCTAAAATCTATTATACAGTGGATCCCACTTAATCCAAAAGGACTGGACTCCTTAACTGCATAACACTGGCATTAATCTCTGAATAACAAACATAAAAAACCGTGGACAAACCAGTGTTTTGTGTGTACAATTAATTATCAGTACTAGTGAAATGCCCAGTTAATTGCATAAGCAAGGCTTGCACGGCACCTATGCAATTAAGCGGGTTTCACTGTATTGTGTTTGCTTCAGGTTTTGAATTCCAGAAGGAAGACTCGACCATGGCAAACCGATTGGCATTGTTGAAGTCGGAAGACGGAGGAAACATAAAGATTTCTTTTTTCGCCGGTCGATCGCAGACCCCGCCGTCCGACATGGAGCGACGCATGGAAGACGAGGAAGAAAGTCTTATAAGGGAATGGGAAAACACGGTAAAGCGCCGTCACGTGGATTCTTTATCCATCCGTCCGTTGTCGGTCTCATCCGGCGAATCCGTCAAAACTTCCGGGACGAGTAATATGCGGATCGGATCGTCGAGGACGGCGTCACTGGCGGAAACTTCGTCGGGATCGTTGAGCTTCGACTTTCCCGAGATCGACGTCGCGGAGCATCGCGACGTGGGTCTCGGCGACGACGGCGTCGAAATCGTCGACGACGAATCGCGTAGGTTCGCGTATTTCGACAGTCCCGACACGGGACAGAGATGCGTGAAGATGGATCTGAACGTCGAAGGATTCGAGCCGAAGGACATCACCGTCAAAAGCCTCGACGGTCGCCTGGTGATCCACGGAGTCGCGCGGGAAATCGTCGACGGCGTCCGACACACGAACGAGTTCTGCAAGAAGATCAAACTCCCGGACGATGTCGCGGCGGAGAGCGTGCGCTGCACTTTTTCCGATCACGTTCTGGCGATCGAGGCGCCGCTCAGATCTCAACACGCGCGAGCACGAGCGCGAACAAAGTTCCGCTCAACTGCCCCGTCGTACTTAGCGACAAAAACGGACGGTACCTCAGCCTTACCGTGGAAATCGGGCGGATATTCAAGCCGTGTGACGTCGTGGTGAAGGTCAAAGGTCAGCGGACTATCAGCGTCGTGGCGGAGACGGTCGAGAACACGGCGTTCAGCCGGATGAACGCGCGTCTCGATCGGGAGTTCGATTTGCCGGAGAAAATCGACAGGAAGTCGCTGAAAGCGGGCTGTACGGAAGACCTTCTGCTGAAGATTGTCGCTCGAGTCAAGGATGACTCACCAGATTCTGCTGAGCGTAACCGTGGCAACTGCATTTCGTAGTGTTGGTTACAAATGCGGGGGTTCGTCCATAAAGTACGTACACATTGAGGGGAGGGGACTGGATTTTGGAGATTTTGCATGTATGGTGCGTGCATGTGTAGGGGGGGGAGAGGGGATTGAACTGTGCCTTTTTTGTGTGCGTAATATATGGATGAGCCCTAAAAAGATTTTCAGTTTTCTTTCACATTTAAGTCATTCGTCATGAGCTGTTCTCTTTATGTTTCTGTATGTTTTGTACAAAGCGTTGACTGATTTTTTTTTTTACGTTATAACGCATTCGATTGTGTTTGCTATTAATTTTGGGAGCGATATGTTTGCAATTAAAGCATATTTTGCCTTGCTGTATTTCAGTTATGCGTAATGATGATAATGATGTACAGTGTACACTATTTTGTAGCTTAGAGAGTTTTATGTGTTGGTAAAGCTGGTTGGTGCACAGAAAATGTGCTTCCATTGACACATTACAATCAAGGGTCCATCCATATAGTAGGTACGCACTGAGGGGAGGGGTCAGATTTCGGAGATTTTTCCTATGTACGCTATGTGAAACGGGGGAGGTGTTGAAAATGTGCATTTTTACGTTCATACTATATGGATGAACCCCAAGGCCATAGACAAAATTTGTGCCACCTCTGACTGTTAGCCCTTTGCTCGTCTCCCAACCTTTACAATTTTAGCATTTTCTCGTCTAAATAGTAGGCTATACGCTGTGCAACTGGTGCGACCGTTATCATTTCAAAAGTTCAAAATTAAATTTAAAATTGTTGTTCTGGGGTGCCTATCTGCAGTCAGGCGCAATTTTAAAAGTAATGAGTCGCATTTTTAAAATTATGGACGAATTCTTTGCGACACCTGGCGAATAAGTTTCTAGACGTCGGCCACCTAGCGAACAAATGTGACGTTCTTGATTTGTCAGTTTGTCTATTTGAGGAGCGTTAATATTTCTCTGAACACTATATTCATTAATTAGCGTAGTCACACAGGGGCCCTAGACCGGTCGCACCCTAACTTTTACGGGAGCCCACAGCAACCCCAACTCTAGTTGGGTCCTACCAGGTTGGTCTTTAGAATTGATAATGCCCCCTTAATTCTGTAACCTGGCTACGCCAGTGGTTATATAGCCGTAATAATAAATGTAGTGCTCGAGTAATGAGGTTAATTTTGTATTTTACATGGAGTTCGGTGCTAACAGCCTGGCGTATACAACTATCTAACTGACACGCGAAATGTTATAGGCAGTATGGGGATATCCCCACTCCACAGGCTGGTTTATTATATATATATATATATATATATATATATATATATATATATATATATATATATATATATATGTATGTGTGTGTGTGTGTGTGTGTGTGTGTGTGTGTGTGTGTGTGTGAGGTGATGAGGTGGAGTGGGATGGAAGAATTCGTGAGGGAAATGTGCGATCCTCATTCCATCAATCTGGTCTTCCAATTTCGACCATCGGCCTGTGTCGAATTGTCTTCTGCCCGTCAAAGGTCGCAGTCGGGGTCAGGGCGAGAGGTCAGCCGGGGGTCGGTCAACTGCCCGTCATTAGTACGAAGACGCGGTTGAGAAATTACGGAACGGCTGAGCCAGATGCGCCGTGGACGTTGGATACTGACCGCTGGAATTAAACAATCATTTAACCTATATGCTATATGACTTCAGTGGCGTAGCCAGGATTTCCCTGTCGTACTCCTCCGCCTTTCCAACTACAACTACCGTGCCTTTCATTCACTGAACGATGTGTGGGGTGGTGGTGGTGGGCGCGGGGGCTTTTGCTGTTAGGCCCTACTGCACTGGAATTTGCACGCTGGAGTATATCTATAGACAGCGAATTGAACAAGGAGTACGGATCACGCGGAGTGCTCTGGAGTCGCACGACGCAGGCGACTTTTAACTGTCACTCTATGACGTAAGCACGTAAGCAG
The DNA here is from genome assembly GCA_018105865.1 of Metaphire vulgaris. NCBI lineage: Eukaryota > Metazoa > Annelida > Clitellata > Crassiclitellata > Megascolecidae > Metaphire > Metaphire vulgaris. The sequence continues at coordinate 14,914,292 of CM030846.1, forward strand.
ACGACAACGCCGAGACAAAGGCGATGACGACGAGAAGCGAAGACGATGACGTTTCAATCGATGACGTTTGCCGCCGATATTTCTAAAGGAACTTCGGCTCATGATGTCATGCAGGATGATATGTTCATTGGTGGAAATGCTTGGTCGAAAAGTGACCAGGAGACACACACACACACACACGGACACAAACAGTTCGATAAAATAGTTAACATAAAACAGTTAAAGTAGTTCGCTATCATATAGGCACTTGACTGTTACGACTTCACAACCTATGTAGCCATAGCCAACTAAAGAACTTCTATAGCGCCATTTCAATAATGTACTTAACATCGATCGAAAGTCGTTAAGCATATTAGACCCATAATAGAGTTTAAATACGATTCCAGATGTTGTACACGTTTGCGTACAAACGATGTTGTGTTTCTGCATTGTTTGCGCAACGTGAATAAAATATATTGCAAACCAAAAGATAATAATAATAATAATAATAAATTAATAATAATAAACAATAACAATAATAACAACAGCTATAATAATAGGCCTATAGTAGCCCTAATAATAATAATAATAATTTAAAAAAATAGTAGTAGTAGGGCCTAGTAGTAATAATAATAGTAGTAGTAATAATAATAATAGTAGTAGTAGTAGTAATAGTAGTAGTAGTAGTAGTAGTAGTAGTAGTAGTAGTAGTAGTAGTAGTAGTAGTAGTAGTAGTAGTAGTAGGCCGATGAGCATTGACCATAATGTTAGAGTAGATACTCTGTGTGTGTGTGCGCGCACGTGCTCGCTCCTGTGTAGATTAGGCGATATATAATTAATTTATGTAGCTCAATAGCATTTGATTTAGTTTGGTTATTTCGGTTGAAAGAAGCTTCCCGCCATGCAGGCGGTATCTGATGAACGAGATAATAGGGTACGTGCATATATATATATATATATATATATATATATATATATATATATATATATATATATATATATATATATATCAGCATCATCGACTGCTGATGCTGGGCAGCTGATACGGAAGCTGCTGTTTCAGCAGCAGCAGCAGCAGCAGCAGCAGTGAGCTCTTCTTTAGGAAGTCATCGAATGATCGACGGTTATGGTGTGGATTAGCGTCCTGTTCTGCACTCCTACATCGCACTCCTCTCCACCGGATCAGTGCACGAGCGACACGCGTACGGAGTGACATGCATACGATGCAAGGAGGAGGAGGAGGAGGAGAGGAGGAGGAGGAGGAGGAGGAGGAGGAGGAGGAGGAGAGGAGAGGGACACTACAAGTGCCACACGAGACAAAGGCAACGAAGCAGACCGAGACAGACAGGCAAAGGCGAACGCAGAGCATTAGAAGGAGACAGAGACAGACAGACAGACAGACAGACAGACAGACAAAGACTGAGATAGAGATAAGAGTACCATCAGCTAAGTAGGAGGCACGTGGTAACCCTCTCCCTATTCGGACAAAGGATGGTCGTTGGATTTGTGCAAAACTCACCTCTCCCGATGAAATTTTTATCGGGGTGGGGAGGGGGTTAGATTTAGCTGGACTAAATGGGATGTGCGAGTCTGCCATGACCCCCACATATTTTAACCCTGGCGCCGCCAATGCCAAGTATCCCATAATAAAAAAACAATTTACTTAAGCTCTTCAGTTTGGAGAGGTTGAGTACACGTCTTTTCGGTTCTGTCAAAACACCAATCTGCCAAACCAGGCATGAACATGGATCAATTTTAAAAACAAAAACCCAACCCAACCCATCATGATTCTGATCCAACCCAACCCACGAAATCAATAGGGCTACTTGACCCAACCCATCGTAATACGCTACAATTTCTTAGACCATGATCTACAGTATTTTCTTAGCCAACTCAATCCACCATAAGCATGGAAATTTCCAAACTATACCCAACCGGTGGGTTGACCATGGACCCAACCCGCGTCCATGTTTGGACCAGACGGAGTGACAGTTTTCAGAATTAACCCATTAACCGTCTATTTAACTGTAACTCAATGTAAAATGGACGGATATATCCGGGATCCCCAGTTAAGGGGTTAAAATCACTCCTCGCGTCAATGTCACCGTCTGACGTTTTTGGTGTCGTCTGCGAGATTCGTTCCACAACCACCTGTCAACTCCTCCGATCGCTCGGGACTTAGGGTCGCTTTGGTCAGAGTGGTTCGTCGTCTACGCCGGGGTCTGATACGGTGGCGTCCGAAGACAGGGGCGCAACTAGGGTATTACCATATTTGTCACTGATGGCAGGGGAGGAAATTAAATTATTGTTTACTGTTTACTGTTTATCAGGTAAGCAAGTCGTCAATACTGTAATAAATAATAATAAACATCACGACGTTTTATTGAGACAAGATTAAACTTACAAATGCGTTTTTCTTGCTTTTACTGATGCAAACTATTCTGCGATGTGCTCTTCAAAGTCAGTTTTCTCAGTTTCATCTCTTACTACGCTGAGTAGAGAACAAGGGAGTCTTTGCGCCCCTTCAAGTGGCACCCAAGCAGTGTTTATTCTAGGCCTTTTGGGGATTTCCCCCCTCCCCCCAAGTTTTAAAATTCCCCCACCCCAATTTGTATATGTTGGCTTGGGAGATGGAAATTTCCCCGCCGCAAAGCGTGGAGAGACAAATCTTGTCCCCCCAAACATTTCAAACTCCCCCATCAATGTCAAGGTGGCTAGAATAAACACTGCACCCAGGGTACCTGCTCTACCATAGATACCAGGGCCTGTTTTAGCGTGCAGTGATACACAAAATGTGCAGTGATAAAATGAAAATGTGCAGTGGTAAAATGCAATTTTCTGTGCTTTGTGCAAATGATAAATTTATTTTCCGGACGACCTTTTTGCGTGTTTTTGCGCGGATGTTCACAAAATCTCTGAGTTTAGTGCTGTGATAATTTTTTTTCTTAAGACAGCCCCCCGCTAGATACGCCATTGCACTGGACAAACGCCTTGTCGGATTATAAAACCGTTGGGGACTCCTGCCGGAGCACTGGGGGACTTCCCAGGTTCTTGCGTTGGAACCGGATACAAACCCAGGTCAGCTGAGATATGTGACCCCATATAAACCTCTGTTTATGCATGTATCTCGTAATAATCACTGCCATATGCATGTGATAAAAAATTTTATGGGGGTGGGTATGCCGAGACCAAGAAAAATCATGAGAAGCGTTTAGCAGAATTGCTCTAAAATTCTAAATAATTTGTGACGAGCCCAAAATATGATATGAAACTATCCATCAACAACTGGAAACACAAACAAGATGAGCGTTCGTCGATCTGTTGGAATTCTGACAGTCTCTGTCGTCGAAGAGGAGTAAACCGATCCGCGCTGAACGTTCGGCTCGGCGTTCATCGTTCGCCGTTCATTGTTCACGGCGAGATGTGAACAGCAGAAACGCCGCCGACGCCGCCGCCGCGGCGTTGAACTGCGCATAGCTTACAATTCTCGATTTCTCTCACGAGACAATTTACGAAACGCAATCTCAGTGTCAGACACATCAGCTAGACAAGAGCTGGAGGCTGGAGGAGGGGTGAGTGGATGGATGGGGGAGGGGTGGTGATCTCTAAACCACCACAAGAGGATCTCAATGCGGACTTTCCAAACCAGATGTTGTAGGAAGAGAGGTGATGGGTGAGGGGTGGCGCTCCCGTCAAAACACAGGATAATGAAACCGCAGGTGAAGTCGCTAAGGTACACAATCGGTCGGTCGTCGGGTGCCAAAATATTGGGTGCGAGGATGAACTTTGGTGCCTGACCTTTTGTCTGGAGTTCACGACGGCAAGCAAGGCAGTTAGTTAGTTAGTTAGTTAGTAAGAAACGCGTTACCGGAGTTTCAGTTTAAAATTTAAACTCGTACAGACAGAAACTTAAATGACCGATTACCGCGAAGACGTGGAATTAGAAAATCGCACCAAACACCGAACTGGAAATTGTGTCCGAGGAGGGAGGGAGGAGTGAGGCCATTGTTAATCGTTAATCAGTCTGAAGACAGAGACATCGTAGCTGTCGAAGAAGAAGTACCGTCCGAAAGCCTACAGAGAGTCCGAGAGAGACATCGTATAGAAAAGTTCCTTCTACTGTAGTAGAGAGACATCGATTTTCTACTGTACAAGACGAAGAATTTTCCGGTAAGTGATGACCAAATTCAATCGCGTTGCCTTTCGCAATGCAATTTGCTAGCGTCGTCTCTCTTTCGATAGGAATATAACACACACACACACACACACACACACACACACAGATATTGACATTTTCTAGTAAGTCCTCCACCAGAAAAAGTCAGTCAATGAGTTCTTTACATATTCACGTGTTCTTTTCAAGCTTCATGCTACCTACCCCCACCCCCACCCCCAATTTTCAACGGTCTTGCGCAAATTCCACGACCGGTTCCAACCGAAATCGGGGGCTCGGCCCCCCGTGGCTAAGCCAATGATCTGAACTCATCGACAAATGGACACGACAGACTATACTATTCTAAGGTCTGAATCCAAAGCTTTTCTCTCAATATTGTTCGTAGAGTTTATTTCTTCCAGCTCGTAGGTAGGCCTAACAGTGCGCCGACTCGGAGAGCATGCGCCTAGAATTCCTCACCTGTAAATCCAGGAGTGGAGGAAGACCAGGTGAATTAACTAAAACAGCTATGACTCCCTGGCCTGCTCGTGTCGGTTTGAAGCTTTCAGACACCTGGGCGCCGCTTACAGGTGCGGACCAAGGGGGAGGATGGTGCAATACGGACTTTCCTATACATACCTTAGCATCCCATATGTCTCCCTCCTACCAGTGGCGGCTCTAGGATTTGGCAAGTGGGGGGCCGTTGGGGTGGCAACTTGTAATCATGGGGGCCAACCATTTGTTGTTTGATGTATTTAGCATTAAGTATAGGGTCCCAACTGGGGGGGAGCACTGGGGGGGCAGGTTCTCAATAGGGGGCACGGGCCCCCCTGCCCCCCCGGTGGAGCCGCCACTGCCTCCTAGTACTGCTCCTTGAGCAATTGGATGAGGGGGAACATCATGTCGGATCGAAACTGTTTTCGGGTGCAAAGGACATACGTGATGACAGTCAGACATGAAAAATAATCAACTGGTTCGAAAGAGCGTGGAACACACGACTAGATTCAATCAGCGCCTGGGAACGCCATTGCGCAGAGGCAGCGGGGTCCACGTAGTGGCCCGGAGAATGAAAGGGGTCGCAGCGGCGCTGTTCGACGAGTGACTCTGCCCCGAGCGCGCGCGGACGCGATTGAGGGCCTTAAGAAGAAAGAAGAAGAAGAAGAAGAAGAAGAAGAAGAAGAAGAAGAAGAAGAAGAAGAAGAAGAAGAAGAAGAAGGAGAAAAAGAAGAAGGAGAAAAAGAAGAAGGAGAAAAAGGAGAAAAAGAAGTAGAAGAAGAAGAAGAAGAAGAAGAAGAAGAAGAAGAAGAAGAAGAAGAAGAAGAAGAAGGTTCGCAGGCGCGGACGCAGTTGAGAGCCTTATTATAACAATAATAAAAGAAATTCAGAGGCGCGCGGACGCGATTGAGAGCCCCCGAGAAGAACCCGGCGGCGCGGACGCAATTGAGAGCCACGCACTGGAACCTGATGACAGATCGCTTCTTAACTGGAACATCCACAGACAGTTGATGACCTGTGGATCTAATTAGCAGAGAATGCGATCACGTGACGCCTTGGTGCTTTGACAGAAGTCCAATTATCCGCTGGTTGTAACGTATCAGTCACACGGTCACGGCTTCTGCTTAATTGGATGACCAAAGATGGATTTTTTTATGCACCGCTGGAAAGTTAAACCCTATTTAAATCACCAGCCCCAACTATAGGCAAGATGGCTGACATATTTGTTAAGTAATATAGGGTAACAGTGACAAGCACAGTATAATGTTACGATATTTTGAGAAAATATGCAAGATTTTTTTCCCGTCCCGTTCAGACCATCTGTCCATAATTTGAAATCTGAAGACGATAATATAACCGGAAATCAATTTATCTGTACAGTTCTCTTGTCCGCCATCATGATACCCTAGGCACTATAGTAGTGGCGCCATAGAAGCGCAGAGATGGATCTTGCGCCCTATAGAGCAAAGAGCTCTAAGAGCAAAGAGCTGATAAAGCCAGGGCCATATTAAGGCGGGGGCTGAGGGGGCTGCAGCCCCAGGCCCACCATGAAAATAGGCCCACCGATTTTTGAGATAACCTTTTTTTGCTCGTCCGAGATTATCAGTATAGGCGACGGCCTTTTTCTCAGCCCCCGCCCACTCGGACCTTAATCCGGCCCTGGATAAAGCAATCATTTCGATTCTGATTTTCTGACCCACAGGGGTTCAACAGACTCTATTCCGTGCTTTGTCTATCTGTATACTGTAAATAAGCACACTGGGATCAAAAAGTTTATCTATACTCAAGCATCTTTGTAGATTTCTATCTCTGTCTCCAGCAGGGATATTTTTACACACCCTAACACCCCGGCACCCCCATTTGAGAGACACGACAACAACCCCTTGGCAGCTATGGGATGACCTTTTTTGGCTTGTCAGACTTTTTTTGGCAGAGGACCCCATGCCGAATTTACCGAAACTCCCCTCCCCCAAATTAATAATCCTATAAATAACCCTTTTGTCCAGCCATTTACTCGTGAAAGTTCCCGGTTCATTTGGTACTGGAAACTTCGGTACACGTCTTACATACAGAGTTTACGACCCACTATACCCAACGAAATTGACCCCCCAAATGACCCTAATCCTAACCCCAATCCTGATTAGATCTTTTAAACTTGCACGTAATTATAGACCTACATTAAACTACAATGATGATAGCAAATGCAATCTTCCATAAACTGTAACCGAATGTTCCGTATCAAATTTTCCGGTACCGAATGTTCCGGTCACCCTCGTGAATTTAATATGGAAAATAGAAGTTGTTAGATGGGCTGTAACCTCTACTGGATTGGAAAGTACATATATTATAAAGCGCTCGACAGCTAAGAAATCTTCTATTACTAAGTCTTGTGAATTAACATGAAAATCTCTGCAAAATGTTTCTAATTTATTACTGTTGTTGTTGTTGCTGCTGCTGCTGTTGCTGCTGCTTTTATTGTTGTTGTTGTTGCTGTTGTTATTGCTGTTATTGTTGTTGTTGTTGTTGTTGTTTTGTTGTTCCATTAAACACTGTTTTGCTGTTTGTGGCTCTTACTCATCTTTATGGTTTCAGCGAATAATTATTTCCAGCGCTGTTTCGCATTTCCTATTCCTTTCTTCGCGACGCTCGATCAAAGAACCGCCCAGTTAACAGTATTCGAAACGTCTACGGCAATTAATCAAGAATTCGTTTTAGACACGTCATACAAGACGTTTATCTGTTATCCGAGCGCCCCCTATACAGTAGCCTAGTCTAACACGATTTCTTTGATGGAAATACGCCACCCGCGCTAATCAATCTCCTCTTAACGACTACTAAACCACCCCCCGTCTGTGCGTTAGCACACCTCGGCTGCTGCAGGACCATCGTCTAGAGTATAGAGGAACATGCTAAGAAGGTCAGAAGATGCTCCCTTCCCAGGTACAGGAGGAACAGCTGGGAGGTCAGAAGCTGAGAAGCGGCTGTTTTGCCACTAAATCATATGCGGTAACACATCGGATCAGTGACTGCGCACCGCACAGTCTCTCTGTTGCCCGTGCAACACAACACTTCGGCGGTCTTTCTCCATCGTGTTTTTCTCTCTACATATATCTAACATATATGTAGAAGTTTGACTGTGGTCAGAACTTTCAGCTGTCTTCTAAACTCATCAACCTATATATGATAATTATCTCCTCATTATCACTTTCCACGCCCAGTTATTATCGGATATAGTCTGTTATACCCTCCAATGGTAGCCGAGTGCCACAGTTTCTAGACCTAATTCAGAACGTGTGGTAAATCCAGCCAGTGATAGACATAGATCTGAATGTCTGAAAATCGAAATTTTGTGTGGGGCTTTAATGAAAATTTGGAGAATACGAAAAAATTCTCGGATTTTAAAAGACCGGTCCCACCCCCTCTGCCTTTTTCGACACATGGGTTAAACGACAAATTTCTCTGGAATAGCGTTTTATATTTGAGGATGCTTAAAATTGTTTTTAGATATTTTCACATAATTTCACTTTTTTCATCGCTACCTACAACAACACAATAATAATAACAACAACAATAATAATAATAATAATAATAATAATAATAATAATAATAATAATAATAATGATAATGTGATTTTAATTGGTTTAGGAGGCTAAGTAAGCCTGTGTGAAAACCACGCGACATGACATGACATGACACGCGGATTTCCTCATTTCTATCATGTGGAGAAATAAAGCAATTATAGCGAAGAGCCGAAGACTAGACATCGAAATAATGTTCAATAATTAAATTTGATTGTGTAAAAACGAGCGACAGGTCGCCGCCGACGACGACGAAATAAGTAAGTAAAATATAGCGAATTTTACAGCGCCTTCTCTATAGCGCGGTACCGTGACATCTGCCTAATACTTCGTCCTATTGAGGAGAGGGGTTGAGATAGCGACACTACTAAGTACTAAGTACTAAACATCGCGTAGGAAGGATTTTAGGTGCACTGTAGATTTAGTTCGATGTGATTTCCTCGCGTGATTAGATGAATCTAACGCCGATGGAAGTTTTCGATGTAAGTTCGGGCGAACCGGCCGTTCGGTTCTCCAGCCCCCGCCCGCCCGCCTCTTCCGCCTCTTCCGCCACCCTACCTCCGCCACCCCCAACGCACGGATACACATCCCCATCCCCATCTAATCTGCCGCCACCACAACCAGCGCCCCAAGCGTCGACTCGTCGACAAGCCACGCCCAACTGTTCCCATAATACACCGCGCGAGACCGGCGATCAGTGTGTGTGTGTGTGTGTGTGTGTGTGTGTAGGTTAACGGTAGTCAGGAGCAGACGACCGATTGCTGGGTCCGATTTCCCTCTCGTCTGCTTCAGAAATATCCCTATCGTCTGCTCTCTCGTAGCATTATTATTATCATCGTCGTCGTCGTCGTCGTCGTCGTCGTTGTTAACCGAACGTTTATACTTGCTGCGCGGCGCGTTTCATGTGTTAGCACCTTTTCGTCTCGGAGAAAAAGCCAAACAGGGAGAAGAAGAAGAAGAATAAGGAGGAGGAGGAGGAGGAGGAGACGCTGTTTGCGCGACGCATGAGCGGCGGAGACGGACAAGACGTGTTCGAGCACGTACGTACAACTTACAAGCGCAGAAGTTTGTCGCCGGCGTTTAGCGCTCTCTAGCTATATCTGTCGCATCGGCGTCATCGTCAGATAAAGAAGCCGCGAGTCGTGTCGGACTCTATGTTCGGCGGCACAGATAATCGCTGGTGAGGAGAGTTAGTTATCGCACTTTCTTCGTCTTAGCTTCGTCACACCCGGGTGCGACAGTGTTTTACGTGCCTAATGGTCGGTACCGCCGTTGCTGTCTGTAGGCTTTACTCGGCAAATACGCGTCGGAGAGGGCAAACATCAACGCACAAGAGACAAACCGGAGCGTAGGCTTTTGAAATTTGAAAAATGCGTTGATTACTTGAGACAAAACTGGACTTCGAATACTGCACAGGTGAGCAAGAAATACATACTTTGCTGCGCCGACTTTCATGTTTGTTCTTTTAGTTTTATAGGAAGAATTGTTTATTCCCAGCCGCACAAATTACATGTCATCATCATCATCATCATCGTCATCATCGTCATCATCATCTTCATCTTCATCATCATCATCTTCTTCTTCTTCTTCTTCATCATCTTCATCTTCATCATCGACTTTCAATGTATTTACATTACATTTAGAATGTTTTAAATGTCTAATGTCCTAAAGTCTCGCTGCCCTTTGGATGTACCAGACCAATGCATCCCGGATGAATTCAACGACAGATTAAGTAAGCGTCTATAAGAATACGCAGCTGCTACTGGGGTGTCATATTTTGGAAAGCGCTATATAAATTCACGCGATTTTATTTATTTACTTGCTTACTTCAAGTTCATCTACGAATTTCGCTCCCTAATTACTAAAGTCGTTGTAAGTCTTTCGACGTCGTCTGTAATTCTCTCTCTCTCTCTCTCTCTCCCTCTCTCTCTCTCTCTCTCTCTCTCTCTCTCTCTCTCTCTCTCTCTCTCTCTCTCTCTCTCTCTCTCTCTCTCTCTCTCTCTCTCTCGTATTCTATTCCGACCAGTATATTACTAGTCGTTTTAATTGACTAATCCATCATTAGCATTGACCAGCTCCCAACCTCCCCTAACCCCCTCCTTCTCCCGCCCCCGTCGGAACCGAGAGTACATGTCCCGACAACGAAATTATTTCTTCTTCTGCTGGATTGATTGATGAAGCGCCATTAGGGAGAAATGGGAAGAAGAAGAGGAGGAGGAGGAGGAGGAGGAGGAGGAGGTGGAGGGGAGGAGGAGAGAGGCGTTCTCGTTTTATGTTTCAGAGTTGCCAGGAAATATATCGCTAACTTATCCTTTGCTGGTATTTTCTTTAAGACCCGCGTACATGTACGTGCATGCTGTGCTGTTGCTGTTGCTGTTGTTGTTGTATGGAAAGCGTTCCTTTAATAAAACGGCTTTCCAGTCGTCGATCGATAATGCACCTGCTTTTTCCTCATATTCTGTAGAATGGTAGATTTTCCTCTCTCTTTCCAGGGGAACATATGACGTTTGCCGTCTCGAAAAAGAAGAAAGAGAACAGGCAACAAGAACTGACACTTAATTCCGCCAATAGTTCTGCGGTGCAACATTAGGATATATATATATATATATATATATATATATATATATATATATATCACCATTTATCCGCAACAATACACACAAACATACAGCATGACTATATGTATATATATATATATATATATATATATATATATATATATATATGCTGTATATACAATATACACTGTATTCGAAAAAAGTGATCCCTCCCATAAACATATTGCAATTACTACCTCAAACCTGCATCGATTTTCAACAGAATTTTAAACATGTAAACCTCTTAAAAGAGTAAACGATTTTCAATGAATTTTGCGACAATGGCACAAATAGAAGTCTTTTTATGCATTTCAAATTTTGCCTAAATCGGTGCAGGCTAGAATAGTCAATCGCAACGTTTTTAGAGACTTTTTTCGGAACACAGTGTATAATATCTTATTATATTAATTAACTAATTATTACTGTTGCGTAAATAATAATTATAGTAGATGCGATATCGATACCTTGTCTTCCGCCTTGACCTTAACGTTCCGGCTCAAACCGGGTTCGTCGCCAGCTCCAACGATGGTCGTTGCGTCGTTTGACGTTGTAGAATGTCGACCAGGGGTCTCCAAAGCACGGCCCGCGGGCCGCATATGGCCCGCCAAGACTTTTAATCCGGGCCGCGGCAATAAATGAAGAACATGCGCAAATCTATGATAGGAATCTCTTTTTTGTCGTCTGTGTCATAGAAACAAGACGTTAATTATAATTATAGCTTGCTTCAACTTTCAGCTGTCTTACTCTCTACCATAGATATACGCTATTTCAGCTGTCTTAGTCTCTACCATAGATATACGCTATTTCGTGGACTCAGTCGTCGCCATTTTCGTGATTTTCTGATGGAAGTTGAATCTTGAGTTTCCATAGCAACCTATTCGTTCTAACAGACCCATTTGGACCTGGGAGTCAAATTGGACCCCCTATCTGTGAATGCCTGCTTAATGTCAATATGATAAAAATGTGTGCTATACTGTATATACGCTACGCACAGAGATGTGTGTGTGTGTGTATGTGTGTATGTGTGTATAAACTCGCAACATAATCTAACAGACGGACAACTTCTCGGATGTATAAGCAACACCGTTGCACCGTTTTGCGAGACCTGGTTGTCAGATTTCGCGACGTATAAGCCGCCGTCTAAACTTTCTAAAGGGTTCGCTACAAGCGAGTTATCTCTTGTCTGCGTTCTGAGTCGGCGAAAACATTATTCACAGATGTTGAAAACAGTCTCCGATCATATGCAGTTGATACGGGACAGACAGACAGACACACAGACAGACACACAGACAGACAGACAGACAGACAGACAGACAGAGAGACAAAAAGACAGACAAACAAAAAGACAGACAAACAAAAAGACAGACAGACAGACGGTCAGACAGGTAGACAGACAGGTAGACAGACAGATAGACAGACAAACAAAAAGACAGACAGTCAGACAGACAGACAGGCAGGCAGGTAGACAGACAGACAGACAGACAAAAAGACAGACAGACAGACATACAGACAGATAGATGACGGAGGGGCAGAAAAGAAAAGGAGAGACAGATTCATTGCCGGGCTCAAACCCGGCGCCAGCAGGCCGGCTCTCTCTCCGTAACGCCCCACTGGTCAGGACTTTTCCATGCGTGGTCTGACTGAGGAGCGGGGAAGGGGCGGGTAACCTACCCTCCCTCCCCACCCACCCCGTACCTACGTGTTTCGAAATTTCAACGATGCTTAAAAGCATTTGATGCAAACGACGTTAATCAGATCGACTGCTGCTGCTGATGATGCAGCTGCTGCTGCGGTGCCGACACCCAGACGTTAGAAAACGACAGAATTACAGGGGGAGAGATGGAGTGAGAGACAAGCAGACAGACAGAGGCAGAGGCAAAAAGAGAAAGAGAGACAGAGATAGGAGAGGGGCAGAGACAGACTGACAGAGAAAATACTATATATATATATATATATATATATATATATATATATATATATATATATATATATATATATAGAGAGAGAGAGAGAGAGAGAGAGAGAGAGAGAGAGAACAGAAACAGAGGCAGAGCCAGAGGCAAAGACAGAAAGAGAGGCAGAGATAGGAGAGGGACAGAGACATACAGACTGACTTCAATATATATATATATAATAAATTATATATATATATATATATATATATATATATATATATATATAACGAGAAATAGAGAGGGGAGAGAGAGAGAGAGACAGACAGACAGGCAGACAGATAGACAGACGCAGAAGCAGAGGCAGAGGCAAAGAGAACTAGAGAAAGAAAGAGAGCGAGAGATATAGGCGCAGGAATGTAACCTTTGTATCACACGGTCTGCCTAGAATTAAAATCCCTAACTGAAAGCTTTTCCGTGGTGTAAGTGCCTCTGTTGCTGCATGATTCCTGTATCTGTTTAGCGTTGCTTCTCACCCTCGCGTGGGGGCCCCACCCCGTCGTCGTTCTCTGTCCCTGGGTCCTGTGACGGGCGACAGCAGCGGTCCATTAGCGTGACAGAACGTTTGAACGGCTCTGGCGCCGTCAGGGTCTCTCGTTCGGTCGAAAGTGGAACGCCCTTCGCCTGGTTAATACGAGTCCAGAGATGTCCGTGGGTTCATTTTTTTAGAACCCAATCCAACCCAGCCCATCAAAACTATCCAACCCAACCCAAAACAACCCACGCCGCTGATAGGTTTACTTGACCCAACCCAACCCCGTACTGTAATACATTGTAGTTTCTTAAACCATGACTTGTTTTCTGAGCCCAACCCAACCGAGCATTAATATGGTAAAGTGTAACCCAACCCAACCCATGGATTAACCCAACCCACGGACATCTCTGAATACGACACAAGAATCGCCGAAAATTCCATCCCGAAATGTTGGCAGTTTGTCGAAAATCTAATTCAATATGATCTTCTGACCAGTGGCGTAACCAGGATTTTTGAAGCAAAAGAAAAAAGCCGTCACCAGCTGGATATTTTTACAACCCCCTAACATTCCTCAACACCCCAATCTGAGACCGACATCGCAAACACTCCCCAATCCGAGGACAGGGATGCTTTTTTGCTTGTCAGACTTTTTCCGGGGACCCCAGAATATACCAGCACCCCAAATTGACAATCCTAGAAATAAATTTGGTCGTCACTTATTATTTCCATCGATTCTTTGTGGTTAAGTTAGTTATATAGTCATATTGCTTTTTGCGCTTCATTTTTTCTTTTCTTCCTACCTTAACCCCGATTTTGTCGCCCCTACGCCCACAGAATAATAATACGCAATAAAAAATTAATTTGGTCAGTCAACCAATGGGGGGGTTAATCCACTGGCTACGCCACTGCTACTGACGACTCATGGTCGATTAGATAGAGAGGTCTTACTAATTTAGGAAAGTTCAAAGTGTGCTTTAGGTCTGAGAATGGAGTGTAGAGGAACAAGTCACGCACCACACTGTTCCTTGTATACGGCAATCCGCCATAATAGCTGTTGAAATCTTTGTCTTCCAGGGCCCGACAGCAGCAAAACAGAAGTCCTGGACTCATTTCTTACTCAGCTTAGCTGAACATCGCAGCCGAAGTTTAGCTGCAGTGGTCTATCTGTTTCTCTTTTCCGTTTTCCATTGCGGTGTTTTTCCGCTAAGAATGAATGTCGTCGACCATTGATTTGTTGTGTTCGAATGTTTAACGTTTTCGTCCAGTTTTCGTAAGATTGCGGCTAATTTTTCTGACGAATTCTCGTTTAAACTAAAAGTAAACTTCGAATTCAGACGAAGCTAGCATTGTCTCGCGATTTTAGTTCTACTTTAACAATCTTTACTTTCACTTACTCTCAGCCAGTGGCGGTTTCAGGAATTCTTGGTGGGTGGGGAGTATGAAAAAATATAGGAAGTTGGTGGGGGATGCAAAGTTAAGAATAAAAAGAAATGAGAGGGAAAAGGTAATTTTCAGTGTTTTCTCCACTAAATGTTAGTAAACCTCGTCGGAAAAGGCTGACAAGCAAAAAAAACGTCATTCGCAGTAGTATTTTCATTAGATTTTTATAGGCTTACCGACAAAATAGGTTGACAAGCAAAAAAACTTCGAGGGGCGATGCATCCCCAGTCGTCAACATGATGGAACCGCCAATGCTCTCAGCACGTAGATTGTCTAGATACGCCACTGTCAAAATACTTTGAAATCAATATCTCTACTTTTGACTAAACTAGGCATCCTAGCATATAAAGGGATGCATGCTTAAAATGAAAGTAATTTCTACTACTACTACTACTACTACTACTACTACTACTACTACTACTACTACTACTACTACTACTACTACTACTACTACTACTACTACTACTACTACTACTACTACTAGTCTACTACTCTAGTACTACTACTACTAGTACTGCTACTGCAACAACTATTATTATTATTATTATTATTATTATTATTATTATTATTATTATTATTATTATTATTATTATTATTATTATTATTATAACTATTATTATTATTATTATTATTATTATTAGGCATTATTATTATTATTATTATTATTATTATTATTATTATTATTATTATTATTATTATTATTATTATTAGGCCCTATTATTATTATAAATTGCCAAATCAGCTTCTGTGATCGACTGTAGTGTCAGTTAGGAACCTTCAAGAGCTACTGCAGTGGGTGGTTATCTAAGAATTCGTAATCTCCTGCAGATATTTATCTATCGGTGGAAAAGTGACGTCGCTACAGTTGCGTTGGTTCCCATTTAGAAACACGCGCTGTGCACTGCGTGAGTCTTATAACGAGTCTATGCACCCACCTGCATAGATCTGTGATAATCACGGTGATGATGATGATTATGATGAAGATGATGAATCAAGCAATGATGAGTCATGCAGTGGTCATTACGTATGCCGAACCAAAGAAACCAGAGTTAGTGTTTCATTGACGGTGTGCTGCTACCTGTTGGGAGACAGCTGGAGTTACCTATACTTCCTCGACCGCATTTTCCGTTTGCGGTCTTAGTTAGGTCTTTTCAGGAGGTTTTGGTGGAGATATTCGGGACGTTTTTCACCACCTACCAGTCGCCGCAAATATCAAATACCACATCTCCTCCCCCTCAACAACAGGCTAACCGGTTCATCTAACTATACGCCAGCGAAATTAACTTAGAATCTGCATGAGGAGAAATTTTAAGGCAACGAAACCCAGAGACCCAGGTTTTCTTATTATAATCTTTCGCTTCGAAGTCTATAGCCCTAATAAACATTTTAATGGTTGAAATTGAAGAATAAAATTATGATGATGATGATGAGGACGACGACTACGAAGATGATGCTTTCTGCTTCAGTGGCGTGGCCAGGATTCCGGAATGGGAGAGGGGGGCACATCGACATTTAACTCTTGACGAACAAAAACCCTCGTTTTGTTTTACATTTCATTCATCCTCCTTATTTTTATGATGCTACCTACCTCTTCCCCACCAGAATCACGAATTCAGTGATCCTGCATTTCCTAGGAAAGTGGTTTCTTTTTCCAGTGGAGTTTTACATTGCGTCTATATGACATTACGTCCTAAACAGAAGTTGATCATCTGAGACCTCAACGCAAAAACTACTACTACTACTACTACTACTACTACTACTACTACTACTACTACTACTACTACTACTACTACTACTACTACTACTATTATTATTATTATTATTATTATTATTATTATTATTATTATTATTATTATTATTATTATTATTATTATTATTATTATTATTATTATTATTATTCGTTACCCTGCAGGGGACGTCTGCGTTTGCGTATAGTCGCTCTAATTACTCCAATGCAACTGCTGCAAATGCATTAAAGATAGCGAGTCCCATTCGTCAATGTTAGGAAGTCTTACATCAAAGAGAATTCCAACTGACCACCTCGATGTCAGAATTCTCTTTGAAAAGCAACGATCGCATTAGATCTGAATAACGGAGACAATTTCCTTTCGATTATTTATTCATTTTACTAAAAACGGAAAGTTCGTCTTTTGATGCGGCAAATTGTATACAATCCTTTATATATATAAATGTAATTTTTAATAGGATAAGGGAGACAGAAGGTGCAGAGGAGAATGCCTAACATCTAAATCTTCATTTATATAGCGCTTCTGTAATAAAGCATTAGTCATTCCGCTCTGCGCCGGTGAATATGTGAGTGCCCCGGGATCGAACCTCGGTTGACGGGCCATGAAAGCCAGCGCTCTACAGAATGAGCTATGAAGAGACCGATTAATTAATTATATAATTATTATTATTAGGCCCACTGTAGAAATTGTAACGATTAATTAATTAATTATTAATTATATTATTATTATTATTATTAGGCCTACTGTTGAACTTTTATCGACAGGTCATAGAAGAACTTGCCACGCCTGGTTTTACGAACTCGTTTATTTCGTGGAGTCAACATGCCTTGGATAAGAATTGGATTATTCAGTTATTATCTGTTATGTATGGTTTTTTTGCTCTTACGGAATGACTCTTCGTACAGAAAACGCACTTCTAACTTTCGCTTATCTGAAGTGTGGTTACGCATCGCTCTTTTGTCTGTCTGTCTGTCTGTCTGTCTGTCTGTCTGTCTGTCTGTCTGTCTGTCTGTCTGTCTGTCTGTCTGTCTGTCTGTCTGTCTGTCTGTCTGTCTGTCTGTCTGTCTGTCTGTCTGTCTGTCTGTCTGTCTGTCTGTCTGTCTGATCGACAAATTCGGTCAGTTTAAGTGTTTTCCCAGCATCGGTGTCCTTATTCGGAGCGATGAGCGAGAAGCTATATCTTATCTGTCTTCGATAAAAGAAGAAAGAGGTCCGGCTGAACGGAAAAAACCAACAGGCTACATAGGCCTACAGTCTACGGAGCAGCACAGTTGATGAGAATAGACTACCCTTGCCAGGGTTCTCCTGTATACAGCTCATGTTTCTCTCTTAGACATTTGAGTCTCTTCTCTCGCTTAGATCTGCATTTGGACGAGACCAGCAAAGAGACAAAAATTACTGACTGAAATATATATAGAGTTTTGAGCTTTGATCGTTGAGCATGATTATCAATCAATCAATCAATCAATCAGTCATTCAATCATTTGATTGATCTATCAATCAATCATTCGGTTGGTCTTTTATTCAATTAATTAATAAGAAAAGAAATAATCGATTTCTGAACTAGATAGGCATTCTGAAACTGATCTTTGATCGATGGAAGAGTGCAATGGGTACAGGTATACTACAGGTATACATTTGTATACTGTATATATGCATATATACAGTACCTGTAAGCAGGGAGACGTAGTTTTTAATGCGTAATCCTTTTTCGCGCTTCTAAGAACGGAATAAGTGCTTAGAAGGTCACCGTAAGTAAGTAAGTATTCGTCTCCAGGAGGTCTCATCCCGAGTTTGCGTCTGAAGGAGTTTCTTCTCGACCCCAGCGTGATGTTCGCTTCCTCCTCTTTAATCATTTTCCTTTGCGTCTCCTTTGGAGTTTGGACCAGGGAGAGAGAGAGAGAGAGAGAGAGAGAGAGAGAGAGAGAGAGAGAGAGAGAGGAGGAAGAGGCTCGCCCTGTAATCTGTCATCTGCCACCGCACATGGCAAGATCTCGCGGTCTTTTTTTCCCGCGCGATGTCGTCTGCCACTCTCTCCGGTCGCCATGACGACCGTTAACAGGGCGGGAAAATCGGACGTTTCTGTACGTACGAATGGCGTCCTTTGTTTCCAGTTAAATTGTGCGGATACTCAAACGGAACAACGGAAGGCCACACAATCGAGGGATCCATTTGGGAATTCACCCTCTGCCCCCCCTCACCTCCAGGGCGAAACGACAGCGTCTCGTATACGGCTCATTCGGCAGACCGACAGTCCTGACTCGGTCAATTGGATGACCCTGGGTTCGATCCCCGGGCAGTCACGTGTCCGCAGTGGGCATTAATACAGTCTGCCTATACAGTGCCCCTTAGACGGACGACTAGTGCATTAAGTACAGGAGCGCTATATAAATGTGAGATTAAATTGACCGGATTTTTGGTGCGGGAAGCTGCCGTAACTGCCTGAGGAGGTCCGGACCAAGGAGAGAAACCATTCGGCCGTCGGGACAAATAAGAGGGAACGAAGTAATTGCTACCTTGGCTGGATGCATGCGGCCTTGGTGGTTGGTTGGGGGCTGGGAATGGGGGGGTGAGGTATAAATGTGGTTAGGGTATTATTAGGGCTCTGAAAGGCTGTAATTAGCGACTCTGGTGAGCTGTTTGTCCTCCTGACATCGGTGACAGGTTGACAACGGTGTCTGCATCAGGGCGTAGCCAGGAATTTGATTTGGGGGCGGTATAATGTGATTTGGGGGGTATAAATCTTAAAAACATTGAAAATCTTAAAAACATATTAAAAACTTTAAGGTAGCCTGATTGAGGGGGTATATGTATATACTGAGATACCCCCCGTCGCTGCGCCCCTGGTTATTATTGTTTATTATTGTATTATTATTGTATTATTATTATTATTATTATTATTATTATTATTATTATTATTATTATTGTATTATTGTATTATTATTGTTTAGTATTTTGCGCAGAATATGGCGAATAAATGAGAAACAGTGTGTTAACCGCAAAAGCATTGTCTCGCCGCTGTACGTTTTCTTCGAAACATAAGAATTTTTTCTATAGAAGTTGATTGATTAATCACGTATCCAACATTTCGAGAAAATGCTAAATTCTGGACTTTCAGTCATATGAGCATATATCTTCAAAGATAGATTTAGTGCACTGATACTACGTACGCAATTCTATGGGGGGACGTACTTAAATAAATTGTACTCGCGGGTGCCGACCTCGCACCGTGACCTTGACCGCATGACCTTTGATCGGGTGAGCGTTTTCGTTACAGTGCAGAGACCCGCACATGCAAGAATTCTCTCCCGGGTGTCATTTTCCGATCGTCCCAGAAGATTCACTGATCATTTGTCAGTGCAAAACCCAGCGACTATAGGCCTACTCCAGCAAGGAGTCATTGATTTTGCGGTGGAACCGGAGGCGGTGGCGGTGGAGTAGTGGCACGATTCTTGCCATGCAACTCGGGTGGGAGGTGAGGGTTCGAACAGTGCAGAGAGCCACCGCCAGAGCGACCCGATTGTCATTTGTTCATCCTCTGTGAATGACGTAACGTGTGTTAACAAAACCATGCAATACTACTACTACTCCACTAAGGAGTCATTGATTTTGCGGTGGAACCGGAGGCGGTGGCTACTACTACACGATTCTGCCATGCAACTCGGGTACTACTACTACTACTACTAGCTACGCCTACTACTAATAATTGTTCATAATAATAATAATGAATAATAATAATAATAATAATAATAATAATAATAGAAATCTTTATAATAAATAACATAATAATAATAATAATAATAATAATAATAATAATAATAATAACAACAATAATAGTTATAATTATAATTATTATTATACTTAAAATGAAATAGAGTTTTACTCTTTTCTCCTCCTTCTTTCCGCCTCCATTTGACACGACCAGTCTCAGTAGCATTGCATTTATTGTTTTCTTCTTTAAAAATGCATGAAATTAATTAAGTTCTTTAGCTGTACACGCATTTCCCTGCAGACGGTTAGCATCATTTGCGGAAATGGTGTCCTGGAAAACGTCTTAGCTGTCCTCCGCTGCGTTGATTATAGAAATGGTGTCTGTGTTTAAATACAGCGTCTCTAGTGTTGTTTCGAAAGTATCGAAGACGAAATACAAAACGCCCGTGACACTATTTGGCGTCTTCCAAACCACAAGAAAACCTCCTGGACGAGAGACTCAGAGAATGTGTGTGTGTTGTGTGTGTGTGTGTGTGTGAGAGAGAGAGAGAGAGAGAGAGAGAGAGAGAGAGAGAGAGAGAGAGGGGGCTAATGGCAGACACTTGACGAACCGATGAAATTTTGGCAGATAAACAAATGGACAGATATTTAGACTAAAAAAATAGGCCATTGTTCCAGTCTAGTATCTCTTCCTCTCTCTCTCTCTCTCTCTGTCTGTCTGTCTGTCTGCCCCCTCTCTCTCTCTCTCTCTCTCTCTCTCTCTCGCTCTCTGTCTGTCTGTCTGTCTGCCTCTCTCTCTCTCTCTCTCTCTCTCTCTCTCTCTCTCTCTCTCTCTCTCTCTCTCTCTCTAAGATAATGAACAATGTCAATCACGACGACGACGACGACGATGATGAATTGATGATGATGATGATGATGATAATGATGATGAATTGATGATGATGATGACATGATGATGATGATGATGATGATGATGATGATGATGATGATGATGATGATGATGATGATGATGATGATGATGATGATGTAACAACGCTTTCATCGTCTGATCACTATCACTCGCATGCAACTCTATCGCTCCCCATAAGACTTAGTGATGACTGATGATAAATAATACCGACTGATTAGTTCAGCCCGTTTTGATCACGCGTTCTTTTGATCGCTTGATTAAACCATCCGTCTGCCCATCAAGCCTTCTCCTTATTTCTTTTTCCCGCCTTCGTGCACTCCGTTCCGCTATCGATTTTATATCAACAGTTCCGTCAGATTCCAAGAAACCCATCACGAAGCGGCCACCGTGTACTCTATTATCGCTCACTTGATTCCAATAATCTACTGATGCCCTTCTGGCGTGAAAAGTCGCCCCCTTGTCTGCCTCGTTCGACCCTGCCCTTCTCCGGTGTGAAAGTTCTTGTCTGGTTCAACCACGCCCTGGCGTATCTAAGGTGCGTAGATCTCGGTCGCACAATTTAGAATCCGCCCAAAATATCAATAAAGTCTACTCGAAGAGATAATTACATAACTGCCTTGAAATGCGGTTCCGAGTGGAAGATGAAAGGACTCCAAGCAACGGTTTAATCGGATTTTGACGACATGTTTCGCATCGTTTAACCCCCCCCCTCTCCCGCCCCCGTCACCGTAATATATTTCGTACCAAACTTCTGACGTGAGTTTATCTGGTTTAAAGTTAACGGATAGATTTTTCAGCAGATAATAATTATATTAATCAAATTCTTTCATGTAGATGTGGTGTATCTGGTTCCAGGGTGCGATTTGTGACTGGAGCAGTGGGGGGGGGGGTAATATGTCGAGCTTGGGGGATGTAGTTGTTGGAAACTGTAGCAGTGGGGGTGTAGTGGTGGGGGATGTAGCAGTAGGGGGGATGCAGTTGGGCAGTGGGGGGAGAAGATTCCCCCCTTCCCCCTCGCAAATCGCGCCCTGTCTGGTTCTCGCGTTGAAATAATTAGAGCGTGAGTCACGTGACATGGGCAGACAGTGACGTAATTAGACCTAATCGTTTAACAATGGGGACCTAAAATTTCGGATTTAACTTTTGTTGAAAACTGGTTTCTCGTTATTTGTGTAGAGGAATTTTTCTGTTCGGCGGAGAATTCGCGATAAATTTAAATGTGACGCGACAAAGACTTTCCGTTCTTCGCAAATTATAATTAACTTATCATGAGCATCATCCTATGTATGGTACAGACCAAGGAACCATGATCCTATTCACTTAATGCGACTATAGACAAGAGTGAGTGAGTAAGTGAGTAAGAAAGTAAGTAAGTAAGTAAATAAGTAAGTGAGTAAGTAAGTAAGTAAGTAAGTAAGTAAGTATGTGATTGAGTTCTTCCGACTGTCGCTTTAAGGAAATATATTAGTTAGGGGAGAAATACATCGTATGCGTTGCGATTATGCAGAGGAAACTTCGCCGGATTATAGGTTGATACTCTGAATGATAAGACACTTATTGGTCAACAAGCAGCGTCGTTGTTCGTTGTCTGCACTTAATCTTCGTCGTCGGTCGTCGTCGTTGTTATCATCGCCATTTTGAGAACTGCTATTATCACTTTCAGAATATGTTGATTTTGGTCCGCTGTGAGCTCTTCCTCGGTCGCCGGAAGCTGCTTCGCTCGAACGGCGCACTTCCGGTCACGTGTCTGCTGTCGCTGCTCGTGTTCCTCCATCGCCCGGAAGTGACGTCACTGTCGGTCGGCGTCGGCTGTCCGCCGACGTGTCGCTGCCGGGACGGAACCAGATCCGGAACCGGAACCGGAAGCGGTGCCGTGGCGGTCACGTGTCATCGGTCTGACCTCGTCCACGTCCCGCCGTGGCTACCGGAAGCGACCGCCGTTCTCGACCTCGACCACAACCAGATCAGTCTGCTGCAGAACCGGTCGCTTCATCGCGTCCAACGGCTCCAGGTCCTGAGCGTCCAGGACAACGGGATACTCCACCTGGAGCCCGGCGTCTTCGACTCGCTGCCGGCGCTGCGCGAGCTCCGTCTCGGACGCAACCACCTGTCCGGATTCCCGCCGAACGTCTTCGCCGGCTGTCGTCTGCTCGAGCTGCTCGACCTCCACGCCAACTACTTCGCACAGGTGCCCGACGGCGTCATGAACAGCCTGTACAGTCTACAGGTGCTCAACATGAGCTTCAATCAGTTGACCTCTGCTGACCTCGGCACCGGATTTCGTTACACGGCCAGGCTCAAGGTCATCGACTTCTCAGGTGAGTCATCGTCATCATCATCATCATCATCATCATCATCATCATCATCATCATCATCATCATCATCATCATTATCATCATTCATCATCATCATATTATTATTATTATTATTATTATTATTATTATTATTATCATCATCATCATCATAATAATCATCAGCTTAATCTTAATCATCATCTTAATCATCATTATCATCATATTAATCATCATCATCACCATCATCAGCTTGATCTTAATCTTCATCTTAATCATCATCATCATTATCATCATCTTAATCATCATCATCATCATCCTAATCTTATTCATCATTATCATCATCTTATTCATCATCCTAATCTTAATCATCATCTTCATCATCGTCGTCGTCATCGTATTTCTATATTTCGCTCTTTTTACGTTATCAGATTTCAATTTGTTATCGTTGTGTTAATCTCTGTGATTCGCAGATCGAAAAAAATACGATTTCCGTTATATCGGAAAGATCTGCGCTATAAAAACATTCCCAGCCATTCGACGACCGCGGTCTCTCTGTCGTCAGTCATGTCAGTGGTCGACAGCGTCTGTCTTCGACCGACATCTCGTCGCCGACGCTGCCACCGCTGACGTCATCGTCACTGACACTGGCACCCACCCACCCACCCACCCAGACGACCACGACCCTAGCTAGGACCATAGCGTCATCAAGTCATACAACGCTGCTACCTATAATCATTCCATATGGAACATCTTTCCACACGACTAAACTCTCATTCCATCACGATGACCATGGAGAACCAGGGAGGCTGGGGTGTGGGGGAGGCGGGGAGCGAGGGGTAGGGTGATGATGGAGGGAGCCGATGCTGCGGGGGCGACCCATAGTCCGGCGGTACTGCGCGGTGTACTTGTTGGTCCGTTGGTTGCGTACCGCTAAATCATCCGGTTTCTGAATTATTAATCGTCTAATAATATTCGGCGGCCGTCGTAATTGCGCATGCGCACGGCAAGATTAATTTCTATAGCGCACGTTCGTCGTCGTCGTCGTCGTCGTCGTCGTCGTCAGCGTCGGGCTTACGTCGTGAACCAAAATGAGTACACATATGCGACTGGATGGATTGGAGAATGAAAGGAAAAGCTCTTGAAGAAAAAGGAGGAGGAGGAGCAGGAGGAGGAGGAGGAGGAGGAGGAGGAGGGTGTGGAAAAATTATTTCTGTCCCGGACGCGGTCGATAATGGTTTTGTTGCGGAAATTCTGTGTTTGTTTTGTCGCGAATGGAAGTGGAAAATATCTCATCGGTGGATTTAATGTTATTTTTCTTGGAGAAAACCGAACTGTTGGCGTCCATTTCATTATTATTATTATTATTATTATTATTATTATTATTATTATTATTATTATTATTATTATTATTATTATTATTATTATTATTATTATTATTATTATTATTATTATTATTATTATTATTATTATTATTATTATTATTATTATTATTATTATTATTATTATTATTATTATTATGCTAAGATCTGTCGAATTGTAGCCTCCTTCCTATTCGTTCGTCTGAAATTATTGATCGTGAAGCTAAAATTGAAATCGATTCGAAGCTTTTCCACTTTTTCTCGATATTTATTCGATTCATCGCACATGGGCCATTCTATCCGAATCTCTCTTTTGTCTGCTTTTATCGTTCGTGATTTGATACCAGCTGGAAATTCTCACTTTACAGCATATTTACATACTTATTTTTCACGCGTATTGGGAATTTCTCATGAAAAGCTGCTCTAGAATCAGTTTAGAACGTGCTTCCTACAGTAGGACTTCTTTAAAGCGAAGTTAGCGGGTCTGTAAAATTTAGTACGTTATATCCTAGGTCCCAAGGAGGTACGTTATTTCCAGTACCATCCAATACGGTAGAGATTCACACGGGACCGTAAGTACATTGTGGTACGCTACAACCGAGTATGCGTTATAACCGAGTCCGTTATAACGAAGTTTTACTGTAGTTCGTGTGCATGTATTTATTGTTGAAATCTTTCTGAATGAACTTTGCCTCCTATAGGCCTACACATATACTATGCACAAGACATAAATGTCTTGAACCACAGTGTTAGCATTCAAATGAATGAGTTGAGTGTAAGTGATCCTGGGAACCTTTAGCAATTTGGAATTCACGTTGCGCTAAGTTGGACAAATTTAGGAGATTGACACGAACGAAAATAAAATAACTTTGCACGTTAACCCCTTAACTGGGTGCCCCGAGTAACGCTCGTCCATTTTACATTGAGTTACAAATAGTTGCCCAGTTAAGGGGTTAACGTTCGTTTTACGCCCCAAATTATTGGCACATAGTATCGTTTCAGCTTTCGCTCGGATTTCTTTCTTTCGTGGTGCGGCTAAATAAGTTGACCCGGTCTTGTTTTATTTCTGACCTTCGAACCGACATAATTACAGCGAACGTGCCTTCGCATGCGCCGCCTCGCGTTTGAAGGTATCGGTTGCAGCGGCTGAGGTGTATGTATCACGTGATCGGACAGGCATCACGAGACCAAACGAAGCGAAACGGTAGTCAACTAATCGACAAAAACACCCCGCTCCCCCCCCAAGGGCCATACCCCACGCAGGGCAGCTTCTAGTTTCTATATTCGACCATCCGCGGAATTAAAAATACCGGAGCGGAGAGGTTTTGATGAACAGAATCTGCATCCGTTTGAAGATCAAGCCCGTTGTTCGCGTATTAATCTGCGTATATTATTCGTTTCTTTGCGCGGACTATTTGGCTAATTTTCGGTTGAAATGCCGCTGTCTTTGTGAGCCTTCGGGGTTAACAGGGTCGAACGCTTTGCGTATGTCCATGCATCGTGTGAATAGATTCAATAGACTTGAAGGTTAACAGGGTCGAACGCTTTGCGTATGTCCATTCATCATGTGAATGGATTCAATAGACCTGAAGGTTAACAAGGTCGAACGCTTTGCGTATGTCCATGCATCGTGTGAATGGATTCAATAGACTTGGGCAGCGCCGACGACGGACTAAACGAGGCGATTACTAGTTCCCTCTTTGATGAGGTGGATTAGAAGGCGAATTGGCCGGTCAGAGGCCGAACAAAAATTATTATGCATTTGTCTTTTCAGTCTCGGGGCGTGGATCGATATAAATTTCGCCATTGAAAGAATCGTTTTCTTCTCTGGCAGCGAAAGCCTGGTAGATTCTGTCCGCCGTTCTAGAGACAGCGAGGGGTCAGACCTTTAGGACGGCTTTCGTTTTCTTCGGAAGTGATTTATTGTGCGCTGCTTCGTCGCAGAAAGACCTCACTATTTATAGCTGGAGCTCTGACAATGTACTGCGGTTAGCACACCGCTATATAGGTGCGCGAGTTTCTTTTAAAATCCAGCGCCGTGATTAATTGCTAAACACTGAAAGACTCCGGGTACAGTGAGAAATAAACAACAATGCGCAATTGTCCGAAAGGAGAGAGAGAGAGAGAGAGAGAGAGAGAGAGAGAGAGAGAGAGAGAGAGAAAGAGAGAGAGAAGAGAGAGAGAGAGAGAGAGACAGACAGACAGACAGACAGACAGAGACAGAGACAGAGACAAAGACAAAGACAAAGATAGATATAGACATACAGAAACAGAGAGGGAGAAAGAGATACAGAGAGGGATACAGAGAAACACACAGAGACGGAAGACGGAGAGACACTGAGGGGGAAAGAGACATAGAGAGAGAGGGGGAGATAGACACAGAGAGGAGGAGAGAGGGAGAGAACTTGGTGCCAGAGTTGGTCAGTTGCATGTCTGTCATTCTGCAGAGCGCCACTTTTCGCGAGTTTAGGGTTCGAAGTGCGACCTGCCATGGATCTGGCGAGACGTCAGGCTTCTGTAACGTTTGTAAACCTTCGCTGTTTTCACGCGTCGCTCCGAGGCCAGGCGTTAAGTTTTATCGAGAGCAGTGTTTTAACTCGCTGCCACACGTGACCTCGCGTAAAGAAAGTCAATTGTCAGGGAGAAGAAAGTGCAAAAATTGTCGACATTGATACTAGGGTCTATAAACTCTGGCTTTCTATATGGCGTATTTGATGTGTCTTGATATATTGATAATATTCATAAAATCTTGAAAATTCTACGCTTTCCTAGAATTCTGTTTTTCGAAACTAAAGCATTTTAATAACGAGTATTATTATAATAATTATTTATTTCTTCTTCTTCCTTCGGCTTTCTTCAGGGAATGATCTTCTGTCGCTGGAATCCGATTCTTTCGAAGTGATGTCATCGTGGGAAGATGGCTCACAGCATCACATAAACCTGTCCTACTGCAACCTCCGCCACATCGACCCCCTCTCCTTCCAACGCATCCCGCGCCTGGCCTCTCTCTCCCTCGAGGGCAACCCTCGCGTCCCTCAACCGGTCCTCCAGTCGGCCTTGAAGAACCTGGACGTGACCGCGCTCCGATCGGCCGACTTCTCGCACATGAATGTCACGGACATCGCCGCCTTCGTTCACGACTTCCAGGCAGCCGCTCTCGTCCACCTGGAACTGTCCTACAACCGGATCAAGGTCGTTCCCAAGGGCACGTTTTTCTTCTTCGTCAATCTCCGGCATCTGGGTCTCGGCCACAACGAGATCGCGACCGTCGAGAACCTCGCCGGGCTGTCGCGGCTCGAGTACCTCGACCTCGCCTACAACAACATCCAGCGGCTGGACGAGATGATGTTCGAGGGCCTGCACGAGCTGAAGGTGCTCGACGTTTCCCACAACACCATCGCCCGCGTCGACGACGCACCGTTTCTCAACCTCTTCAACCTGCACACGATCGACATCAGTAACAACCAGGTATATAGATGTAAAAGAAACATGAAATTTTAATATTAAAATAAAAAACACGAAAAAACATGTTTTTTAGAAAAATATAAAAAACATTTTTAAAAACATTGACTTTTTTTACAGTCCTTCATTTGCTGTCCATCCACGCGTCACATTTCACACATATTGAAATAATATTGACTGACTTGAATATGTGATGCCTTGCTATTCATTAGTTCTGCAGCATCACCAAGAAGATGAGCCCGAATTCGTTCAGAAAGAATTGAGTACAAAATTTGAGGATGCTCAGTCAGGATTAGGAAATTGATATAAATTGATATACAGGAAATAAGATAAAAAACATAAGGAACTTTTTAAAACATCAAAAACACGTTTTTTCAAGAAAAAAAGAACATAATAAACGTTTTTTACGTCTATGACCAGGTCTACCAGTTCCAGATCAGCGACGGACTCGAGAGTCTCGAGACGCTCCGCGCCGGATGGAACCGCCTTTCCAACGTCCGGTTTCTCCAGCGCCTCCGTCGACTCAGTGCGATTCACCTGTGCCACAACGCCGTCGCGCGGCTCGGCGACGAGCTTTTCGCACGGGGTCAGAGGATCGTCTACGCGAACTTCAGCAACAACGTCATCGGTGACGTCAGTCCGAACGCCTTCCGGTCGGGCGAATACGACGTCCTCGACCTTTCGCACAACCGCCTGACGACCCTGACCCACCACGGATGGCAGAGCGTCCGCGTTCTGTACCTGAACGACAACATGCTTCAGAACCTGACGTCGAACAGTCTGCGAAACATGAACCACCTGCGCGAGGCGCACCTGCAGAACAACCGACTGCGCGCGTTGCCAAGGCAACTGTTCGCCGACCTTCGCAACCTGACCCACTTAGACCTAAGCTTCAATCCGATCGGTTCGTGTCTGGAGCTGGCCGACACCGCCCGGACTTTCTCGAAACTGGATCGGCTCGAGGTCCTGCGCATCCAGGCAACCAGTCTCGTCCGGCTCGGCGACGACCTGCTCCGGAACCTCACGAACCTCCGCCACCTGGACGCCAGCAGCAACCGCCTGACGCGCCTCTCCCACGACGTCCTCCCTCTCCTGTCCCGCCTCGAAGTCCTGGACCTCTCGAACAACGATTTCCGGCAATTACCGGTCGAGATCCTCGCCCGGAAATCCGGAAAGTCCCGATCCGTCGATCTGTCGAGAAATCCGTTCGACTGTTCGTGCGATCTGGTTCCCCTGTGCCAACGACTGTTCGCGGCCGCAGCCGACCTGACGATCGACCAAATCGACAACCGGACGTTGTATCAGTGTGCGTCGCCGATCGAGTGGACCGGGGTACCAGTGTCGGAGTTCTTCGACACCGGATCGAAGCAGTGCACGTACTTCGAACGCGCCGTCGTCTTCGTCATCGTCGGCTGCTGTCTGGCGGCCGTCGTCGTCGTCGTCGTCGTCACCGTCTGTCGCTACAGGGCGTGGAGGAGGCGGAAGCGCGGCAGGGCGGGGACGGGGTCGTCGGCGGGGACGGCGGGGGCTTCGCGTCCGGCGCTCGGGTACAAGTTCGTCGACGAGACGAGCCTGACGAGCAGCAGCAACAGCAGCAGCAACAACGGGGGCCAGGGCGCCGCCGCCGCCGCCGTCCCTCCCGCCTCATCCACGACCGCCTGTCTACTGTCCAAACAATGGGTCTGATTCCAACAACGGCGTGCCTCTTTCATTCATCCGTTCATTCGTTCACTCACTCACTCACTCACTCACTCATTCATCCTGTCATTCATTCATTCATTCATTCATTCGCTTGGATGCTGACGATGCGTTGTGCTGATCAGTGCCGCCCTAGGCGGGCGAACCTGTTGCACTGCGACCATCCCCACCCCCCAGCACCGTCAGTTAAAATTTTTTCTCGAAAAAAGTTCTAAAGTTTTCGAAAAATGTACTGGATGGGCGTTGAAAAGTGGTGATGATTTCTTTTTGCTTGTGCGCCAAACGGACCTGAGAACCGCTGATTCTATCCATTTATTCCTAAATGGCGACATTTTTAATATTCTATTTTTGCGTTACTTTTATTGTTTTATTTCCGCCCCCCCAAAGAATCATATGAAAACTCCATGCACCGCCGTAGTAAACGAGTTATTACAGTTTCGACCCATTATCACGAGAGCCTTGCTTCGTACAATAATTAATTAATTAATTAATTAATCAACTTATGCAAACCGGAAGACATCCGCATATTAGTACACACATCGTATGCAGTAGCAGTAGTAGAGAGACTAGAGAGTTCCATCAACGAAGACTATTAATAGGAATGCGTTTCAGATGACGTCATCATTCCAGTTCGAATATCATCAACTCTTTCCGAAAGGTTCCGATGACTGCTGCTTCTGACGTCATCGAATATGACGTCATCGAACTGACTTTCGAAATAATTGTAAATATATTCGCTGTTAGTGCGGGGTTTGCTGTCTAGAACAGCAGACTAGCGGAATAATAGGCGGAATAACAGAGATGTCAATTTCAAATAAATAAATAAATAAATAAATAAATAAATAAAAATCCAGGATTAGATATAACGTTCAGGAATCAAGCATGTGCTAAAATTCTAAGTTTAAACATAAATTGTTTTTGCGAATAGATTAAAATTGGTTGGCATAATTGATTATTTCTCGTTGTTTATTATCTTAACTTGTACATCAATTAATCATTCGGCGCCGGTTGAGACGTCGGGATAAATACGGAGGAATAATAATTATCATATTATCCTTCTGCTAATCGAAATTATCCGCGATATTTATTTGGCCACAACCGTCATGTATACAGGAATCGATAGAAATAATAGCGCATACATGACACGGGGTGGGGGGGGGACAATGTTTTCCGACATATCCCCACGGACAACGGTTCACTGCATGACCAATCCCCCACCCCACCTACCCCGGTTCTTGCATGATTTACGCCAGACACGGAACCAGTCTGGGCCTGCTGGCAGACTGGTTCCACGTCAGACGAGAGAAAGACTGGTTCCGCGTCGGGCAAGAGAAAGGCGGCCGGGCGCTCCTATACCGACCTACCCCCGCTGCCGAACACCAGTGACCTTTATCGACCCCCGCCGTTCTCTTTCCCACCCACCCCCTCCACTCCCGGCCCCCTCCACTTCACGGTAGATAGTTTTGAAAATACCGATGCAGGCGAAACGGATAAATGATCGACCCACTCCTGGAATATCCTCGGTTTTTACGACCCAAAACGTTGGTCGAATTCTGACCCAAAGTTCTGTTCGCCTATAAGCGGCCTATCTATGCGTCTATTAACTTAGCATTTAGGCCTAACAGGCTTTTTTAAAAGTCCCAATAGGTTTCTATATGGAGGCCTATCCAGGCAGAACATATAGCAATATCCTAATGCTACCAACAGACAGACGCAGAGGCAATCAGAACGACGGACGAAAAACAAAATAGATAACTTTATACTAAACTGCAATATTTTTTACACATTCCTACGGCAGTGCGACTCGCAGTGTTCCTGAATCGGAGCTTAATATAGCGCCCTTTTTGGCTATCGTCATATTTCACGAAATGCTTTTTCAAACTGCGCGCTCGAATCTGAAGAAAAAACGAAGAAACGAAAAGAAGAATTGCATTGGTCATCACCCAACCCATCGTTAATAGCAAAACAGGAGAAAACAACTAAAAATGAGGATAGAGGCGGGAACGAATCGTGCGCTATATAAAGCGCTATATAAAATGTATCGAGCAGTCCCTTTGACCGAGTCCGACACAGTATATAGCCCCTGTATTCTCTTGATAGTTCTCAGGAAGAGGGACTGTTCCTCCATTTTAAACAAATTAGAACCGTTTTGCAAATTTGGTGGCGGCTCCTGTATAGTGGCGGCTCCACCGGGGGGGTAGGGGAGCCCGTGCCCCCTATTGAGTGCCTGCCCCCCAGTGGCCCCCTGTTGGGACCCTATACTTAATGCTACATACATTAAACAAATGGTTGGCCCCCATGATTAGAAGTTGCCACCCCAACGCCCCCCCCGACTTGCCAAATCCTAGAGCTGCCACTGCTCCTGTAGGAATTTGGGGAGGCACTGATACCCTCCTCATGTCGCCAAAGGTACAACTCACTGCTTACCTGAAATCTCTAAAACATTAGTTACATTAGTCCAAATTAGGCCCAGTCTAAAGTACATTAGTCCACCCGATACTAAGAGTACATAGTATGGGGATACTTGGTATGGGGATACTTGGTATGGGGATACTTAGTATGGGGATACTTGGTATGGAGATACTTAGTATGGGGATACTTGGTATGGGGATACTTGGTATGGGGATACTTGGTATGGGGATACTTGGTATGGGGATACTTGGTATGGGGATACTTGGTATGGAGATACTTAGTATGGGGATACTTGGTATGGGGATACTTAGTATGGGGTATGGAGATACTTAGTATGGGGATACTTGGTATGGGGATACTTGGTATGGGGATACTTAGTATGGGGATACTTGGTATGGGGATACTTGGTATGGGGATACTTAGTATGGAGATACTTAGTATGGGGATACTTGGTATGGGGATACTTAGTATGGGGATACTTGGTATGGGGAGTACTAATGTTCGCAAGTATTTTCAATTCCACGTTCTGTTTCTTAACCCTCAAGGGATTTTACGCCTTAATCTGACCAACTGGGGTCCTTTGGGGGAAAACTAGCGATCCTAAGCACAACTAAATGAAGTTTGGCTTAAAACAAAGCCCTATCAGACTATGGGCGTCCAGGGGACAAGGGGTGCAACAGCACCCTGGGGAAATAATAAAACGTTTCTTTTGTCACATAACCCTGTTTTGCACCTCTGAAATTTTTGTCATTTCTTTCGTCACAAGACCCTGTTTTTGCAGCTCCTGGAAAAATTTCTGCGGACGCCCACACAGTGGCTCCAGGATTTGGCAAGTGGGGGCCGTTGGGGTGGCAACTTCTAATCATGGGGGCCAACCATTTGTTGTTAGGTATGTAGTATTAAGTATAGGGTCTCAACAGGGGGCCACTGGGGTCAGACACTCAGTAGGGGGCACGGGCCCCTGCCCCCTGTGGAGCCGCCACTGCGCCCACATATCAGACTTTTAACCACTCGCGCACCCTGTCCGACCTCTCTTTTTGCATTCTTCTGCCTACCTCATATATCTGCAGTGGTGGTTGCGATGTCACAAAATCACAGCACCAACAACTTTTAATCCTGTACTTAGCCGGTTTTGAATGGATAGAAAATTACATTTGCCACGATATGCCACCAGTTGTTCGTCAACAAGGTCTGACCTTGGAAAAAATCTTTGGCAGCTGAGATATGAACATTAGGCAAACGTCACAGAAAGCAGCTAACTTGGCATCCTTCTGTCTTAGTTGTCTAGTCGATTTGTCATCAAATTCATGTGTTTCATGATATCACGAAACCGGGGCATGATATCGTTGCCATAAATATTGGTCTTCCTTCACGCGTTGACGGTTGACCATAAGCTATTGTGGTTCATGGCTACTCCTTTAGATTCCAGCCAAAATACAGAGACCCCAAAATGCGAGAATTTCGTTGTCAGTCACTGCTTCCACTCGTCATGTTTTTTATCTGGGTTAGTTATCTATTTGCGTATCCTTCTGTTTGCCTCTCATTTGGTTTGCAATATAATGTTGATAATGACGTTTGGAGTTACCCAGAACTGCATGTTTTCCATAATTGTATTGCAGCGTGATCCAGAAGTTACCGGTACACCAGGCATAGTACATATGATATATTGGTTGCAGTGTCTTCTAGTTGGAGTGGATTTCTCCAATAAATATTTACCAATGAGTGTTGCATCAGAGGATATGCCATCCTCGTCGTGTTGCTGTCGCACAGATCCTGATGTTCCGGATGAAGATGAGTTGCCCCGGCGACCATCCGCGACCTTTACCTTTCTCAGTGCCCCAAACGGCAATGTCAACACCCGGTGCAAATTCTGTACTCTTTTTGCTCATTGCCTTCGATGTCACTTTGCTCAGAAACTTCTGAAACGTGATCTGCATTCTCAGAACTTTCATTTGAACTGCAGTCATTGTCACTTTCAGCAGCTGCCGGTAGCTGTTGTACAGCTTGCGCTACTAACTGTACCTAGCTACACGAATTACAGCGGACATATAGGTAAATACAACAGAATCTACAAATGTCTAATTTGGACAGGACTCAAATTAGATTAGCATTACAATGTGATTAAACAATAGGCACACATTGCGGTAGGCTAATAGAAACAGTATAGTGTATAGTCCTACTTGATGACAATCACTACACAATGATCCACTGGTCTCTGTCAACAATAAAATACATTGATATTTTTATGTGAACATTTCAAGTCTAACAAAAAACACATTGACTAAAACAACCTTCTGCATTTGGGTCCCAAGGGACGAAAGAACATGTTATAAGAATTTTTTTTCCAGCAGTAGCCAAGCTACAAATTCACTAAACCGTTTTTGAATATCATCAATAGCCGAAAAGTTGCGCAATAGAAACCATGACTGGGGTCCCATAGGACCCCAGCTGGTCGCTTGAGGGTTAATACTAGAACTGTGTCTATGATGTTAATAGATTATTCTGAACCATATCAGATTTGAAATAAATTCACCCAATCATATACGTGTACATGCATTTCTCAGAAGTTAATAATGGATTTTCAGACTACAGTAGAACTTCGTTACATCGTACTTAGCCGGTATGTAAAATTTAGCACGGTATATCAGAGGTACATTATTTCAAGTACCATCCAGCACGATAACGCCTCGCATGGGACCGTACATTGCGGTACGCTATAAGCGAGTCCGTTATATCGAGATTCTACTGTACAATCGGCAATACATAGATTGCTATAAAACATAGATTGCTATAAAACATAGATTGCTATAAAATATGCATGGGCGCCCGGAGAATTTTTTCCAGAGGGTGCAAAACAGGGTCTTGTGACGAAAGAAATGAAAAACTTTTCCAGGGGTGCACGTTCATCGAATTCTTAAACAAATTCATGTTTTACCTTAGTGCTATAGGTAACTTTTTAAAAGTAATTTTACTTTTTTCATAACCGCAATTTTTCCATGGGTGCAACTGCATCCCCTTCTCCCCCGGACTCCAATGAAAATGTGCCAAGCATAAAAATAGTACGCCGGCAAAACACAAAGGCGTCGTTGAAAGTGGGAAAAACGGAACAAATTGCTGTCATGCAATTAATTTAAAGTGACATCGATTTCTTTATCGAAATTTCGCCGAAAAATCAAAAAACCGCAATAGATTATTATTATTATTATGCAAAGCGCCGAGAACGGTCCTCGTCTCCATCGCCAACCATGCAGTAGACGGACATCAAAGAGGACTCGTATTCGACGCTCATTGATTCCAGCTGGAAACCACGCTTTTCCACTTCTTCCAGTCAGACTCCACTTCCGCCAATCGATCCGGTTTTTACCGTCGCTGTTTACCACGGGTAATTGCGAGCATCGGTTGAACCGAGTTTTATCAGTTTTCGGGTGCGTTCGCTTGAACCCAAAGCCGCCATCTTGCTTTGGTGTTCTCCCGCAGTTCTCCCCTACCACCCCCCCCCCCACCCCCATTAAAATCGACCGCTTGAAAGACATCAATCGAACGGAATCTGCATTGCGATCGATAGCGAAAAATATTTTGAAAAAACGAGCAATTCCTGACTCTTCTAACAGACGAACGGCGATGGCAAACACATCCTTCCTCCCCCCTCCGCATCCCAAACCCTCCCGGAACCCCGGTTCAAACACTCGACGCGCCGGCAACATAGACCCACTGACCCCGGGGCCTTAATGGCCCTCGACGGCCGCGGCGCGCCGAAAGAGAGGGCGCAACCACTGCCCACCGATCGCCCGCGTCTGTCGACGATCAATCAGCTATCGGTCGCCAGGGGCGCGCACATCGGTCGGCGGCGCTGTTGCGCGCCCCTCTACCGACGACGACCGACCGACGACGTTAACCGTTATCGTCGGTCGGAAGAGGAAGTCGTCTGCTGCGAATGGCGCGAAATGAGGCGATGAGTGTAAAGATATCGTGGAAGATCTCCGCGCCGTGATTGTTATGACCCTGTCTCGAAAATCAGAAGAGAGAGAGAGAGAGCGCGCCGGGAAGAGAGGGAGGATGGAGGTAGGGTGAGAAGGAGGGAGAGGGAGGTGTGGGAAAGGGAGGAGGTGAGGGATAAGAAACTAGCGCGAACGCCGGAGGAATAAAGTAGTACGGATGCCAGATGCGGACTGTTTGTTTTTGGCGCGTTAAAAACTTTCATGAAAATCGGCATTGCATTTTTTGAAATTTCGAGAAAGTAAAACGTTCTCATATGCTCTGCTTCCGTTAAATGGTCAGGCGAAATATGAAGAGAAAGTGTGTGTGTGTGTGTGTGAGAGAGAGAGAGAGAGAGAGACAGACAGAGAGACAGAGACAGACAGACAGACAGAGAGAGACAGAGAGAAAGAGAAAGAGAGAAAGAGAGAGAGAGAGAGAGAGAGAGAGAGAGAGAGAGAGAGAGAGAGAGAGAGAGAGAGAGAGAGAGAGAGAGAGAGACAGAGACAGAGACAGAGAGAGAGAGAGAGAGAGAGAGAGAAAGAGTGAGAGTGTGAGAGAGAGAGAGAGAGAGAAAGAGAGGATGTTACTAGATTGAAGAGAAGGGGAACTGAAGAAAGATTGATGTAAACGGAGAAAACGCGAGCGAACGCATTATTGTAGCGTCAATAATTTCTCTCAGTCAGACAGCTGCGATAATCCAGATTATAGAAACTCCGGACGCTTTCTTCAGACGGCGAATCCCTCTCGGGACTTCCGCAGATCCGTAAGATGTCGACGACTTGTGGACAGCAACAAGCCAGTCAATACACTGTAATTCGAAACAGTCGCCTCCTTTTACCAATGCGTCCAGCTTATACAATCCTTACTTACATCAACTGTAAAAGGGTCTTCGGAAAGGCGACTTCCGCTTTTTCTTATTCTCGCTTTTAGCTTAACCTAATCCGCGAAAATATGTAGTTCTTGAAATAGTCCGATAGTATTGTGTTTACGGTTGAGCGGTAGAAATCAGTCGCTATATAAATCGGTTGACCTGGAAGTAGGTCAGGTCAAGTTTCGCCCAATGAGGAACTAAAGATCTACAAGAGACGTTTTATGTTGAGTGGATGTTGCTATAATTATACAGTATATAGGCCACTTACATAGTAGCGACATGTGTATAGAGTTGTATATATGTTTTGTTTTTAAAGGTACTTTTGACACCAAAGATCAGTGGAAAGCAGGAGGAGTATACGGGAGTTAGCGCCGGTTTTACAAATCCAGTGTCGTTTTGACTTTAAAAATTGAATTTTCGAGTTATGGTTTGCGTCATGTTTTGGAAAGCGCAAGACAAGACAAGACAATTATTGTCTCGTCTTGTTGTCTCGATCTGTATCACTTGGCTTAAACGGACGGCGTGCAGCGGAAAGCGGAGAGGCGGAGTGGGAGGAGGAAAAGGTGGAGGAGGAGGAGGAGGAGGAGGAGGAGGAGGAGGAGTGGCACGAGGGGGAGTAGAGTGAATCGATGACACTCGTCTTTGACGTGACGATGGATGTCATTCCGTGTTACGTCACTCTTGACGTAACGTTATTGAACCAGAGGAGCTCGGGTCAACAGAGTCGTTGCTTCATACGATCATAATAAAGGGACAAGACAAACAGAGCGCTTTATCTGATGGATAACCTCACAAATATCAATCTTTATCTTTACTTACTTACTTACTTGCTACTACTACTACCAGTCTACTACTACTACTACTGCTGCTGCTACTACTGCTACTACTACTACTGCTACAGCACTACTACTACTAGCTACTACTACTACTACTAGCACTAGCAGCACTACTACTACTAGCTGCTGCTACTAGCTACTACTAGCCACTAGCTAGTACTACTACTACCAGTCTAGCTACTACTAGCTACTACTACTAGTACTACTACTACTAGCAGTGGTAGACTAGATACTTCTTTTGGATCGATTGGACTTTCGTAAATGCTATTATCTGGTTCCGTGAAGTGCGTATTAACGTCGTTTCACTGTAGTTGAACTTCATGTCGTTAACCCTTTAACTGGGGATCCCGGATATATCTATCCGTCCATTTTCCATTGAGTTACAGTTAAATACACGGTTATGGGGTTTTAATTAAGCTTTCAATTGCTAATAGACTTTCGGAAAAATAGGCGATTCTTTGCAACTTACAACGCCACGCACACGAAAATATGCCGAGATTTTTCTCGAAAATACTACAAAAGCAAATAAGGAACGCCGTACACACTACTATAGCCCGCGGTTCATCTTGATCCGACCCCATACTCCTGTCCCCCGGAGGGCAGTTTATCTAGCCCCCCCGCGGCGGAAGGGAAGGCGTGGATTGAGGGATATAGGACGAGAGGAGACGCGGAGGGTGGAAGGGGCGGGATACATTCGCCGGGATAGAGTTGGGAACGCGTAGAGCAGGCCTCGTACAAACGCCGCGTCTAGATATATAACGCGGGCGAGATGTGATGTCGGTGGATATTGCACGGAGGCGCCTTCGTATATACATAAAGTACAGTAGATGGCAAAAATGTTCGCTCCGGAGTAAAAGAGAGATCGTTCTGATAATCCTCCGACCGCAAGCGGAAACTGCCCGGACGGTAGGGGAGGGAGGACAGGGAGGAGTGATTGAGCGAGTGAGAGCTGAAAGACATATTGGAGTCCTGGAGCAGATTGCGTTACTAATCGAGTAGGTCTATAGCGTTTCTAACGCAAGGATAATAGAAAGTGAAAGCGGCAGTAAGACAAAGGATGGCTGCTTCTTATAAGAAATATTTAATTGTTAATTGTCCGAAAAGAAATAACATGAAAAATACACAGAGATTGTAGAAGATTTTGTAGAAATATATATATATATATATATATATATATATATATATATATTTATGTGTGTGTGTGTATGTGTGCATGTATCTTTTCTCTTGCTCTTCTCTGAGAACCCGCCTCTAATATCTTGTGTAATTTGAAGTGACGCAATGGAAGTCAGCAGACGTTCTGAGGAAAGATTATAAGAATTATAGATGATGAGCTCAAGTGTCGCTCGAGGATCATGACTCTCTCTCTTTCTCTTTCTCTCTTTCTCTCTTTCTCTCTTTCTCTCTCTTTCTCTCTCTCCCCTAATGCAAAGTAGCGGCGCTATATAATCCAATTAATAATATTGTAATTCGTTGAAAAATCATCTATGACATCCCCTGTACACGTCACCTGCGTCGAAATCAAGTCACTTGGTCGAAATCAAGCCACGTGGTCGAAATCAAGTCACGTGACTCCCCGAACACAACTTCCAGCATAGAGATGGAAGGAAAGCATCGGACGAGACGAACGCAGAGTGGGGGGGGGGTGGGGTGGGGGGGATGACTAAAACTCGATGGAACCAGATGATGATGATGATGATGAGGAGGAGGAGGAGGAGGAGGAGGAGGAGGAGAGGAAGAGTGAGTGACGTCAATAGGGAGAAGATATCCACGGCTGATCGGTGGATATGAAAGCAATTTGGGATGAACGGGTGTAATTGCTATACTCGTCGCTGTTTTTCCAACAAAGATTTCGGGGTTAATGGGGTCAAAGCGTTCGACGCTATCTCCCGAACAAGTGCATTCGAATATATTCACAGAAGTCCTGTGGCAGGCGGTATACAACAAGCGGGACCAATGGGGAGGGGAGTATTTTCGCAGTCGGCATGCAGTTAACTTGATTTACTATGAAAATGTCTCTCAAGTTCAACAATAAAAAAACTGGGAAGGCAATCACCAGTGTAGACGATGCGAATCGTGTCCATCAATGTCATTCTGCTTTCAATTATCCAGAAAGCCATCCCAAATTTAATTAGATTAAAGTTAAGGTTATCGCCTGTCATATCGTGTTCCCATATCTGTTTTCGCTATTTTGTAGGAGTTCATTGCCAAAAAAGGAAATTCTTTCAACGCTGCCCTTTAATCTTTCACAGCCAGCGTTCGAAGTCGGTTGGCATAACCAGAAAAAGAAAAATGTTGCGAGAGTTTCAGAATTATTTCTAATTTGACGATTATCTGTCTCGCAGTCGCTTCGCGCGATAAATTCCTACGCGGGAGAATCTAATAAACCTGTATACGAGTTGCGTCTCGTGTTGCTGAGCACTAGGACTGAGACGGACAGACGTAGAAACGGACATCGAATGCAACGGACGCACACAATCCGACAGACAACGCGCGGACGAATGGAAAATCGGCGCGTTTTTCGATTTCCACGGTCTCGACAATCCATTAGCAACGACCCGGAACAGACTTAATTGAAAACGCGTCCATCCATTAGTCACAAGTGAAGCCTCCTCTACGACGACTCCTCCCCCACCACCACCACCACCGCCATCCACGGCTCCCCCGCCCCTTTCCCTCCCCCACGCCGACAGACTCCTTCGAAATCTACGAATTGCGATGGTATACTGTACAGTGAACGCAGCAACGTCTGGAAAGCATTACATCCAAAAACCAGGGTTCTCCAAAGTTTTTCAACCGCGGGCCACATGGCTGATTTCTGTCGGCTGCGCGGGTCACATGCACCAGAAATTTAATTTAATAAAAATAATAGGTCTACGCTGGTATACAGTACAACCAGAACGTTTTTTAAAACGTGCAGTGATACACAAAATGTCCAGTGATAAATTGAAAATGTGCAGTGCTAAAACGACAATTTTCTGTGCTTTCTGCAGTGATAAATTTTCCGGACGACGATTTTTGCTTTTTTTTAGAAATGCGTCTGTCCACGTGTTCTGAATTTAGAACAGTGATAAATTTTCCTTTAAAAAGGCTCTGAGTACAGCGAATGAATAATTGATAATGACAGACTATTTATTGCTGAACAAGGGGCGTAGCGACGGGGAGATATCGGTATATATACCCCAACATCAGTCTACTTTAAAGTTTTTTTATGTGATTTACATGTGGTTATAAGTGGTTTATATGGTTTATGTGGTTTATAGTTAAGATTTATACCCACCCTAAATATTTTTACCCTCCCAAATCAAATTCCTGGCTACGCCCCTGTTGCTGAATTTTGATGTCGAGTGTAAGATACAATGCAGACTGCAGAATATCAGTTGCAATTGAAATGGGTTTTACTATATACTGTGATGCATTTCTGATAGAATTACATCATCAAATTGTGGTTCAAGTTGTGTTTTCCCTATATTATCTATAGACCTAATAAGTAAGCTAAGGATTTTAAATAATCATCAGATAATGCTGATCTGTAGCAGGATTTAACGTATACTTCGTGTTAAAAATGTCTTTTCACGCAAATATGTATAAGCAGAGGAGGAGGAAGAGGAGGAGCAGGAGAAGGAAGAAGAAGAAGAAGAAGAGGAGGAGGAGGAGGAGGAGGAGGAGAAGAAGAAGAAGAAGAGCGAATTGCGAATGTTTAATCATTTTCGAAGATGGATTTTAATTAAGTCAAATACCGTAACACATCTGGAGATTTCTCCGAGGATGAGCGAGTTTTTACTGAAGAACGACGAGTCTGTCATTCAGAATGTCACCCTTAACCCTAAGCTCACTGACATTCAGATAACGCTTTCAACTGTATATATACATATATATATACATATATATATAATTATATGTATATTGTATGTATATATATATCTATCTCACATTATGAAGACTATGAACATTGAACTAACTCAGTCTTTGTACTGTTCATTGGCGTAGCCACGGAGAGGGTGGGGTACGGGGTCGGGCCCCCTATCCGGTTGGGAGCAGTCGTGTGGGATTTGTCTAAAGCAGTTGAGAAATTTATCGGTGAGAGGGCGTAGGTAGGATGATCGTTGTGCCCCCATATTCCAGAACCCTTGCTACGCCGTTGGTACTGTTGGAATTTTGTTCAATGCAGTGGCGTAGCGAGGTATCCGGCGCCCGTGGCAAGATGTACCAGTGGCGTTTTCGATTTCAAAAAAAAAATCCTGGGAGGCAAAAAAGTCGTCGTGCCCTCAGCTTCTGCAAGAGTGCCACAACTTCTGAACAGGGGCGTAGCGATGGGGAAGTATATCGGTATATATATCCCCAAAATCAGTCTACCTTAAAGTTTTTTATGTGATTTATATGTGGCTGCATGTAGTTGTAGTTTATATGGTTTATAGTTAAGGTTTATACCCCTCCAAACATTTATACCCTCCCAAATCATATTCCTGGCTACGCCCCTGCTTCTGAACAAATCTGAGGGGAACAAATAAAAGTACTCTGCTATTTTGCCAAGCCTAATAATGTCCCATAGGGGGCCTACAAAAAACAATCCATTTCAATTCTCCAGTTCCAACCGTGCTAAAGGACTATCTGAAAAACAATTTTTGTTGGTCATCAATTTGGCGACCCCCTCCATCGGCGTCCGGAGGCGGTTGTCCCCACCCGCGCCCCTCGCTACGCCACTGGCTCAAACGGGTCTAATATCGTCGCTGTCGATAGGTTCATAATTGTTGCGTCAATTATCATCGTAATCTTGATAAGCATCTTGTTGGTCATTATTGCCATCTTCGTCTTCTCATCTCTAGTGTCTCCAGTGCTATTTTAAAATTGAATTCGAGTACAGTGTACAGTGTACATACAGGTAATCAGTTGCTGTTTCCTTCGCCAGAGCATTTCCGCTATTCCCTCTTCAGTCGCTAGACAATTCTACCATGAGACGCAAATTTTCACGAAAAAACCCCGAGAAGTTGTATCATTAGGTATTTACGAAGCGCATTTTTTTATTGGCATGATATTTTGCGGATGGATTTGAAAAACATCAGATTGCTCGAGGCGCTATGAAAGTGTAAAACAATAACAACACAATAAACGTAATTATTCATATTCATTATTATTCATATATTCATATTTTTCGAATTGTTGAAGTTTCGGGATATACAGTGCAGAATGGATTTCACTTGACTTTGAACACGAGGCCAATCTTTATAAAAGCAACTTGGTTAATTAAGTAGGTAAGTAGGTGCAATGTAACATTTGCGCATGTAAAAAATTATGTTTAGGAAGAATGATCCAGTTAAATCAAGATTCGATATCTGTTCAAAGCGTTAACTCTCTCTCAAGGCATCGTCACAGTTGGCTAAATTCTACATTATATATAGACCTAGTCCAACGGCGGAGGTTAGGCTAGTCGTCATAGCCCGATGGTTGAGGACCTTCCCCTGGGATTGTGGATCGGTTGGGCAACGGGTTCCGTGACGCACCATTCGTACCAGACGCTCTTCGAATCGCCGGCACGCCAGAAGTGGACCTTCAGTTTTTCCCCACCCCGTAAATAGATCGGATCCTATACGGCAAACAAGAACTACAATGACCCGATGCTCGTTTATCTAACCATATGAAGGCTAAATTTCAGTGGCGTAGCCATGATTTCCCGAAGGGGGGTATGATTCCCATGATTCGCAACTTCGGAAAATCCTGACAAACAAAAAGGGTCGTCAACTACTATTATTTTGCTTGATTAAGTGAGTTATATAGCTATATGAGGGCGTACGACTATTATGTTGATATTTTTCTATACTTCTTTTTCTTTTTTGCTACCTTAAACCCGATTTAGGCGCCTCTCCACCCACAGAATAATAATACGCAATAAGAAACATTGGTCGGGTAACCAAGGGGAGCTTTAACCTCCAAAACCCCTTTGACTATACGCCACTGAGGCTAATTAACCTAACAATATGAAGCTCAATGATCTGGAAAATATCCAATTTTCTTTCAAGTCGTGCTGAATCAATTGTCTAACCCTACATTTTAAAAACAAAAGGTGGTCAAGCGAATAGCAAATTATAGATCCCATCCGTGATCTGATGCAACAAAACATGTTCTGCATATTTTACACTATGATAAAATTATGATATCCCTACACAATAGGCCTATAGCCTCTCAGACTTCTCAGTTATGATGTCAATAAATGTTAGGAATTCACGATTTAAAGTTGATTTTAGGAAAGCCAATACCTGTATGGGAAAATACATTGGATACCAGCTGCTCAGCTCCGGCGTGTAATTATTTGGTAGGATGCCTGAACAGCAAAATCATTCGGTCTTCATAAACAAGACTAAGACCAACAT
The DNA here is from genome assembly GCA_018105865.1 of Metaphire vulgaris. NCBI lineage: Eukaryota > Metazoa > Annelida > Clitellata > Crassiclitellata > Megascolecidae > Metaphire > Metaphire vulgaris. The sequence continues at coordinate 14,958,607 of CM030846.1, forward strand.
GCCAAGTGATATTATAACCAGCTGTTAGCAAAGGTTACGTTAAGAAACAGAGCAAAAGCACATCTATACACTGTACAGTGTACAGTACAGTCAAGTACAAGCTGTATTTTTAAAGAGGACCTTAGATTGTTTCAAGGTTAGCTTCAGAAATTCTAAAACAATTGCAATTTTAACCACTGGAACTAATTCGGTTCAAACAAATGTTCTAGCGTAGCTAAAAGCAGTGGCGGCTCCACATGGGGGCCCTGAGGGCCCGTGCCCCTATTGAATGTCTGGCCCCCTATTGACTCCCATGTTGGGATCCTATACTTTCTATTATATACCTATCAACAAATGGTTGGCCCCCATGCTTAGAAGTTGCCACCCCAACGCCCCCCACTTGCCAAATCTTGGAGCCGCCAATGGCTAATAGTTCGAGTAGGTAACAGGCAAAGGCAAAGTCATCAACGAAATATGACGACATCGCGGAAAGCGCAATAATAACAAACTCTGAAAATCTCTATGAAGAATTTTAAAATAACTAGACGACTGTTCTTACTGAGCGAGATGTCGCGGTATAGAGTGCAGTGAAAGTAGCCACCGAATCCATGAAGAACAGAGTCAACGCTGATGTCAAATTCAAGAGATGCATAGCGATTGTTATCGGTCACATCTGAAATAAAACAACTTTTGCTATACTTCAAAGAAGGCGTTAATATTTCATCAGTATCACTGCCACAAGACTCTAAAATATTCCACTAACAAGTGTCAATCATAAAATCCGAGAAGCAGTCCTATCTATCAAGCATGAACGTACATCGATTGGTCACCATCTGTCAAATAATAATAATAATAGTAGTAATAATAATAAATAATAATAATAATAATAATAATAATAATAATAATAATAATAATAATAACTTGATCTAAAGTGGTTTAGGAGACATTAACCTGTGTTAAAACTACTTTTAAAGGAAATAAAAGGTGGCGAAATGAAAATGGACCTCAAGAACAAATAAGCCATAAATACGTGGCAAATAATAACTACAGTGGAACTTCGTTATAACGGACTCGGTTATATCGATTCGTATCCTCGGTTATAAAGTACCGCAACGCACGGTTCCGTGTGATGCGCTATTGTATTGGATGGTATTGGATAGAGCGTACCTCGGATATAACGTACTAAATTTTACAGACCTGATTAAGTACGTTATAACGAAGTTCCACTGTATCACATCGTGAACGCGTGACTTGCCTGTTTTTGGATGCTCGAACGTAAAGAGACGTTTGGGTTCGTCCAAAAGCCTTGCTTTAAGAGGACAGACGACATATGGCTCCTCAAAATCACTCTGAAATCACCAGGAGTATAACGTCAATATTGACAGAAGTAATTCAGTAAACGTGTACCTATACGTGCTGACTGTAAACCGTTTACGACGTTTACTAGACAGCTCGCCTACAAGTCGTGTAGGCGAAAAGGCTGTAGGCGAATCGCCGTGTAGGCGAATTGTCCTGCTACGTTTGCAACTATCTGATTAGCAAACCAACAATAAGCAGGTAAAGTTACCCCCGTACTCGAACCAGGGTAGGTCAGGCTCTGATGTCCGTGTTTTAGGCAAGCAGTGATGCAGGTGGATTACGCCATTAATCCAGAGTATAGTTTGCCATTGTTTTCTCTAGACCCGCGTTTTACCTCTTTCACAGCTTAACGCTGCTACCAATTTATCCACGCCTAAGCGACGAACGGCTTGGTTGGCCGCCGGAACCACAACTCGATCATGGGATGGTCACCTGTCCAAGTACTAACCGCGCTCGACGTTGCATAACTTCGGCAAGTTGACGGTCAAAAGAAACCTATTCTAGAAATATCAATCAACTTGCGGCAATTTTAACTAGGAACTAACACATTTCACAATGGTTATAGGTTGCCTCCCTGGCGGGATATGTTTCCCTTTAGGCAACCCTTTTATTCTCAGCATACCACTTATAACTCTTTTCTACCATGTTATTTACTATTAGCCTAACTGAACATGCCTGTATAATTTTAACTTATATAATTTGACTACTTCTCAAGTATCTTTTTGTTTATTGACGAATGTATATTTAGACAAAAATTGGCCTTGTGAATATTCTGTTAATTGTTTTCATCTTATTTATAATTTCAATTGATTCCATTTTATCGCAATTGATGTCAGACAGTTGAGTTGAAATAAACCTCAAGAAACCATTAAAAAAATTTGGCTTGCAATGGCATAAATAGAAACCACGAAACACACGTTCAGTGCCAATTGCCAGCTACCTCCATTGGCTTGTCCGGATCGCTGGAAAACCGAAGTTCACTCCACAGTCTTGGCGACTGAAATGGCGCCAAGTAGGACGAGTATTTCGACGGTATGCTTATGCCGTCGTCTGAAATAATAATAATAATAATAATAATAATAATAATAATAATAATAATGATGATGATGATGATGATGATGATATAACAAGGTTTAAAGTGGTTCAGTATGGTCTGCCCTGTGTGAGAAGCACTGTTAACCACTGTTATTTATTGACAATTTATATAGCGCAGCAGACAAAGCTAAGGCGTACAACAAGAGTGCTTAACACAGTTCGTATCCAATATTAAATAAATGTTAGCAAACAACGACAACACAATGACCCACAATTGTCCAAAATATCAGTCAAATCGTTTTGAGAAATACAGTAGAACTTCGTTATAACGGATTCAGCCATAACGCATAACGCTTGGTCATAATAATGTACCGCCCCGTGTGATGCGCTCCCACATTGGGTGGTATTGGGTATAATGCAGACACAGATGTGAACATGGGCTGGGTTCACCCATTGGTTGGGTTGGGTCAAAAATTTCCATTTTTGGTGGGTTGGGTAGTTTGGAAATGTCTGACCCAAACCAACCCCATTTTTGTTATAACGTACCTCGGATATTACGTACTCAATTTTGTAGACCCTATATAAGTACGTTATAACAAAGTTCTACTGTAGAAATCGTTAGCTGGACCTTTCAGAAACTTCATTGGTCCATCGAGACACTCGGGAGAGAGCTCATTATCCCCAAACGAGCCAAGCATCTCGCTGACGATTATGTCGGCCTCTTCCGGCGCATTCCAGTGGCGCATGTCACACGACACGATCGTAACCTGATCTCCCCAAGACTCAGATTTCATGTTCTCCAAACTGTACCACAAACAAACCAACAAGCACATAGGCCTATACGACGGAAGATATTACTCTGAATTCATAGAGCAAATAGTAAAATAGTTATGCATGCCACTAAGGTAACACACACACACACACACACACACACACACACACACACACACACACACACACAGACACACACACACGCGAATATTGACGCACCCATTTGGTAAAGGTTTTCAGGCAAACTGGCTTGACCAGAATTCCGGAATAAGGGGGCGGGGGCGGCACATCGATAGTTTCGGGTAGAACTTTTTTTCCAAACGAGCAATAAAGGCTCGTCAAGGAGTTCTTCCCACATTAACGTATATTCTCCTCCTCGGTCTTTCCGGTCAAGCTGCCTAGCACCACTTCTCAACGGGCTTTTTCGCAAATCCCACGACTCGTCCCACTCAGAAGAGGGCCCCGGGCCCCCGAGGCCTCCTTGGCTACGCCGATGAAGTGCGTAGTAGTAATAATGCCATGGGCCGAAATCTGGTCAGAAAAACGGTCGTGTCCTAATTTTGTCCTCAGATGATAACCTTTTTTGCTTTTTTGACTTAAAATTGCTTAAGTGTAATGATGACTATTTTTCCTCTTTGCCTGCCTTATGACAATAATATATTGTCATTTCATAGCCAAAGAACACACCCGTGTCCACGCCCATAGGGACACGACCTCCCCAACAAAAAAACACCCGTGTCAGGACACGAGGTTCAAGGCCATGTTTGCCCCCCTGAATTATAATGCAATTAGAACCAGAGCATGTTTTAAGAAAAATGTATCACTGCACAAAACTCAGAAAATGTGTGGACATCCGCGCAAAACACAAGCAAAAAAGTCGTTTGGAAAATTTACCACTGCACAAAGCACAGAAAATTGCATTATATCACTGCACATTTTGTGTATCACTGCACGTTAAAACAGGCCCTGATTAGAGCAGTGCATAGAACTTGAGGAGGAGATATATAGTTACGTTATAACCGCGTTTGGATTCTTCTCCACAGCGTAAACTCTGATATTCCGCTTGGCCAAAGCAGCCGCTCCCAGAGAAGCGGTGACCAGCGGACCACGACCAGCTCCAAGGACCATCAGAACACTGAAGACATATTCACATCAGCCACTTTACTTAGACGAAATCGGTGAAACTTCTTGCTCATATTAGAAAACTCTCGGAAATAAGGAAACAAGTCTCCTTGGCGTAGCCACGGGGCGGGGGGGGGGCACGGGAGCAGGGCTCCTATTTTGGCTGGGACCGGTCTTGGGATTTGCGGAAAACCGCTGAGAAATTTAGGGGGTAGGTAACATGATCGAAGCGAATACGTGAATGTGCGAATATCACTCCTTGATGAATTTTTTGCTCGTCTTAGACTCGAAATGCTCGAAAATGTCGATGTCCCCCCTGTTCGGGAAGTCTGGCTGCGCCACTGTAATAACTGATCAGCTTAGGAATAAAATCCAGACGGTTCATAGCTGAATTTTATACCAACATCACAGAGTGGGCAGATTTGCAAATTTCGTCAACTGACTAACAAATTCAGTAGGCCTAATGAGCTTCATTATATAGGCTATAATGATGATGATGATGATGATGAAGATGATGATGATAATAATAATAATAATAGTTCGATTTATTCTCTTCGTATTTATCGTGGTCGTAGTGTTTCGCACATTTCAAACATCTTCTTGTTGATTCTGGCGTAACATGTTTACAGCTCACATTTTACAATTCTTACTAGTTCTTTATTCAAATCGTGTCTATGGTGCTTTCCCTCGTGGCCAGTGATGTGCTGTTAAGCACAATTTCGCACAGAATCTTTCTGACACTTGGACATTTTAATTCGTATCAATGCCTAGCCCCGCCCCCCATATAAGCTTTCTTTGCAAAGTCTGACAGATGAAAATTCTATCTATATCCTGATTAGAACTAGACGGAACTTGGCTTAGACCGGATGATTAGGCACAAAGTAATAGCGCTAAAGAAGTCCTATGATTGATTGACTGAAACAAACCCTTTATATATGGAATCTATTAAAAATCAGACGAGATTCATTATTCATCTAAACGTTCGGACAAAACTGCAACGGGCATGAATAATCCATTGGCGTAGCCACGGTGGGGGGGGGGCATAACAGAGAACGGCCCCCTATTCTTGTTGGGGCCGGTCATGCGATTTGCGCAAAACCGCTGAGTGTTTTGGATGGGGTAGGGGTTGTAGAGGTAAATAGCATGATCGAAGAGAATAGGCCTACACGAATGTGGAAGAACTCTTCCTGAAATAGTCTATGTGCCTTTCCACCCCCCACCCGCCCCCATTCCGTAACCCTGGCTGCGCCACTGGAGTGACGATAAATAAATAACGGCACAGCTGGCTGACACTGACAGCGTCCGAGTGTGGCTGTCAGTTTCGGGAACTTTGTCGAGCAGGGCGGCGTAGACTGCCTGCTGATAGAGCGTGTACTTGACCGGGTCCTCCTCAAACGTCTCGTACGTCTGAGACTCCAGGTTGTCCACGAGCGGCTGACAATACAGCAACAGTCGAGCACAGTTGCTCACACACGACAAGAACAAACGCGCACAAAGTGACTAAAAAAGCATTTCGTTAGAATAATAATAATAATAATAATCAGGTCAACATTTCAACGTATACAGTAGAACTTCGTTATAACGTATCCTCGGTTATAACGCACCGCAATGTATACGGCCCGGTCACCCGCGTGAAGCGCTACCGTATTGGATGGAATCGGATATAACATATCTAGGATGCACAGTAACACCCAATTGTACAGACCCGATAAGTACGTTATAACGAGGTTCTACTGTAGTTTCTCAATACTTGCCCAGTCTTTTTTCAGTTATATCATCATAACTACTGCAGTTTGCTTTCACCTGCAACGAACTATTTCAACAGAATATTAAACATGACAATAAAGTCAAAATAGTCAAATAGTAATTTAAACATTTTGAAAATTGGTTTACCTTTGCCAAAGTTATGGACATATAAAAAGTGGTGTGTCTTGTAATGCCTCACAGTGTAGTAATTAATAGCAAAGGTCACGGCAAGCAGTGTTTTATCCAGACCTCAGGCCTGGGGGGTGGGTGGGTGGGGGAAGGGGATGATTGACCTGACTGGAGGGGAAGAGACACAGTTCAATGCAAAAATTTGTGTCTGCTGAAATTTCTTTAGGGGGATTTTGATGGTTTTGGGAGGGGATATCCCCCCTAACAGGCCTGACAAGTCTAAGTGAAACGGCCAGAAGCACTACTTATATATCCAAAGACAAAACACACTTGTAAAAACGTTAGCAGCAATATAACAGCATGCAGAAATGGGAACGAATTTGCTAAAACACGAATGAGCTGTGAATAAAGATGATCAAAAGTTCAGACAAACTTGGAGGGGGGAACTCATTGTGTCGTCGTAGGATCTTAAATAACTGGAGACATCGTCGCCGAAACCACGATTCTATCAAATTGTAGACAGGTAAAACTATGTCAAATCTAAAGCTCCAAGGACCGACCAATTTCTGAAGACATTGTGACCATTGGCGCAGCCACGCGGGGGAGGGGGGCACGGGAGCCTGGCTCACCCATTCTGTCTCGGATCAGTAGGGCCAAGAACACTTTTATGACAATTTGTCCGGGACGCATTTTTTCTTTTTTACTCAAAAATATCGATGTGTCTGTCCCCTCAAATCCAGAACCCAACCTGGCTACGCCACCGAATGTGATGAAATGTGCCTTCAACGCAGTAAACTTCTACGATACGACACTAATATATCCCAATATTTTTAAAAAATCAATTAATATTTTTCAAAAATACAGCACTGATCTGACCAATTCGAGCATATTCTCATTTTTAAAAGACTCATTTAATAATAGCAATTTCTGTCACCTCAAACAGATGGTTCAGGTACAGCTGATATGATCTGAGTCCCTTGTTTTTATTTCGAACCTTGCCTGTCAAGATCAACTGCACGTCCATCTTGAAACACAAATATTCCAATATGCGACAGTAAATATCATTGGCAACTCAACCAGAAAAAGTGCCACTCAACGCAGGTCGGGCCAATATAAATAATGGCGAAGAGAAACAGCAATAATAATTTACAAATAGTGATTAATTATACAACGGTACACAAAATTATGAACAACTGACATTAAAGATGTAGGTTAGTTTAAAATTGTAATTCGTATATGATTTTTACCACAGGACAGAGATCCTATTAACCAGTAACCACTTAAAACCCAGTTATCGTCATCATCGTCGTCATCATCGTCATCACCATCATCATCGCTAATTTGGTATGGGTCAATAGTACTTAATGAAACATTGTTAAATGAGCAAGGGCATATAATGGTGTCAACCGCAAAATGATAATAATTGTCTAGTTCAGTTCCTTAGTGAAGCGTCAAAGATTGTCCTGGCCCTGGGTCAATAATTGTCCTTGCACTTTTTCAGTCCTTCACTTCTAGTGAAGCGGGAATTCTGCTTGGCCGCTGATGACAGCCGGATGAGCAGGAAAGCGCGCGAACAAGCCTTAATCAGTTGGCTAACAGGTTGTTCCAGTCTGCTGTCTAATGAAACCGGCGATAGAGCACAAAGCAATCGTAGACCGTGTCCATGAAACCAAGAACCCGCTGTTCAAGTTAAATGGCGATTTCCAAGACCATGCAAATTTTGGCGAACTTTTGAATTAACTTGCAATAACTGTCTAGCAGTGTTTATTCTAGCCACCTTGACATTGGGGGGATTTTTAAATGTTTGGAGGGGGCAAGGTCTGAATCTCCACACTTTTGGAGGAGAAATTTCCATCCCCCAGCCAACATATAAAATATTTGGGGGGGGGGAATTTTAAAACTTTGGGGAGGAAATTCCCCCTCCCAGAGAAGGCCTAGAATAAACGCTGGCTGTCTAGTCCACAGTCTGAGGAATATACATGTAGAAGTAGATAACAAAGATTAATGTTCTGATCGATAATTAATTAATGTGCTCTTCTTTATATAACAAAAGAAATCTCTGTCAATGGCATTGACTTTCACGATAGAATGAACCATTCCCTTCGTAAAAGCTACAAAACTCAAGAATAGAACAGTAGGACTTCGTTATAACGTATACTCGGTTATAAAGCACCGCAATGTACGATTCCGTGTGATGCGCTACCGTATTGGATATAACGCATCTCAAATATAACGCACTCAGTTTTACAGATCCGCTTAGAACGTTATAACGAAGTTCAACTGTACACCAAATACCTCAAAGAATTGCTTAACAACGAGCTGGTGAGCTCGCGATAGGACAGGAAAGCCCTTTTTGTTTGTGAGAAATATCTTTGTCGAGAGCACCAAGGCCTTGACCGGTTCTGCCTTCCAGCGATCAATTTCTAGGTTCGATGGGAGATCAGCCGGTATTTCGAGAACGACTCCAAGCCTTTTACTGCTGCCACAAAGCGTTCGAAATTTGTTCCACCTGGCACATACAGCACCGGACGTATACGATGAAAAGAATAAAGATGCTTTTTTAAATCAAGAAATAGACATATAAATCATAAATTCCACCAAAAATAATAGAAAGACGAGTTTTTTTATAAGCAGAGGGTGGGTCCAAGAAAGAAAAATTATTTTAGTACAAGTGTTGTGGACAAATGGAACAGTTTGGACGAGGTGGGAGTGACAGTTGAAACAGTAAACGGATTCAAAGGCTATCTGGGAAAACAAGGTTATTGAATGCAGATGGTTACATCAGTGGTTTTCACACAGGTTTGCTTAGTCTCCTAAATCACTTAAAATCACATTATTATCATCATCATCATCATCATCATCATCATCATCATCATCATCATCATCATCATCATGTTTACTACACTTTTATCAAAAAAATAGGTTGACAAGCAATAAAAAAGGTCATCCGCAGTTTTTACCACGTAGTTTTATTAGACTTTTACCCAAAAATAGGTTTCACAAGCAAAAAAAAGAAAAAAGTCCGGTGCGGGATGCATCCCCACTCATCCCCCACGTGGAGCCGCCACTGTTGGCCAGTGTACTATGGACATTGCAATGAGTTAATATTTCACTCGATGCAATTTAGCAAAGAAAACTGCGACTAAGAGCAGACCATTTCCACGTGTCCTCCGGCTGTTTCTCAGTAGCCCCTGATCCGGCTGGAAGAATCTCAAACGCTCCGGTACATTCTTTTTCCGCCGCATTCATTGGCACAACAAGCCAATACTGTACAACATTGGAAGATCAGGATTCAACTTCATTTTAGGCAATGTAAATGTAATGTAATGTAATGTTTTCAGTGGTTTTCACACAGGCTTACTTAGCCTTCTAAACCACTTAAAATCACATTATTATTATTATTATTATTATAATGCATTGACGTAGCCACGGGGGGGGAGGGGCAGGTGCGCGGCCCCACTATTATTGACCGGGACTGATCGTCGTGAAATTTGTGTAAAGCCGTTGAGAAATTGGTGGGGGGAAGGGGGAGATAGTATCATGACAGAATGCTGAATGTTCCATGTTCTTCGTGACGTCCTATTTTTTGCTCGTCATGACTTTTTCACCAGAAAATGTCGACGTGTTCACCCCCCCTCTATTCCGGAATCCTGGCTACGCCACTGAAGTAATGCAGTGTGGCAGAATATTTGCATAGCGCCTTTTCTGACGAATCACTCGGATGCACTGTATAGCTGCATACCATGGAATCTGTAAGTTCCAAGCTAATATAGCCTACTGTACTCTGCCTATGGCAAATTCACGCAAATTATATATTATATATATATATATATATATATATATATATATATATATATATATATATATATATATATATAAGGAAAGACACATCATAAGTGGCAGCAATATCCATTAACCCTTTGATGTCGGAATAAGGCTTGCTAGGTCGGAGAGTTAATGAAAGAATGAAAGCAGGTGGAATAATTGCAGCAATTATATGTCCAAAGTCTTCGCAGCCTACTTGTGGTCCGTTTATAAGGTGTCCGTTAATGACTCTGGCGAGGTTAACACAATTTCCATTTCTCAGATGGATCAAAACTGCAGACAGACCGAGATGATTGGAGAACATCAGCTCCTGTCTTAGCGCCTAAACACAACAGCCAAATGAAGCATATTCGCCAAGACAATTTAACATGTCTATAGTATTCGTGCAGTTTGGTTACATTCAATTGCTGTATTTCTATTATTCAAAGGTGCGCGGTGGAGCAGTGGTTAGCGCACTGGTCTGCTAATCTTGAGGTCCTTGGTTCAACTCCCGGCCGCGGCAGAAAAATGTTCGATTGTTTCTGTCCCAAGCGCCCCCCAGTCGACTCAGCTGTGAATGAGTAAATCGGGTGTTAACTCGGTATAGAGCCTCGTAGAGGAAAAGGCGGCGAGGGAAGGAGGCATCCGCCCTCATTCAGCCGTTGCTCTGTAAAACTGAAGGCGCTAACTCTAGGCCTTCTCTGGAAGCGAATCCCCCCAAATTTTAAAATCCCTCTCCCAAAAATGTTATATGTTGGCTGGGGAATGGAAATTCCCTCCCCCAAAAGTGTGGAGACTCAGACCTTGTCCCCCCAAACATTTCAAAATCCCCCCCCCCCCAATGTCAAGGTGGCTAGAATAAACACTGCGCTAACCCTTAGGTTCTCCGTACGGGCGCTGAGCCTATGGAGTGTTGTACTTTTATGATTCAAGCAAAAATATGCTTGAAATCTTTCAAAGCCAAATTCACCTTTTCGGAGTTTCGACGTATGACGTCATGACAGGAATCAAGCTGAAGCCACAACGACACTTTACCGACAACAAAATTGCTCCAGTCTGTGAAAACACGCAAAATGTTTCTCAAATTCTCAGCCTACACGCATACATGCTATGCTGTGGTGTACCTAGGGCAGAGATATTCCGCTGGCGGGCCCGTGGGCCAGATCCGGTCCGCCAAGTGGTGTGAAATGACCCGCGAAGGCAATAAAACGACAAATAACACTTTTCTAGGAATCAAGACATATTTTTCAACTTTTCTGCTTCTATTACTGCTGAACAATATTCTTTGCAGAAACTTCCGGCCCTCGGGTGCCAGTCATTAAAAATGTGGCCGTTGATAAAATAAAATTTAATCGAATACCCCATGACCTTATGAATTTGGCGATCGTGGTAGGGGGTAACAAATTCAAATTAGCAGCCAAGTTTCCAAACGCAAGTTGTTCCAGTCTGTTAAAAAAACGCAAACTATTTCTCAAATTCCAAAAACAATGGCATAGTCTGGTACAGTTTAGGACATGCTATTGGACCTAATCTAGATTACAGTGATAGGCTACAGCGTTGTCTTATAACATTCTAAAATTATTACACTATACAATTAGGCCTACCTTTGCTGTCTAGGAGAAAATCTGATCTGGTAAGAGGACCACGTCTGTCCTTAGCGGGTGCAACGAGAAACTCACGCTGAAATCTTGGGTGGAAAAGTGGAACGCAGATGTAGTCAAAGCTGAATTTAGCAAAGTAAAAATATCGACCACAACTAATTAATTAATTTGTTGTCTATATGGAGTAGTGGTGTCGTGCAACCGGAGGATGGCAGGTTGGAGAGATGGCACTTTGCGAAGATGACCAAGAAATTGTGAAGGCTATATACATGACGGAAAGTTAGCCTACCTTGCGCGAGTGTGTGTGCTTCGATTAGCTATAGCCTGACATTGAAACTGTGTATGTGGGGATAGGGTAGCCTATCATGATATAGTTCTATGGTCGCATTATTATTTTTTAATATTATCAAAGGCGTCGATCCACTTAGAATATTGGGGGGGGGACCTCCGAAGTTAGGCACATGAAAAGTTGATGCTGTCATTTCTCGTTGTCCTGGTCACTCACGACTCGCTCTCTCTCTCTCTCTCTCTCTCTCTCTCTCTCTCTCTCTCTTTCTCTCTCTACTACTACTACTACTACTACTACTACTACTACTAGTAGTGCAGTAGCAGCACCAGCAGCAGCAGCAGTTACAGCAGACCAGCAGCAGCAGCAGCAGCAGCAGCAGCAGCAGCAGCAGCAGCAGCAGCAGCAGCAGCAGCAGCAGCAGCAGCAGCAGCAGCAGCAGCAGCAGCAGCAGCAGCAGCAGCAGCAGCAGCAGCAGCAGCAGCAGCAGCAGCAGCAGCAGCAGCAGCAGCAGCAGCAGCAGCAGCAGCAGTAGTAGTAGTAGTAGTAGCAGCAGCAGCAGTAGTAGTAGTAGTAGTAGTAGTAGTAGTTACTAGTAGTAGTAGTAGTACGGGGATAGTAGCTTATTGTCAGGCTCTTGATCCAATATTGAAATAGCTATAGCAGAGCAGTTAGAGCGACGAATGATCCGCATACCCGGCGTTCGTCGACTCTTCGATGCTGGCATTGAGGTCGGGAGCGCAAGTGAAGTCCCTTCCGCAGAACAATCGCTCATCGTCGCCGGCCATCTTGCCGTCAGCAACGGTCAAAAGCCAAGACGCTAACTCCCGGTATTATTCGAAATCTCATCATCGTTATGTAGCGCTATGTAGGCAAAAATCGATCCTGCAGTCCTGGACGTACCAAGATGAACGAACCATCAGATGCAACCCGCAGTGGCGGCTCTAGGATTTGGCAAGTGGGGGGGGGGGCGTTGGGGTGGCAACTTCTAATCATGGGGGCCAACCATTTGTTGTTTAATGTATATAGTATTAAGTATATGGTCCCAACAGGGGGATACTGGGGGGAGGCACTCAATAGGGGGCACGGGCCTCCCCTGACCCCCCGGTGGAGCCGCCACTGGCAACCCGTGGAATTTATTCTTCGAACCTATGGCATTTCTGTACATTTAATTACTTAGATTCCTGCGAATAAGCAGCTGCTGATGTGCTGCTCTATAGGGCGCTATATAAATCCACGGGATTTTACTTTACTTTACCTTAGGCCTACGGCGTGTTTCTCGTCTGTGCTGTAACCTGTTGCTAGGTGCTGTCATTCATGCACCGGAAGCTGATTCGTGAATACATGATTTCAAATGCGTTTTGTATATTTTGGGGGCTGTCCATTAATTACGTCAAAATAGGGGGATTGAAAAAGTTTGAAGTCGTTGACAGGGCGAGGGGGTCAAGACTCAAGAGAAGTTGACGTCAACAATTTAACTTTTTACAAATAGGCTAATCAAAATATAGGAAATTTCTTGAAATGCTACATGTATTTATTACAACGAAGAACAGCCTGAGAATCAAAAATAAACACTTTGACACTATGAGCAAAAAAGTGAGGAAAAGGCAATCACTGCATAAAAAATAATAACCCTCTAACCTTTTAAAGGACAAAAAATAATAACCCTCTAACCTTTAAGGGGGACCCGACGACCCGTCACTGATCTTAGGGGGGGGGGTCAAAAGTTGCTCACATAATTATAGGGGTCACTGAAAATTGACAGTTGTTGAAAAGGTGGTCAAAAATTGCCCCAAAATTGTTGACATAATTAGTGGACAGCCCCTTGTTACACGAACGATGTGTAAATTTTCTGTGAAACTCATTCATCTGACACGTCATATCGGAAACGATCAACAGAAAACTGGCCGCAGATAGGGGCCTAAAAGAACAAGACCAGCCTACAATAATAGGCCTGCTTAGGTCCTATACAGTGCAGCTTATAACACAGAATGACACAGAGAAATTTATAACGTCGATAAATTCGTTAATTATATAATGGCATGATTAACCCCTTAACTGGGGACCCCGGATATATCCGTTCATTTTACATTGAGTTACAGTTAAATACCCAGTTAAGGGGTTAAGCGTGGCTGAGCAAGATCTGCCCTGTGCGAGAACCACTCTTTCCCAACCTGGTCATTCATTTACGTTATGGTCTCGTTAATTGCCCTCTTGTCCTCTATAGTATACTGTAGCCTCATAGGCTTTTTCTCGCATTTTCATTACCTGTCTTAGTCTCTTTGGGGTCGTCCATAAGATGCGTAACGCGGTTGAGGGGAGGTCCGGCCATTTCTTACGAAGTGTGACCACGGGGAGGGAGGTGGTTCATAAATGTGACATAACGCAAAAAGAATTTTAAGTGATGACCTTTGACCGTTTTTTTGCTTGTCAGGGATCTTGGAGAGGAAAAAATACAAGGATGGCCTTTTTTTGCTTGTCAAGACTTTTCGGAAGACGAAAATGGGGGGTCGGTCCGTTGTTACGTCATATTTTAGGGGGTCTGACGTTTTGTTACGTCGCGTTACGTGGGGGGGGTCAAAAGTGCCAAAATCGCGTTACGAAATTTATTGACGACCCCTTTGAGTCTACAAATAACAACAAAACTTTGCAAGAGGCCTGCACATTATCACAATTGTCTCAAATAATACCAATTTTAGGCCACCTAGACCGAAGGCCATTATTAATTAGCTGACAATGATAACAAATTACATTCCGTAAATATAGGCAATTATTTCCATCGTATATAACCTACTGTACTAACTGTAGATATGCGGATATGTAGTTTTATAATGTTGAACGTCCAACTATTGTAGGCCTACGCATCCGATTAAGTTCAACAGCCAGGGGCGTAGCGACGGGGGTAAATCGTTATATATACCCCATATACCCCATTCCTCCAAAACAGACTACCTTAAAATTTTCAATGTGTTTTTTAAGATTTCACAGTTTTTTAAATATTTATACCCCTCCCCAATCACGTTATACCACCCCAATCAAATTCCTGGTTACGCCCCTGTCAACAGCCTCAAGTCGTATTTTTACTACTCATGAGACCCACGCGAATTAATTACCAAGGCCTATATAGGCCCATCTGCAATACGAAAGACTCGGTACCTAATAGGCCCTACGCCTGCCATGCAGGTGGGGAGGGAGACTAAGCAAGAGGCGCTTAATGTGGTCGAGTCTTTAAGATAAGATCTGTTGAAGTCGTGAACACTGCAAAGCAACGGCCTCTGTTTCCGGACTTCAGCGAACCATTTCTATCGCGTTCGAGAATACACGAAACAGCAAGAAAGATGACCGGACAACAGAGACGCCGGACGGACGTCCTGCTGTTCGTCGCCATGGCGTCGCTGATTCTTCTGGAAACCTGCGTCTCCGCTGCTCCCCGCCGCAGGGAAAAGAGGAGACCTTCTTCGTGGTCCGTCGATCACGGCGGTTGGGACATGGATCGGGAGATACCCCCGGAGCAGCGCAGCGACCTCGCCCTACCGAAGACCTACAGATACGCGGCCGAGCGTCCCCACGACTGCGTCGGCGACGACGACCTCTTCGCCGACTGCTACCTGTGCGGGAAGCTCGCGGAAGACGTCCGAGTCTACGAGGGCTGCTGTCAACGCAATGAAGACATCAAAGACTTCTGCGACAAACTGCTGTCCTAAGAACTATGGTACTTAATCGTTATAGACGACGGAACGGTTATAGAGATTTCTCTAAAAACGAAATCTGAACACTCCGTTTGGCTCCAAAGAACTCACTTGCTACAATTAAACGAGTTGAGTAACCTGAGTTTGCTGCATTTTGTATTAATTTTGATTAGACTGTAGTGGATTATAGTCGTAAGTTCATATTTGCCCGAAAGCATCGCTATACTGTATCTCCATTTCTACTACTTCTTCCTTCAACCTAATGTACGTTAAGTCTACTAATTGATCATCACCGATGGCGTAGCCAGGGTTCCGGGATGGGGGATGCCAAGCTTCTACAGACCGACATTTCCAGTTCTGAATAAGGGTTTGGGGAAGCGTCGCATGCTCCCAAAACGGGGTCTAGACGGAGACAGTTGTAGAAAATAAGGGCCATTTTACACTAAAGTCTTCATTGCCAACATCACTTCGTACGGTGACCGGAAGATTCGGTACCGGAAGATTCGGGACGGAAGACGGGACGGCGGTACCGGGAAAAACCGGTTGATCATCGGTATTTTAGATCTGGTCTTAAAACATCCCCAATCCCATCTGGGTTTGATGCTTGTATATGGCATATTTAGGTAGGTAGAATTTGGGTAGGTATACTATTGATAATTATATTCATTTTACTGATTTATACAGTTTTAGGATTAGGTTAGGGTTAGAATTAGGTTATGGCTCTGAACCCGCCGATTTTTCTGAATCTGATCTTTACCGGCGGTACCGAATGTTCCGGGAACCCCAACTAACAATTGATCATCTTTTAGATCTGGTCTTAAAACAAATCTGTTTGACTTGGTTTGTACCAGCGGCGTCCATCGGCTGAAATTTTTAAAATTTTTCTTTTCAATTTTTAAAATGTTCAATATTTTTTCAATTTCGACTTGACTTGAGTTTAAAAAGTTGACGACCTTTTTTTGCTCGTCAGCTTTTTGCGGTTAGTTACTCTTCAGGTTACTCGACATCAGACCAGGTAGGAGCTGCTGACCTTTTTTGCCCCCAAACGCAAATGACGTCCCTGTTTTGTTTTTTTTGCACCCGCCTGGTTACTTTCATTTCTGCCCGGCCCCCCCTAATGACGCCTGGCACCGCCGTTTCACCACTAACCACCTGGCTCTAAATTATCAGATGTTGAAATGACTTTCTGCATTGACCAGGTCGAACAGGGGTCTTTGCAGAGACTAACCAGAATTATGATGTTGAAATGACTTTCTATTGAAGGTCTTTTGACACTTATTAAACACTTTGATTATTAAACACAGTGCTGCAAAAGTGCTCAATAACTAGTACAGCATTATACTAGTTGGAAAGTCTACGTAGAATTCTCACCAGATGTTGGACTGTACAGTTGGAACTGTAGTGGATGGATGCTGAAAAAGGCCGTCTATTTAAAAAGATGTTGTGCATACCCAGTGGCGGCTCCAGGATTTCTTGGTGGTGGTGGTGGGGGGGTGAATGAACTCATAGAATGTTGGTGGGGGATGAAAATAGAAAGAAAAAATCAATAAACTTTGCCGAAAAAAGGGAATTTTTATCCCTAATTTTACTACACTTTTACTGAAAAATAGGTTGACAAGCAAAAAAATAAGGTAATCCCCAGTTAGATTTTACTAGACTTTTACACAAAAATAGGTTTTCACGAGCAAAAAAAAGGAACCCAAAAGTCCGGTGGGGGATGCATCCCCACTCATCCCCCACGTGGAACCGCCACTGTGCAAACCTATATGCAGAAGATTTACTTTTGGAAGAAGAACACTGTTTGGATGAACTCAACTAGATCGAAATGCAACAGCTTAACAAAAAGCTTTAACTGTTCAAACAAAAAGTTTTAAAAAGCGTGAATTTTCTCTCCACGGCAGTCATCGCAGTCAGTTAAATTCTAAAGTCCGATGGTGTACGATCTCCCTTTTGGGTTGTGAATCGGCTGAGCAACGGGCGCGCTGACGCACCATTCGTACCAGACGCTCTTCGAACTGCAAGCACGCCAGAAGTGGACCGCGAGTTTCTCTCCACCCCGTAAATAGATTGGATCCTATACGGGCAAACAAGAACTACAATGTATTGAAAATGTCTTTGACAGAACAATATATTTTGACGTGAACCATCGTATGTCATCTAGAAAACATTCCTGTTTTTTTGCATTGAAGAGAAACCAGGAATAGTTGAAAAAAATTAGTGAAAACCATGTCTTAATATTTAGTCAAATAAACTTCATCCCAAATACATACTGTAGTTATAGTTCAGAGTTATAAGATGCTGCACACATCTGCAAGCTGGACTCTGTGCAGATCTCAATAAAATCTTGAATTTACCTAACACTGCAAAGCCCAATCTTCTGAAAAAATAAGCAATTTTCTTTAAGTTCACGCTCAATTTTGGTGAACATAATCCAGACAAACAAACAATACTGAGAGTACAGGGTGGCACAAAAAACCAGACTATTTTAAATGCAAACCTAAATGTGATTAGTCCGGGGTTTTTTTGCACCACCCTATATATATGCTAAGTATTTGATCATACAAAATCCTCTAAATTGTCTAAGCCAAACCCAACTGTTGGGCATTTCCATCAATATGTCATGAGTGTCAAGAATTCCTTACAGATGACTTTATAAATGCCAATACCTGTATGGGAAAATAGATTGGAAACCAGCTGAACATCCCAGGTGTATGACTACTGGGAACGATACCTGAAAAGCAAAAATCATTTGATTAACCCCTTAACTGGGCAACTATTTGTAACTGTAAAATGGACAAGCGTTACTCGGGGCGCACCCAGTTAAGAGGTTAAATATAATTTCTCACCACAAATGCAAGTCAGTGCTTTCTCCACAGTATGACCTTCATAACAGACCAGCATATAATGAAAATTCATTTAAAAGCTTGGGAGTCATTCTCAAATGCAGTGGCTAAGTTACCAACATGTACAGTAAGACAGTCTTGTATTTTCAAAGAGGTCTTTATTTTGTTTCAAATTTTTGCTTTAGAAAATCTCTTTTTAAAAATTTTCTTCAAAGGAAGAAATTCAGTTCTCAGAAATTTTCTGGAGCAACTGATAACCTCATATGACAAGGCAAAAACTGAAAAGTGAAAGGTTATTTATAGAGCAACACACACAACATCATGATTATGGAAAGTGCAATGGAAAACCCTGAAAATCTCTATGAAGAATTTTAAAATAGCTAGAGACAACTGTTCTTACTGAGCGAGATGTCGCGGTACAGAGTGCAGTGAAAATAGCCACCGAATCCATGAAGAACAGAATCAACGCTGATGTCAAATTCAAGAGATGCATAGCGATTGTTATCGGTCACACCTGAAATAAAACAACTTTCAATTTAAATTATGTGAATGCCCTATCGTTACCACAGTCACAATAGCACAAAAGCTTATAACTGGAATGCATAAATCGCATTATAAGTTAATTATAAGCTAAGTTACCAACATGCACAACAAGACATTCTTGTATGTTACAAAATTCAACCAGAAGTGAGTATTACGGTAAAATAGGCCAATTACATAATGTTTACACGCTCCATTCTGTAGCAAAGCCTACGTGGAAAGAAAATTATTATTATTATTATTATTATTATTATTATTAGCCAGACGATTTCTATAGCGCAATAAGCATGGCAAAAGTGGCCAAAGTCAAGAGCGCTTTACAAAACTATGTATACTCGATGGTGAATAAGTAAGTCTTAAGATTACGTAGAAAAATTCCAAAAGAGTCAGAGTTTGTGACATAGTCCGGTAGTGAAAATGTGCCAACTTGCAATTCAAAGTCAGTAGTACAGCACCAAAGACATAATCACATAGTATCCTAAACAAGTTGCTGACAAGAATAAACCTCCATGGCCACACAAATCTAGTTTGGTTAGCAATGCACCAGCATCAGTAAAACCTGATGGCCAAGAGATAAGCCACATATGCCATAAAGAAGTGAAAACGAACGAAGAAAACAAACTGAGTCGAAGCTGAAAAAGGAAGACAAAACCAATAACAGACAAGACGAATATTGACAATGCCAACAAAAAAACTCACAGACAAGTAACAAAGCGTAACAATAATTATAACATCACAGTCACGCGACTTGCCTTTTCCTGGATGTTGAAATGTAAAAAGACATTTAGGTTCGTCCAAAAGCTTTGAATTGTGAAGACGAACGACGTATGGCGTTTCAAAATGAGACTAAAAATTCAGCAGTGGCAACATCATTAACCCCTTAACTGGGCAACTATTTGTAACTCAATGTAAAATGGACAAGCGTTACTCGGGGCGCCCAGTTAACGGGTTAAGACAAAAAATCATTAATATAAGTTTGTGCATTCATAATTAAAATAATTCTAAACTGTTTACGTGATTTCATGACCACGTGTGTATTTTAAAAGCAACGGTCATACGCAGTTAATGCCAATATTAAAACTGTACGATAGATTATAAAAAATTCCACAGCAAATTCCTAACTGCATCGATTTTCAATGTACACTTCTTGGTAACAGAGGGTAAAAATACTCCCACAGAATCAGCCAGGAAACACATCGATTCCCAACCAATATGCATTGCCTGGTATTTATCTGAGACTGTATTATTTGCATTTGGAATTAAATATTTAAAAAAACCAGAAAGCCTTATCTGGAAATATTAACCCCTTAACCATGTATTTAACTGTAACTCAATGTAAAATGGACGAATATATCCGGGATTCCCAGTTAAAGGGTTAACTAACTTCAACTTTACTCTGCTGAAATTTTAATTTAAACTACACAAACTAGTTCCAATGAAAATATTTAAAAAGAACAAACACAACGTTAAGGCAACACACACACAAACACACACACACACATACATACACACACACACGCACAGAGTGTGAAATACCTCCAATGGTTTCTCTTTATCACGACACAATCGAACCTCATTCCACAATTTAGACGACTGAAGAGGAGCCAAGTAAGACGAATATCTTGACGGTATGCTGATGCTATCATCTGAAATAGCAAAGAACTATGATGCATTCTCTTATTAGTTTCCAAAAAATCCGCTAAACTAACTGGCAACAAGACAATCAGCTTCGAAAATATATATCACCAATCCTAAGCTTCAGTATTTTTTTACCCTTCAGGAAGTTCATTGCTCCATCGAGACACTCGGGAGAGAGCTCATTATCTCCAAACGAGCCAAGCAGCTCACTGACGATTATGTCTGCCTTTTCCGGTGCATTCCAGTAGCGCATGTCACATGACACGATCGTAACCTGATCGCCCCAGGAATCAAGCTTCATGTTCTCCAAACTGTACCACAAAAACCAACAAGCATACGATGGAATTGCACTAAATTCACAGAATTAAAAAGCAGTGAAGTCACCATGATACACAAGACTTCAGAGCAATCACATGATAAAGGTTATTATACAATATACAAGTCGAATGCAAGAATGACACAATAAGAATCACGCATAGAACTTGGGATATAGTTACGTTATAACCGCGTTCGGATTCTTTTCCACTGCGTAGACTCGGATATTTCGATGGGCTACAGCCGCGGCTCTCAGAGATGCCGTGACCAGTGGACCGCGACCAGCTCCAAGGACCATCAGAACACTGAAGACATATTCACATCAGACACTTTATTGAGACAAAATCAGTGAAGCACTTTGCTCTGATAAAATTCTCGGTTCTAACAAACAAGGGGGACCGTCTCACATTTAAAAGATTTTGGATTTGATGAGGTAGATTCAGAGGTGCCCTGAAAGTCCCACACGTAGCTTAGGATTTTAAAAGCCACATGATTCATAAATGAATTTCTTACCAACATCACAGCATGGTTCCCCCAAATTCCCATAAAACCTTTCCCTAAACGTTATCAGCCTCAACTCACAAACAAACCAAACAACAAACTTCGCTAAAACTATAGGTGAAATTTTCAGGAAACTGTTCCATTTAGTAAACAATACTCATAAAAAGTTATTTTATTCAGGAACACAAAACCAACATTCTGCAGTCAGCAGCTCAACCAGAAAAAGTTACCACACAGCTTAATGAAAATGCAACATGTTGTGACTGATTAGAAATAAATAACGGCACAGCTGACACTGACAGCGTTTGAGTCTGACTTTCAGTTTCGGGAACTTTGTCGAGCAGGGCGCAGTAGACTGCCTGCTGATAGAGCGAATACTTGATGGGATCCTTCTCGAATACTTCGTAAGTTTGAGATTCCAGGTTGTCCATAAGCGGCTGACAATACAGCAACAGTCAAGCACAGTTGCTCACACAAACCATCCACGACTAATAAACCATTTCATAAGGATATTCTGAATAACATTCAAAAATTGCTCGTTAATATTTACTAACTTTTCCTGCAAAGATAGCACAAACATTCCCATTACAGTTCACTTACCAGACACTATAAATCATTTTTGCACAATATACTTCAAAAAATCTTCCATTTAACATCCTTCAACACACAGTACACTGCAAAGGAGACATAAGGTGTTTGTTTTCCCTGATCCTCACCAACCAAATCAATCATCAATCAATCAATAAATTAATTAATTAATTAATCAATCAATTTCTATGGGGATGCTATGAAAATGATTATGGCATCAGTCAATGACACATCAAATCCAGTCTGAATTAGAGACAGATCAAGCTGGAAGGTCCCCAACAGTATTCAAGGAGACATACAACACTAGTATTAACAACATCTTGCAGAATAATAGACATAAATTTACTAAAACACAAATGACAAACCTGAAGAGGACATTGCAGGAAGTCTTCGTAACCCTTTGCAAATTGGGAGATATTATCTGGAGGATCACGAGTCTACGAAATAAGAGACAGAAAACAAATCAAAGTCCATGATCCCTTCAGTAACCATTTCTTATTTCTTTCTCAACCTTTCCTCCGAGTAGATACTATGTTATTATTATAAAAGTATATAGGCTTATATATATGCCATGTTTATCTTTTATGGAAATTGTGGAGAAATTGTGGAGAAAGAAAATAAAGATGTCATGTCACGTCAAAAAATGGCAAACTTTAAGAAAGCTCCAAAGACCAATCCATTTCATAAACACAACATCATTATTCATTATGGCAAGCTATGTCCTTGACTTCATCTATCACCAGTGATAGAACACTAAACAAAAACTCATAATAAAAAAGTCATTAATACCTCATTCATTTCAACTAAATTTCTACAAAGATTTTTAAAATACGCCATTACCCCGACCAAATCAAGCCAAGTGATTGCCTATTCTCATTTTAAAGGCATCCCATTAGACAACAGCAAGGTTTTGCTCTGTCACTCACCTGAAACAGGTGATCCAGGTACAGCTGATAGGACTTGATTCCTTTGTCTTCGTGTCGCACCTTCCCGGTCAAAACCAGCTGCACGTCCAACTGGAACGAAAATCCAACATCTTACACTCAACCGAGGAAAAAAATTGCCACAGAATAATATTCGGCAAAGCTTTATGTACAATTCTGCTCACCAAATCCTCCACTTATATACTTATGCAGAATTGAAAAGTATACCCCACAACATATATCTTAAATGTCTGACCTATATGCATAATTATAACCTGACCTATATTACCACTAAATTAAACACAGATGTAATGGACTTACTAGTGCATTGATTTGATATAAACAAACACCAGGCAGTTCTTAGCTTGTAAGGTGATACAGTTATCGTGGACTTAAACTGAGCCATTATAAAGTCTGATTCCTCTAAATCACGTTTCTGAAGGCAAGCCATCTTCATATGAACGAGCCATTTATGTAGCTCCCCAATATTCGAGAACACAGTACCTTAAAGAATTGCTTAACAACAAGCTGGTGAGCTCGCGATAGGACAGGAAAGCCCTTCTTGTTTGTGAGAAATATCTTCGTTGAGAGCATCAAGACTTTCACCGGCTCTCCGGTCCAACGATCAATTTCAAGATTCGATGGGAGATCGGCCGACAGATCGAGAACGACTCCGAGCTTTTTACTGCTGCCACATAATGTTCGAAATTTGTTCCACCTGGCACATAACACGGACATACAAGATGAAAACATATTAAGAAACAACATAGAGATTATAAATTCCGCCAGAAGTGGTAGAAAGACGAGTCTTTATACTGTCAACAAAATTAACGACAAATTAATAAAAAAAGCAGCAAAACTGTACATCTTTCATGAGCCGTAACACATGAGATAAAGAGAGAGGATGTTTAAGACCATCAACTTTCCATAATCATAAAGGCTTGTTTAATGCGTAATGGCATAATATAATAAAGGGTGGTGCCTATATACTATATACCGAATGACTTTGGAAGAAATAGCAAAGGACAGAGAACTTTGGAGAGATGTCATGGAGAAGTCAATAGCTGGACACAGCTAGAGGACGAAGACCTGACCTGACCTATATACTAGATGAAAACTGTTAATAAAGACAAACCATCTCCAAGTATCTTCATGTTGCTCCTGCTTCTCGGTAGTACATGGCTCGGCTGGGTTACTCTCGAACGTACTCAGGCATTCCTCTTCAGCTGACTTCATTGGCACAACAATCCAATACTAAAACATCAGACAATCGGCATTAGAGCACTGTTGGTTCTGTCATTTCCAAGCGAATGTACTCTGCCTATCAGGGGTGGTTCCAAGAATTCTTGGTTGGGGGATGCAAAGAATTTATAGGAAGTTGGTGGAGGGATGAAATAAAATCTCCAAAAAGGTTGAAAAGCAAAAAAGGTCATTAACAGTGTTTTCCCAGACAAAAGTATATAAAATTTCCTAAAAAGGCTGACAAGCAAAAAAGGTCATCAGCTCTTTTGTATACAGATACCCAGTGTGAAACGCTGATGACAAGTAAAAAAGCTCGGAGGGGAGATGCATCCCCCAGTCATCCCCAACGTGGAACCACCACTGCCACCAATAGCAGGTTCAAACAAATTATAATGACATCAAAAGAAAGACACAAAAATAAGTGGCAGCAATACCCATTAACTCTTTGAAGCTGTGATCAGTAAACTGGTTTGTTGGTTCTTAGGGTTAATACAAGCAGACGGCATTATTGCAACAATTATTCACATAAATTCCAAATCATTATTACATACTTGTGGTCCACTTCCACTGATAAGGTGTTCGTTAACGACTCGGGCGAGGTTGACACAGTTTCCGCTCCTCAGATGGATCAAGATTGAAGGCAGGGCAAGATGGCATGAGAACATCAACTCCTGTCTCAGTGCCTAAACACAACAGACAACATTAAATTGTCCAGTCATCATAAAAGTACACCTCTAAAGCTTCTATACGTTGGCTGTACTTCCCATGTCTTAAGGTTGAAACAAGATATCATTTGAAATCTTTCCATTTGAAATGAAAATGTCTACCTTTTCTGAATTGCGTCGTATCACTTCGTGACAGGAATCGAGCTGAAGCCACGGCGACACTTTGCCGACAACAAGAGTGCTCCAATCTGAGAAAGGACAAAAATCTTTTAAAATTCTCATCAAAAACATACATGTGAGTCCAATACGTGCTCATCGGTCAGTGAGTGATACACAAATTCAAAAATTGACTAGGTATCAAATGTCTTAAGTATCCAACAAAGACTGTTGCAGCCATGATATAAAAGAAAAGAATTCATTCATTAATTTTTATGAATACATAACTCACAGTATTCTATTACATAATTCAATATCATGAATGGAAAATTTCTAAAGAAAATACAATTTTTTTGTTAATTCATAAAATCAAACTTAATTCAAAGTCACCAATATAACAATGCAAATTCAACCTTCAACTACCTACTTTCTATCTAACAGCCATTTCACCCATTATCTCAAATTTTCATTCAAAAACATTATGTTGCAAAGATCATGATTGCCCAACAGCGATGTAAGACATTTATAATTTTAATCTCAAGTCTTACAATCAGCAGATGATCAAAAACCTCTTAATAGAAATATAAGAGATGCTATACAGGGTGGCACAAAAAAAACCCGGACTAGTCACGTCTAGGTTTTCATTTAATATAGTCCGGTTTTTTGCACTACCCTGTACTAATGCTACATTACATTCTGGTTAGTCA
This sequence comes from Metaphire vulgaris, assembly GCA_018105865.1. NCBI lineage: Eukaryota > Metazoa > Annelida > Clitellata > Crassiclitellata > Megascolecidae > Metaphire > Metaphire vulgaris. The sequence continues at coordinate 14,984,246 of CM030846.1, forward strand.
CAGCAAGCTGATGCACTGCTCTGCCATTGATCCCTGTCCATTATATCCAGGTTTCCAAATAATCAAGTTAAGTATAAATAATGTTCTGCTATTGCATTGATTAAGTGGTAAAAGCTTGAAAGTACCGTTGCAGTTTAGGAGAAAATCAGATCTTGTAACAGGACCCTTTCTGTCCTTTGCAGGGCCATCGGAAAACTCACGCTGATATCTTGGATGAACAAGTGGTATGCAGATAAAGTCAAAGCTAAATTAACAACATAAAGTATTAACAACTAATTATCTGTTATACTGTACAAATATACATATACCAGTAATATTTTTTTTACATACATACATACATAGTTTATTATTTGCAAATCCATCAGCAATGAGATAATTATTACAGGGAAAATATAATATGAGCATAATACTTAACATATTACAGTATAGATGAAATTCAAATAAATGATTTAATTAAAAGTAAACAATTAGAAAGATCATAACATAATTACTCTTATTAGTTCAAAACAGGGAAATAAAATAAAGATACCATAAGGGAAAGAATGTGGAAATAATATGGCAAAATCAACTTTTAGTGTCCTAATTATTTATTATTTAATCAATCTGGCCATGGGTTATTGTTTATAGTCACTTTTGTGTGTGCATGTGTGGATACATTATTGAAATTTTAAAAATGTATTCTGAAAATAATCTGTAGAAATAATAAGTTTGAAATGACTGTGAGGCCTTGGCAATGCAAAACTATTGTACCCGGCACTTGCATTGTCTTGGACAGCTTGAAAGCATATGCAAACATCGAATTTTTACATAAAACTAGAACGGTTGTTTGAGAACCACAGAGTCCAGTGGAAGTTTTACAACTGGAGAGTCTAAAACTTCAATAATGTTTGATGAGCATAAATGTCATATATGTGAAAATATTATCAAGAAACAATTCCACGAAATTGCTTATAAACTTTTTTTGGTCCTCCTTGTCTCATACCACCTACTGGTATTTGTACCGATGCCAAAAACGTGTCTTAACTCTTATCCGCGCTATAGATGAGGTAAATTACATTACATTACACTTTCGCTATGCTAGCAGGCCTGCTGCATATTCTTAGGCGCCTAAGATAAAACTGTGAACCGGGAGCGTACCCTGCTTTCATCGAATTCTCCAGATCTGAACTGAGATCGGGGACAGAGGTTAGATCTCTGCCGCAAGAAACTCGCTGCGTGTTGTCAGCCATCTTATCTTAACTACAACGGTCAACGAAACAACGCTAAGATCAGAAAATGAAATATCTATGTAGCGCTATAATTAAGAGCTTCTGTTTTCGTAGCTAATGATGCCAATCTCGCCGATTCGTTTGTCGCTCATTAGTCGGATTATGGCTGCATCAAGGACACTACGATTTTAAAACACCCTGATTTAACAATATCGTCAGATTCATCGCTAAATGTACATAGAGCCAATACGAAAATTGGTAGGATTGCGTTTTCCGTCACAGACCTATTGCAAGAATTCCTCGTCTTCAGTTAGTCAGATTTGTCAACAAACTGATCACAGCACTTTCATATATAAATTTAGAACACATCTCTACAGTCAACTGTTTTATGTTTTGATATAAATATATTCTCTATATCAAATTTATTTAATACTGTTTGTTTCGTCGTTCTTGAATTTCTTTCTTGTGAGGACTCTGTTTAAAATCGTATAAATGGATAATTTTACATAATATTTTGCCCAACTTTATCCTGTGACTGTTAGACTGGGTTGATACATCTAGGTATGAAATGACTTTTGAAAAAGGAAGGTTAGTAGTTAAGACCTAAATACTTACGGAGACAATGCAGGTATAAAGAAAAGGACGAGTCAGAAGTCGTTATTTGACTCCCTGGAGTCCTTGTCGTGGCGTAAGCAGCGGAGGGATGATAAACTTGAGAAAGTTGAGTTTAATAGTTCTGGTCTGAGTGGTCTCCCACAGGTCTATAGTGGTAACATCTCTTACACTTATGTCCGAGGTCAAACATGGCGGCGACCAAGGTTTTCAGTCGATTCTCGCTCGGTGATTATTTTCCGTTTATTTTCTCGTAATATATTTGATATAATCTCTAAAATCATTTCTAAAAACTGCTGTGAACTAGACAATTGGTATGGTTTAAGCAACGATGCGGTCGACATTTCAGATTCTGTAAGGGACCGCGTAACCCACAGGGCTACTGGCCATGGCATTTAACTTTTTTGTATGTGATGTAATGCAGCATTTGTATAGCGCCTCTTATATTCTATTAAGAGGCGCTTCCGGCTTTGGAGTCGCAAGAGAAAATAGTGAGACTTTGTAATGTAATGTAAGAGTATTGAAATCACTCAGAAGCGCTCCAGTCCCATAAATGTTGGCGTGTGTAATAATCTAACAGGTACTTGAAGCTTCCCAGACCAAGCACGAATTTACACTGCCTTGAACAGTTAGACATTGGCATTGACTGATTTCTAAATTCTTTTCTTGTTAAGAATTGACTTTAAATCAGAAAGTAGAACAGACACGGATAGTTACACTGTAGTTTGTTTCTAACAGTGCGTTCAATTCCTGGCCTGCGATCTGTCGCATATGATGCGACAAGGAAAGGATTACTCATTAACAAAGAAACAAAAGTAATATGTCAAGGCTTCACTGGAAAACAGGTTTGACTTGTTTTTATGGACTTCACTGACAATGTTAAAAAAGCAAAATGTATGCTTTCGTAATCAAGTAGAATCTAAAGACTAATTAAATTTGCATCTCATTCAAGGGATGCTTATTGAAGTAACCATGGCTTTGGCATTCACCATATCCATGGCTCTATAAAAATTCTCAATAGTAATAATAATAATAATAATAATAATAATAATAATAATAATAATAGTAATAATAATAAGAGCCCATTGCCAGAATTTAGTGTTGGAAATTGGAAATTTATTATTTAGGCAGAATTTCAGATAAGAACTAGGAGTCACAAATCCTGAGTTTGTTTCAGGAGATTATGGGACCACAGGATTATTCTTATTTTGGTGTCTCGCATTCATGTTTTTTCCCAGGGAACATTTCACAGCCAGCAGGCAATCGAATATGGAACGAGAATGGTGGGCGGAGTATCGCCGGGTAAGGGCGGGTCAAAGCATTTGGGGCTTCCTGTTTTCAACAGCGTTAAAGAAGCCAAAGTGGCAACAAATTGCGATGCAACGATGATCTACGTGCCTCCACAGTTTGCCGCCGCCGCCATCTTGGAAGCGGTAGATGCCGAGGTTCCTCTGATCGTCGTCATCACCGAGGGAATCCCGCAGCAGGACATGGTCAAGGTGAAGCGGCGACTTCTTGCTCAGGACAAGACTCGACTCATCGGACCAAACTGTCCCGGCATAATCAAGGTACTGTAGCTTTTTATTGCATCTTATTCTGTCGTTGGCGTTTCTCTTAGAGTCACTAGGATTTTGAGGAATCATTAATTTTTAGTATTTTCTGTTAGAAAGATTACTAATGTTGGAATAAAGATTTAGTTGTGAATAAGTTAGCGAGTAAGTAAAATCTCTTGAATTTATATAGCACTTTTGAAAGCAGTATCACAGTAGGTGCTTATTCTTTGGTGCTTAGTCTATCTTGAAATAGCTATAGGCAATGACTTGTGATTAGGTTAGAATAGATCCCTGGCTATTGTGTTAGAGGTGGTCAGTGCAGGCATAGATTTTAGTAAGATTTTTTTAAGCCCTTTACCAGGTGTAGCATACCGGGTAATAGTGCGTCCAATTTACATATTATGTTACAGAAAATGAATGGTAAAGGGGTTAATTGAAACAACTTCCTGTTTTAATGACAACCTAAATTGCAATTATGTCTGCTTGTATTTATAAAAAGCATTCCAGCTGTTTGGTAAATACAATTTATGTGGAATTTTTTTCCTTCCTCTAGCCAGGTGAATGCAAAATTGGTATCATGCCAGGACATATTCATAAACCTGGAAAAATCGGTAGGTATTACCACATGTAACTTAAGAATTCTGTGCACTTAGCTGTCTCAATACTGTTATAGCCCTTACCATCGCTAAATCATTATATTGGTTGATTCCTAATATGGGGTGCATTAGAGCAGTGGTGGAGTTTTTGCCTTGCAATTCAATTGGAGGGCGTTGCTCCCAATTGTCTGAGAAAGACAACAGGAAACCGCTCACTCATCTTGCCCTTGGTGGCATGTAAGCCAGTTGGACATGTCTTGGGATAGAGAACTTATCATCAATGTTGTTGCCATTTTAATTCTTGTATTTCACTCATTTCATCTGATGAATACTTGTAGGCATTGTTTCTCGGTCTGGTACACTGACTTACGAGGCCGTGCACCAGACTACGCTTGTCGGCCTTGGTCAGACGCTGTGCGTGGGAATCGGGGGCGATCCTTTCAATGGAACAAACTTCGTCGATTGCCTGGATGTTTTCCTCAAAGATCCCAAGACAGAAGGTAATTTGGGGTTGTTGGTCATCTCAAGTCAGCAGACTGCTCTTTGTACTGGCTTTGTGGATGCTCATTTATTTATGAATCATTATTTATCTGTTTGACTGTTTAAGTTTTTTGATCTTTGCAAGTTCATATTTAATGATCATTATAACTTAATGCTTACTGAACATTTCTTACATTGAGGTTCATTTTAGCAATGCTTAATAACCTGTTTCGCTTTGGGATTCACGCCAAAAGACATTTCAGTTTGTGAATTTGAAAAACAGATTTAAAAACATGATTTAAGTCAAATATTTGCTTAAATGTAGTTATGGGAATGTTTTTAAAATAGCAGCTATTGGAATTTCATGGTTTAGGAGTGTTAAGGCAATGTTCATGTTACACCCTGTGTTTTTTTGCAAATTTTAGGCATTATACTTATTGGAGAAATTGGTGGACAGGCTGAAGAGAAGGCAGCTGCATTTTTGTCTGAGCACAACACAGTAAGGCTTACAATACAATACAATGCATTGCAATACAATAAAATACTTCCAGTTCAGAAAGCAAGTAAATTTTTGAAGTTATCCATAACATTTCAGAAACTTTGAAAGCATTTCGTCATGCAGGTGACTTTTGTTGTTTACTGACGAGAACCGTTTCTGCGTACAGGGTCCAAACAAGAAACCAGTGGCGTCGTTCATTGCCGGGCTGAGTGCTCCACCCGGTCGACGCATGGGCCACGCCGGCGCCATTATTGCCGGTGGTAAGGGTGGCGCAAAAGAGAAGATCGACGCATTGAAAGCTGCTGGGGTAGAGGTGACGATGTCCCCCGCTCAGCTCGGAACTGCCATTCACAAGGTATAGCTATTGGTCTTGACGTATCGTCTATCATCGCTGTCTATCAAACTGTCTACTTGTTGTTTCATTGTTCTACAGTAGAACCTCGTTATATCGAAGTTCAAGGGACCGTGATAAATACTTCAATATAACCGAGGTTTGATATATCCGATTCCTGTATCATTAACGCTATTTTGGCGGGACCGGCGCTCAAACTTCGATATAAACGTGATTTCGATATAAGCGAGTTCGATATAACGAGGTTCTACTGTATTTATGTTGCTTCTGATTTGATTCTCTTTCTTGATTAGACGCTGTTTTTCATTCTTATTGCAAAGAAACGTGTTTACATGCCTTACGTAAGTTATTTTACAGGTCGATCGTGGTAATCATCGATGGTGTCTTTGAATTTTGAGTGTTGTCATTGTTATAATTTGTGTTTTATTTTAAGGCGATGGAAAAAGCTGGAAAGGCGTGATCGCTCCAAACAGTTTGGCGACTTATTTGATCATTGGTTGCGCTGCTTCTGTATCTGACGAGAAGCAGACGTCACTGACTTTTCATAACAGTGGTTGACTTTTAAAGATTACTGTTACAAAGTCTATCTTTCGGTATGTTTTACTTCTTATGCTCGCCTGGAAGTTTACCACATATTGCTGTTTCCAGCGTTGCCACTTGGGAAATTTTTGTAGATGTAGTGGAAATCTCTAAATATTCCTTAGTCCTTTGAAATGTTTGTTTGTTTGCCTGGAGAGAGTTGATAGATAAAGCACTGAACATTTTACTCTTTGTAAGCGTTTTTGGTCTGCCTTTTGCTGATACATCATACTTAAAGTGCTCCTTGTTCCTATACTACTATAGTGCAATTTGTTTTTTCTTGAAAGCATGTCACTTCTATATGTATGCATATAAATACAATCATGCATACATATATACACACATACATACATACACACTCGCACACGCATATATATATTAGTGTATGTATGTATGTATGCATATATGTATGTGTATGCATAAAAATAACAATGAGTTTCTGATAGTTTATTTTGGTTTTTTTATCTTATCTCCTGAAAAACTGTCATTCCATTTGAACTTAAAAGTGAGGGCAGCTTTGAAAATTTATTCTTGCTACGACTTAATTTACGCTTAGAATAGGTGGTTGTCTGGAGTGCATACCTGTGGGTAAGTTAAAGCGTTAAACTCCCATTATGGACACCCTGTGGTATCTACTCCAACTATAGACACCTTGTGGTCTCTTTACCCCCCATAATGTGTTCTTGCAGTGAGCTGGTAAATTTTGGATGGTTATCGGGTTATCTTGTTTTGATACCTGCTTTAAGTGAAGTGATCAGAGAATTGGGCACATTGTTTCACCTTTAGTTTCATAAATAATAATGACGTGGTTCAGTGCATTTTTACTATTAGATATAAAGAAAGTTATATTAATGCTCACCTCTTGCTGCTTGCATGTTGCTGGGAAATAACTTCAGCATGAGTTAAATATCACCTTTAAATATGTCAGACTCTGCAATCAGTTTATTTGATATTTCACTTTTAAGCAAGAATATCTTGACGTTTATGCCAAGATTCTTGCAGCAGTTAATATTTAGTTCTTATAATGAGATGTTTAGAGCTGAATTGTTTTTCACTAAATTGTGATAGGAATAACAATTTCACCTGGGCTAAATATAATTGAGTGCCGTAAATGAGTGTCTTCCTTCACCAGGGGACAGAAATTTTGACTTTGAATCAGTGTTATAGTGAGATGTACTCTTTCTGTTAACATTATTTGCCAGTGGTAGTGAGAAAATGTTTATTTGTTTTTTTAAATCAGTGTTTTCTTTCATTCTGCTGTTGGCATTGTCATAAGCTTACTTATTCCAAAGTTACTAATAATATTGTCTAAAATTAAAAGTTTGATAGATTCTCATTAAGTGACTTTTATTCAATTGTTCATATTATATTGGCATATGTTACTTTCATTTTGTTATTGTTTGAAAATGATTTTTAATATCCGTTTAATAGCTTAAACGGATACTATAATACAAGACTGAACTCTCTCTAGTAATTTAAGGAATGTGTGCTCGAGTGTGTAGTTAAATGTGTAGCAAAACCTTAGCTTAATGTTAACAACCATTGATTGCAATTATGTCAGAATAAATAATTATTATCTTTTGACATTCTTTGTTTCGTTTCAACTTTAAAACATCGTAGTAGCCGTCTGGATAAAATAACCGAACCTCAGTGGCACAAACCTGGTCAGAAAAATGGTCATGACCTATTTGTCCTATGCTCGGGCTCTAACTTAATTGTATTAATTTTATTGTCAAAAAGCACCAGTGTCCACAGCCATAAGAACATGACCCAAGCAAAAAATACTTAGTACTCATGTCAGGACGTGAGGACATGGGTCGGTCGTGTTTGCACCCATGCCGAACCTATGGTATTACCTTTGCATGTATTACCTTTGCATGTTAGCCACAGTTTCATAATAGGACAGTGGTTCTTAACCTTTTTGGTTGGCGTACCCCTTCAGACTTTAGAAAATCCGTGTACCCCTAATTTTAAAAGTAAATTTAACCCTTTTTGTCACTGTACTATGTACAGTATAGTACATTGTGTTATATTGCAATAAAGTGAGAGGTGTTCCATTTCGAACACTGTAGAGCAAAATTGAGATGGGTTATATTGACAATTCTAGTAGGATTTGAAGCAAAGAAGATGAGACAAACGGAAATATGGTTTTTGTCAGAGAATTTGTTCATTCAGCTGAAACTTTTGCATCATTAATACACTGACTGTTCAATCCTCCCTCCATTGGCTTCTATCACACATCTAATCAATTTTATAATTATTTGTTGTCTATAAAACCTGTGATACAAGACATCGCTCATATCATTTGACTGGCTTATATATTATCTATTTTACGTGTATTTTTCACAAATCACAACAAAATAAATCATAAAGTATCCCTGAAAACATCACAAAGACCATATTAAATTGCAACAGTCAGGATTTTCCGAAGGGGGGAAGGGGTGTTACAAACGACCATTCCCAACTTTAAAAAAATCCTGACGAGCAAAAAAGTCGTCCACTCGTTATTTCGACATGGTTAGGTTATTGATATAGATACAGTATATAGTTGCATGCAGTGGCGTAGCCAGGATTTCCCAAAGGCGGGGGTTTACAGATATTTTCAGAAAATCTGACAAGGAAAAAAGGTTGTCATTTATTTGCTTAGCTAGTTAGCTATATTGTTATTAATAATGGAATATGAGTGCAGCTTAGACTGTATATTGATATCTGTATGCTTCTTTTTCTTCTTTTTTTGGCTTCCCTAAACCCGATTTATGATAATATGCATCAAGAAATTTTTGGGTTGGCCAGCCGAGAGGGGATTTAACCCCAAAACCCTCCTTGGCTACGCCACTGGTTGCATGAGCCCGGACGACCACTATACAGTACAGCACACCTCCCTGCCTGTACCTATATTCTTTGCTACCTTAAACCCGATTCTGGCACCCCTCCAATAATACACAATTTAAAAAATATTTGGTCTGCTAACAAAGGGGGGTTTAACCCCAAACTCCCAGGCTACGCCACTGTTATAATAATAATAATTATTATTATTATAGTAGTAGTAGTAGTAGTAGTAGTAGTAGTAGTAGTAGTAGTAGTAGTAGTAGTAGTAGTAGTAGTGCAGTCAGTGTTTAATCTAGACTCCTGGGCCCGGGGAACTGAAAAAGCCAGGGGGAACTGACAAAGCCGGGGAGTATTCTGCTAGGGGCCGCTGTTAGTCCATGTAGTATTCCAAAATTTCCGGGGGAATTTGAAATTTCCGGGTGGGGGAAAGGGCAATTCCCCACCGGAAACGGCCTAGATTAAACACTGAGTGCAGTCATTAGATATATTGTATTAATAATATTCAGTTTCAAATCGCAGAGCGTGTCTTGCGGTCGCACGCTTTCCAGGCGAGCATCTCTTTCAGGGACTTGAGCGCATCGTGGTAGTTGCTGACGTTGAAGACGTACTTGGCGTCAGAGGCGAGCGCCACCAGCCGGGCCGGTTTCACCCACTGTCCCACTCTGACGACGAGCATCTTGTATCCGGCGTTTCTGCACAGCTCAGCCTCCGTATCCGTTAAAGCCGCCTTCTGGCCTCCTCCGTCGGTGAGGATGATGGCCACGTGACTGGTCCAGGACCGAGAGTAGTTGCTCGAGAACATGTCTTCGCGAAGGCGTCTGAGGGCCAGGTGCGTGGAGGTCCATCCGAACTGTTGCCGTATCTCTGGAACGCATGATTAATTAAACTGCTTAGTTCGACTTAATTCATCGTACGGTTCTTATGAATCGTAATGGGCCTATTAGGCAGTTCCAGATTGAAGCACTGTTTACATGCCCGGTATCAGTGGCGGCTCTAGGATTTGGCAAGTGGGGCGTTGGGGTGGCAACTTCTAATCATGGGGGCCAACAATTTATTGTTATGTATGTAGCATTAAGTATAGGGTCCCAACTGGGGGCGCCACTGGGGGGAGAGAGGGTACTCAATAGGGCCCCTGTGGAGCCGCCACTGCCCGGTATAGTAGTAGTAATAGTAGTAGTAGTAGTAGTAGTAGTAGTAGTAGTAGTAGTAGTAGTAGTAGTAGTAGTAGTAGTAGTAGTAGTAGTAGTAGTAGTAGTAGTAGTAGTAGTAGTAGTAGTAGTAGTAGTAGTAGTAGTAGTAGTAGTAGTAGTAGACTTCTTTAGCACCATTGTAGTAATATAATGGACTATTCGCATTGCTCCATAGTCTGTTTTTCTGTTCTTCACTGGCTGATCTCTGGAATGACCTGTTCTTTTATGGATGGATCTTAGGCATGCAGTGGCGATTCCACACGGGGGCCCTGGGCGGCCCGTGCGCCCCTATTGAATGCCTGGCCACCAGTGCCGCCTGTTGGGACTCTATACTTACTAATACATACCTAGCAACAAATAGTTGGCCCCCATGCTAAGAAGTTTCCACCCCCAACGCCCACTGCCAAATCCTGAAGCCGCAATTTCTAAAAATTGCCTCTTACTTTTGACCTCTGCCTTCAGTTGCTTTTTATCCGTGTATCGATCGAGCTGAAAGATGACCCGCTCGACTACCCCGAAGGTCATGACCCCGATGTGGGTCCGGTTGGGTCCGACGTCTAAACCGTCGATGATCGACTGAACGAATTTCAGCTGCTTTTGGAAGTCCTTACTCTCACTTGTTATGCTCGTGGACTCGTCCAGAAGGAACACAACGTCCGCCGGACTGTTACCACATGCTACGACTCCTACAGTACGATCAGAGCAACAACATCTAGGCTATACGCAATCGCAGCAAAGTCACGCTAGCAAGAGTTCAATTTCAAGCATATAACACACAAACACGCACACAAACACGCACACACACACACACAAACTCACGCACACGTACCTTATTGTTGCAAATGCTATGGAAATATTCATTTGACTTAAAATGTGCAGAGTCGAACAGGTAAAACTAATTTTCAATCACAGCTAGAGAGTGTCTGTCTCAGTGTTTTATCCAGACTCCAGGCCTTTGGGAGGGAAATTGATTTGGCTGGTTGGAAAGAGACATATAGGGTCTAATTCAATGCAAAAATCAGTGCTACTGCTCAAATTTTGGGGAGAAGTTCCATGTTCTGGGGAGGGGTAGGCCCAGGGGCGGCGCTAGGGTCCCGACCCACCCAGTCTCGGGCAGGGACACCTAAGAAAATCGTGCAAACCTGCAGAGAAATTTTGATTTGGGGGTGGGGGTGATATGGGGAGGGGTAGTCTGAGCCGGGTCCTGGTTGTGTAGATTGCATTAGACCCACCCAGTCAACAAAACCGAGCACCGCCTCTGGGTAGGCCTATCTCCCTTTGACAGGCTTGGATAAAACACTGGTCTGTATATTACGTTCGCACGCTTTCCGGGCGAGTATCTTTTTCAGGAACTTGAGAGCTTCGTAGTTGGCGACGCTAAAGACGTAGTTGGATCTAGAAGCGATCGCCTGCAGCTCGGTCTGGTCCACGTGCACCCCCACACCAACGGCGAACATCCGGTAGCCCTTCGTTTTGCACAGTTCAGCCTCCCTCGTCGTCGACGTCACGCTATTGGATTTTCCGTCGGTGATGACGATGGCCAGGCGAGTGACCGAGGGTCGAGAGTACTGTTTCGAGAACATCTCTTCGCAGAGACGTTTGAGAGCCAGGTCAGTGTTGGTACCGCCGTTCATTTTCTTTATATCTGGAACGGGCGATCAAACTGCTTAATTATACGAACAGTTCGATTTCATCGTGAATTTCTTATATGAATCTATGAATCTATATTTCCTATGAATACTATAGTATTAATGATTCTTAAGCTTGCATTTAAGCATGCACTGCTTACATACCTAAATCTAATCTGATCTGATCTAATCTAATCGTAAACTCCTATAGCGCCACAGTACCCGTTACTTCATAATGCAAATAAGCTTCAGCTGATGAAACACTAAACCAAAATCATTCAAGATCCAGGTCAATCCAGGATGTTGAAAAGTAGGGACAGTGTTACATCTGTCATCGAACATGTCAAAAACCGATATATTTTAGACAATTGCTAGTGGACGCTGGAGCGCATTCCGTGAAGGAAGCTAGTTAAACCCCTAAATCATCCATGGGCGCCCACAGAAATGTTTCCAGGAGGGGCAAAACATAATGGTCATGGCTATGCCACATAAATTTTTCCAAGAGGGGCCAAAACACATCTTAACACAATGGTCACGGTTAATATTTTAGCAAGGTTTTCAAATTTCAATGGGAAATATTGGCATTTTTATTTTCTAGGAGGGGCAAGTGCCCCCTCTTGCCCCAATGTGCGGGCGCCCATGAAATCATCCCAATTAAGTCTTGGGCTGTTTCTGTAAACGCTTATTTTATGCTGATTTTGCTCCATAGTCTGTCTCGGTGTTCTTCACTAACTGATCTTTGGAACAGTGGCGGCTCCACTGGGGGGGGCCAGGGGGGCCCGTGCCCCCCCTAATGAGATACTGGTTCCCCCTGTACCCTATACTATATATATACTATATATAATACTATACTATATATAAAAATTTACCAAAAAATATTTAAAAATTGCAAATTTGCCAAAATTGGCTCAAAAATTGCCAAAATTGCAAACAAAATTGCAAAAAATTGCCTAAAATTTGCAAAAAATTGCCTAAAATTTGCACAAATTGCCTAAAATTTTCACAAATTGCCTAAAATTTGCCTAAAATTAGGCAAAAATTTTTCTCGCCCCAAGAAAAGTGTGAAATGACGCTACTGTTCTTAATACTATACATACCTAACAACAAATGGTTGGCCCCCCATGATTAGAAGTTGCCACCCCAACGGCCCCCCACTTGCCAAATCCTGGAGCCGCCACTGCTTTGGAATGACCTGATCTCGGATGGATCTGAAGTGCGACCGATTCGATACCATTCGAGGATCAGACCTGGTGCTACAGGAGTGCATGATATTAAATTAATAATAATTATTCGAATGGAATTTATAAAATTTGCCTCTTACTTTTAACCGCTGCCTTCAGATCCGTTTTGTCCATGTATCGATCGAGCTGAAAGATGACCCGCTCGTCTGTCGCGAAGGTCATGACCCCGATGTGGGTCCGGTTGAGTCCGACGTCTAAACTGTCGATGATCGACTGAACGAAGTCCAGCTGCTTTGTGAAGTCTGGACTGTTGATGCTGCCGGACTCATCCAAGACGAACACAATGTCCGCCGGTTTACCAGTACCACATGCTGCGAGAGGTGCCGGCAATAACACAACGCAATCGCAGCAAAGTCACTCGTGCGATCACGTATAGCAAGATTCCAATATGCACGCCATTAAGCAGGCCTTAGCACACTAGTGATGCGCGGTATCAGGAAAGACTCCACGATAATAGGCCTACCTGGCCTATACACCCAAGAAAATCCCTTTATACCGGTATACCCCGGTATTTATAGTGACGTCATCACTCTTAGACGAATCTAATCAATTATTGATGTCACATTTTACAGTCACTTGTGGTAATAGTAAGTAGGCCAATAATTATTGATTAGATTAACAAAAATTTTATATATATATATATATATATATATATATATATAGGTATGCATAAATTATATTCAATATGTAGAAGTAGGCCTACCTTCATGAGATCTGACGCCGAGGAGAGCACCTGTAAATCATCACAGTTTTGAATACACAAATTACATTAGAACATTTAAGTTTATACAAAAATCATAGATTTCGCTATCTAGTCATATAAAGTTACTGTTTAGTCATAAAATATAATCTACTGTAGATATTTAATAAATGAACTGCAAATTAATGGCAGAAGTTGACAATGTCAGTGTGTGTGTGTGTGTGTGTGTGTGTGTGTGTGCTCGCGCATGTGTGCGTGTGTTATGCTTATAAAATAACCGAACGAATCCAATGCCAGATAATAACCATTAGGCCTACATATTATAGTTCACTGGAACACTTCATTCGTCGAAACCTGTCTACTTCTAACTTTACCAACTCCCATAGTCCCTGCATTATCTCCTGACGTCTTCAGATCTAAGCCTAAATCGTTTCTTTTTCTAAAATCATTCCCTCCACAGCTATAACAACCTAGCCTCACTGCCTAGTGCCTATGGATATTTTGCCTTTGCATGCCTGGCTGACCATTCACCTTTCTCATAGCCATTTTAAGAACGGCTGAGCGCCTAAGAATAAGTAATAAGTTGTACTCATGGGCGCCCACAGAAGTTTTTCCAGCAGGGGGCAAAGCACATATTAAAACAATGGTCACGGTTAATATTTTTTGCTAGGTTTTCGAATTTCAATGTGAAATATCGGTTTTTGCATTTTCCAGAGTGGGGCAAGTGACCCCTCTTGCCCTAATGTGTGGGCGCCCATGGTTGTACTACTTCAAAAGCGCTATATCAATTAACGAGATTTTACTTGCTTCTGCTACGTAACTGCAAAGGTAAGACGCGTCAAATGATCTCATTTGGAATTTCTCAAAGGATAACCTACGGACAGAAAGAGAATCGAAAGAGAACGATGATTTATACTTACTGATTGAAAATACGAATAGGCATAGGCCTACCTGCAATAATCAGAAAATAACATTTACACTTAATAATATAATAATAACAAAGTTCAAAGTGCTCTTGAAACCTAACGCATTCAAAAGTACATTATCTTATGGTCTTTAATATTCTAGAACTGTTGCCAGTGGCGGACAGAGACGTCATTTCACTGTTTTTCAGGGGGGAGGCAAAACACTTTCGACCTGACAAGTTGCAAGTTTGCGAAAAAGCTGCGACCCTTTTTTTGCTTGTCAGCCAATTTTCACGGTTAGTTACTTAGTTACTTCAAATTACTCGATTACTCGACATCATCAAGCACTCCTTTACCCTGCCAGCAAAAAGTATGCGGACCGCTAGCGGACCGAGTGCCTGTCATTTGGCGGCCCGATGTCGGTTGCCGCTACCGGTGTACTGTCATTTTGCACATCGGTTTATGAGCGGACCGCTGTCGGCATGCCGATCATCGGCAAGACACTAGCTAGCCGCAAGCTGACCAGATGGCGGCTGGATATCGGACCTATGTAGGGACGCCGGCGGCATTTATATAGCTCCATTGTTTGCAATGCAGGTTCGGCCCTATTCCCATACTCCCTGCACTGGCAACCAGGGATATTTTTACACCCCCTAGCACCCCGCCCCCATTTGAGGTGGACCCCCAAATTTGGTAATGTGACAATGGTATGCATACAAAATGCATCCTAATTAGCTCCGGACACCCCCAATTTCAGGTCGACACCCCCCTAAATTCACAACCCTAGAAATATCACTGATGGCAACCCATCAGGGATATTTCTAGGATTGTGAATGGGTGGGAGGGGGTGTCGACCTCAAATGGGGGTGTCCGGAGCTAATTAGTATGCATTTTGTATGCATACCATTGCAACATTAACAAATTTTGGGAGATGTCAACCTCAAATTGGGGGTGGGTGTAAAAATATCCCTGCAACCCATACAGTTGATCAGGGCAACAAGATGATTTATTGGTCATATACTCCCTCAACTGATATGGTCACAAAATATAGATCACATGCATACCCAGAAAAATAATGCAAGAAGTTTCATTAGAATATATATTATAAAAATATAACATAAATAGCATATCTCAAAGCAGAAAAAAAGATCTAATATGTTCAGATTGTGGCTATAACACGTTACGGATGTCCACTGATAATACATTAACCCTGCATATAAGAATTGAAAGAAAGGGTTATAAATGACAATCTGAATAAAGAAATTTAAAAGTTGACGTACAAAGTATTAGCAACAAAAACATAATTGAATGATTAAACACCAATCTTAAGCATGGAGTCTTTTGGGAAACATTGAATTGCACCAGCGTATCGAAGTCCAAAGAAATTCGTGATTTTATGCTGCATAATAATGTTATATTTCATTGCACGATCCTTAAAACCACGAATTGGAGAATTTCACAACACAATCGGTATCGGCAAAACAATCGGTTGCCTGACAATCGGTAGTCAGAACATTCGCAAAAAGGGCAAATTGTTACAGCTGTAATATTCAAGTTACCACAATTAGCATGTTAAAAAATTTAGTCAGAAAAGTCAGATTCTGCAGCTAATTGTTCTTATGCCGCCTTGTAATTTGTAGCAGTTACACCGCCTGACACTGTTGCTGGTTCTTTCCGCATGCGAGCATGCTGCCCGCCCTCCCGATCAAGTGCGCCATACAGACAGCGCACTATCTCTTTCTGAATGTCAGCATCTGTTACATTCCCAAAATGGAATTTCTTCTAATAGCTCCTGTTAAGGAACAAACAAACAAAAGTAGTGTAC
Organism: Metaphire vulgaris; assembly: GCA_018105865.1. NCBI lineage: Eukaryota > Metazoa > Annelida > Clitellata > Crassiclitellata > Megascolecidae > Metaphire > Metaphire vulgaris. The sequence goes on from CM030846.1 coordinate 15,000,443, forward strand.
CTACTGTTTACGACGCTAATCAGAGTTTGAATAGCTAGTTAGAAATTTATCAAGATAATTAATAAACACTGCAGGCATACTCCATTGGCTCAGCGCCCGTAGGGAGAACCGAAGGGTTATAGCACCTTCAGTTTTACATAGCAACTGCTGAATGAGATGGGTTGCCAGCCTTTCCTCGCCGCCTTTCCATCCACCAGTTAACACCGATGTACTCATTCACAGCTGAGTCGACTGGGGCGCCAGTGACAGAAACAGCGAAAAGTATCTGTGCGGCTGATAGATTATACATTTACAACTGCCATTATAATCAAATCGAACATAACATAATGAAGACAAAACCTTAACAGCTGTACCATGAATCAAGAATCTAATAAAACAGAACATTTAAATATGCATTTAAGTTACTCACTCGAAATAACTCAGCAGCAGCAGTTTGCCAAATATAAGAGATATAAATGACCTCAATTTATGGGAAGTCAAGTGTGAACAGAGACCTCCAAATAAGACTCACCCGGCATTAGGCCAATGGCAGGCCTCTCCATGGCTATAGTTGATAACATCACAATGGAGTTCAACTGCTTTTATTATCTAAGAACAAGAAATAGATTGAAGTTTTAACTACCAGCATTTTCATTTGCTCAGAGCAACATTTGCACCAATCAAAATGAAATCACATAACAGCAACAGACGAAATATAAAACAAAGGACCGGCCGAGGACACAACACACGACAGACATAGAAACAAAAGACAGCGGAAGGAAGTCTGAAGAAAATTCCAGATGCAGCAAAAATCACTCTAAGGCAAAACGACAGCAGAAGAGACAAAGGTCTTACGGCGCGTGTCAGGGCAGTTCCAGTCTCCATGGAATCCAGGCGATTGTTTCCGATCTTGATTGAAACAATCTGGGCCCCAGGTGCAATTCCACACTTCTCCGGTTCATTCCTAAAATATCCGGCAGCAATGCAGGCAACGTGAGTTCCGTGAGCACCTGACAACAACTGTAAACAACAAGAGAAAACAGGAATGCCAAATCAGCCAATCATCGCAGAAATAAAAAATTCATTTTGAAAACTAGATCAGCATCATAATATTTCTAAATATTTCTTATTCGTTTATAAATATAATTGAATGATCATCAAATGCTAAATCAGCAAATCAAGTCCAGCACTGGGCAGTGAACCTGAATTGGTGACAATTTCAAGTAGATTTCCATCCTGATGAACGTTCACAACGTAATTCGTCTTTGCTACAAGAGGAAAAGCACAAACGAATGAAAACAAAGAATAAGAATAAAATCAATCTTCTTCCAGACAATCCTGTAATTTCTCCATCTACTGCCTCTACTATTGTTGATGTATCAACATCCCTTGATCCTGTGACATCAACTATATCAACAATCTTTGGCTGACCATCTGTTGTCGTCTACCACAGAACATTTTAATCAATAACTGTCAATTCTTTACTACTCCGGATAAATATGATCAAAACAATTAATTACATACAACTCATCCAAAACCCAGACCAAGAACTAAAAAATTGTATTAGATAAAAATGTGACCCATAATGTCTCTTCAGTACAATTGCTAATTAAAAGTAGGTTTTATTAAAAGAAACTTCAACTGTGATCACACTTTAGCAGCTAAAGAGATCGTGCTCTGTCAATCTGATCATAGCCTCAGCTCAGTTTAAACGAGGTCTATTCTAAAGAAATTTTGCGCTACATAAATGTGGCGATTGTGAACCACAATCACATAAATGTGATTGTCCGGCTGCGAGAGGATCGATGCCGGTGTCGAGGACGGCGATCGTAACTCCGCGTCCGTCGCAGTCCGTATACTTGCTGAGGAAGGACCAGGCCCGGTCTCCTTCTTTGGCAAAAGACCATCCAACGAGAACTCTACGTTTACCAACGACGACGCCATCTTCCCTTCACTCGGGCATACTAAACAATGAGTTCCCTCCTTTTCGGCGCACTTACATATGCGCGCATGCGCACTCGCAGCATCGCTTCTTGCCGCAATGCACGCTGGGTAGACTAACGGCAACACGTACGTGCCTCCATATTAGAGCCAATTCGCCGAGTAGTGGACCGCTAGCGGTAGACCATCGTTTTGCCGACATCGGCATGCCGAGCAAAACTATATGTCGGTCCGCTGTATATTGCGGGCCGGGTAGGGCGTGTAAAATCTAAATAACACAAACATTGGCAAAACAATGTTTTCCCTCAAAATCAGGGGGAGCAAATGCCCCTTCTGCCCCCCCCCCAAATGACGTCCCTGGTGGCGGATTAACATTTTGAAGGCCCGGTACCCATAGGCCTATTTCCATGGAGGCCCCCCAGATAAAAATGCTGCAAATCAATAATCTACATAGTGTCGATGAAACTTTGGATTTTTTCAAAATCTCTGAAAACTTTCGGAAAAGTTACAGTTTCACAGACCAAGTGTGAAAAGGCGGCGAAGACCGTTTATATTCCGAAAATAAAGTTATTTAAGGAAATAAATAATTTTAAAAATCATAGCAAATTATTGTTAATAGAAAAGGCGGGATCATACATTTTAATTTTGCAGGTGGGCCCGGTACAGATGTACCATTTGTGCCGTGGTAAACCCGCCATTGACTGTCGCTCTTCCTAGAGCAAGATAGAGAGGCAGGTCCAATATACTTAGGCTATGTCCATTCGGGACCATTCCGGGAACTGTCTATTCGCTTAAAGCCGAAGGGTAGGCCTAAAAGTTAGAATTAAGGTGATAATCGTCAATTTAATTTTATTGATATTGTAATCGAATAAATTTATAGGCCTAATCGGTCAAACTATGGAATTTGAAAGCAAGCCGGCCCCAATGCCAAAGTTCTCTTAATTTCTTCTTTTCCTAAATTTTGGTGACGTTACAATCAGTGTTGTATCGTTAACTTTTACATTTTTATTATTGAATAAGAGCTTCATTTTGTTTTATGCGTGTAATAAATAAAGAAATTAAAAGGGAGTTGCTGCATACGATCCATTCAGATCACCAGAGCAAAGGAACTGCCTGCCAAATGTAGGCCTACAGGGCCTGCATGAGGTTTGCCCGGATCAAAAATAATCGACCAACAACTGTGCTGCTTACAAAAACAAAGGTGTTCGTCATTTTTCAGCAGATGCTCCAACCCCGCGATCAGCAGTTCTTCTGAAAGTATAGCTAGGCTTACAGTAGCTATACACGGAAGACAGAACATCGGTCTCTGCTGAATGAAAACAGATTCACGGAATTTTCGCAGCGACAACAGAAAAACTGGAAATTATTGCAGCGGCAAACGACTAATTTCTTCGTTCAGACCGAAGACTCTTCCCTTCCAGACAATTTCGTGGCTTTTGACGCTCGCCGAATCGTTTAAGGACAGACCGTCATCCTACACGACCTTTTATAGAGCTGAATGACAGAGAGAGAGAGAGAGAGAGAGAGAGAGAGAGAGAGAGAGAGAGAGAGAGAGAGAGAGTGCGCGGGAGTGAATGCGTTCAGATTTCAGCGACAGTTGTGCAAGGTGCATATTAATTAACCGATAAAATTAATGTGATTACGTAGGCGGCGTAACGACGCCAGGGAAATTACGGGCAATGCCCGGGTTAATTTGTCTTCTGCCGGTTTGAGAATGGGTTTGTAATATATATATATATATATATATATATATATATATATATATATATATATATATATATATACAAAACTGTTATTTTTGGTTTTGTTTACTTTTGCATGTACACAGTGGCGTCATTTCACACTTTTCTTGGGGGGGGGGTGCGAGAAATTTTGTAAAATTTTCTTTTAAAATTTTTTAAATTTTTGGATATTTTTCGACTAAGTGTGAGTTTCGAAAAAAGTTGACGACCTTTTTTTTGCTCGTCAGTTCTTTTACGATGACGATTACCAAAAAAATAGTTGACGACCTTTTTTTGCTTGTCAGCCCTTAGGGGCTGCTGACTTTTTTTTTGCCCCCCCAAACGCAAATGACGTCCCTGTTTTTGTTTTTTGTTGCACATTAATACATTATAAATTAATATTTTCATTTCCTTGGGGGGCCACGGCCCCCCCAGCCCCCCAAATGACGCCGCTGCATGTACAGCGTTGCAGTTTACAATGTATATATCTTACTCTAATTAATAGTCAAATACAGGCTCCGGGAAACACATTCCACAAGAGCCGCTATAGAAATACACATTCATTGCGTTTGACTGGTCTGTGGCCTGTATGTACAAACATACTTGTCAAAGCGCTTTTGACTTTGGTACTTAACCAAGTTACAGCGCTATAAAAATTGTCTTAGTAATAATAATAATAATAATAATAATAATAATAATAATAATAATAATAATAATACTCATGGCCGCCGAGAGAAATTCCGGGTCCCGGAACAAACAAAATTGCGGGCCCTTAAGAAAAATGTAGGCCTATCAAGTCTCGGAAAAACCTGACAAGTAAAAAAACGTTATCAACTCTCCAAAAACAACCTGACGAGCAAAAACGTCATCAATTCTCAAAAACCACCCTGACAACCAATAAACCCTTATATATCGTCACCGGATCTGGGCCCCTGAAAACTCCATGGGCCCCGCTGCACCCCCTCTCCTCAGGCCTGCCCGTGTAGGCACGAGGCATCTATTTTCAAAAGACAGCGAAGAGTTTCTACTTAATTGTTATATATTATAATCAAATTATTTTTACCAAATAATTTTTCGGATCAATCATGGCTACTCTAGATCGAGGAAAGACACGAAAACACTCTGGGCACCAGCATCGTCTGGATCGCACAAGTTTCTGCTTTTGGATATGCCTAGAATTCTAAAAAGAAAACAACTGACTCGTGCTTGGATACATTGTATGACACATGCCAAATAATTTCGTCGGCAATTTCAAGTAGGCCTACTAGTCATCGTCGTTTTCAAAGTGGTTTTAGGCAGAATTTCCATGGTTGGAATACGCTGTTCAGTAGGCCTATATCGCTTCTGTTGTTGCTGGAGCAAAGGAAGTTCACCATTTGGTGAACCTACAGGTTTTTCTGATTGGCAGCAAACACAGGTCACAGGTTAAAGCACTTGCGCAGCCTCGTGGAATGTGACCGCTGTAAAATCCCGAAAAAGAGAAAAAGGAAGTGGCTGATTTGATTGGCAAGGCTGTCGATAGGCCTACACTTAACCCAGCGCGAGCAAATAGGCAGGCCTAGTATCGCCTAAGTTCACGTAAAACGGTAGCGGAGAGTATTAAATTTGATTTTGTGCCAAACAAGAAATTGCTTTATAATAATAATAATAATAATAATAATAATAATAATAATAATAATAATAATAATAATAATAATAATAATAATGTGATTTTAAGTGGTTTATGAGGCTAAGTAAGCCTGTGTGAAAACCACTGATTTGCGTGGGCCTATAGCCTACACGACGAGAATGACGAATGGAACAATTAATTATTAATCGACGCTATCAGCCGACATGACGACACGTTTCCAGCTTGATTTTGGTTTTGGCATTTGCTTCATGTGGCTTCAGGCACGCCCGAAGTGGCGGTGCAGGGGGTGCAGCTGCACCCCCTGGAAAAATGTAGGGGTGTAGTGCACCCCCTGGAAAGCAGATGGTCTGCACCATGTCTGCACCCCTTCCAGCTAAAATTGGCCCAAAAATTGCCAAAATTTGCCAAAAATCGCCAAAAAATTTGCTAAAATTGACCAAAAATTGCTAAAATTGGCCCACAATTTGCCAACAATTTGCCAAAAATTTGCCAAAAATCATCTCGCATCCAATAAAAGTGTGAAATGACGCTACTACTGATTTTACCTGGAGAAAATCTGCACTCCCTGCTGAAAATTCGTTCCGGCGGGCCTGTGTGGCTTTGTGAGTCTCTATATGGCCTATAGCCCTACATGTTTGAAGCTTGCACTTCCTCAAAATTAGCTGACTGATCGATGCCTATCAGTGGCGGCTCCACCTGGGGGCCAGGGGGGCCCGTGCCCCCTATTGAGTGCCTGGCCCCCTAGTGGCCCCCCAGTTGAGACCCTATACTTAATGCTACATACATTAAACAACAAATGGTTGGCCCCTGATTAGAAGTTGACACCCCAACGGCCCCCCACTTGCCAAATCCTAGAGCCGCCACTGATGCCTATTGTTAGGTTTCGGATGTCGATTTTTAAAAATTTGATAGCATATCAAAATGCTCACGCAACAAATCACACATCACGTTCAATCATTAGTCTATTATTTTTGTCTGCGAAGTTGGAATTTATAAACATTATAACGCAAACATCGACATTTATTTACTTATACAGGGTGTCTCTGTTAAAAAAAACCAAGCAGAAAAACTATGACTTCTTAAAATTCCTAAATAATTTCTATCAAATTTGCAACACATATACAGCACATATTTCTCGACCTTTCTGTATATTTTCCAAAAGACCTATTAAATTGCAACAATTTATTACTATTACATTATTTCCAGGTTATATCCAGATGCCGTTTCCATGACAACCAGTAAGGTAAACCATCTAAATATATATATTTACTACTATATTTCTGTGCACTACATGATCAGCAACAGAGTCGTAAAAGATCACAATCAAACTCATTTGGACGATAAATAAAAATACCGAAAACTTGGTCGGGGTCTACCATGCACAGTCCTAGACCTACTAGAGTTAATAAGCAGAAGCTGTTGTTTCTATTCTCTCGCAGCCAGCTGATTCTCCGCTTTGGTAGCCCATAAGGATCTTGAGCAATCTCTTCAGCCGATCCCTTTAGCCTATTATAATAATTTATAAATAAATTCGTCAATAGTATAGTTCAACACACAATAGCAGTGGCGTGTAGAGATCGAGTGGCCGACACCCGGGGCCAAGTTATTCAAAGTAAGCCCACGAGCAAAAAACGTCATCAGCCCCCAAAATGGTCTGACAAGCAAAAAAAGGTCACTGGGTCAATTTTTATGCCCCCTGGTCTGCGCCCGGGGCCACCGCCCCACCCGCCCCCTCTACACGCTACTGCACAATATAGAGCTGAAGTCTTACGCATGATTGGGAAGAACCCCAGGTTTTCTAGATATGAAATGTAGGTTTTAGCTGATGCTGAGCGTCAGTTTATTCAGTCACGCGCAACAAATTTTCTTGTGCCTCTCAAGTCTCAAGTCTTTCCTTGAGGAGATATAGTAAATTTTGTGAGAGGTAGGCCTAGTTTGCAGGTGACTGATAAGCATTCATAGATGAGGAGTTGGTTATTTGTATGTGGTCACGAACAGTGGCGTAGCCAGGATTTCCGGAAGGGGGGTTTTGGAAAAAAATTTCGTCAATAGCTGCCAAGGGGGTCTCACCCAAAAATTGCCAAAAATCGCCTCAAAAAATAAAAATTGTATGGGAATACATTAAAAAATTTTTTTCGCCGTCCAAGGAGGTTTAACCCCCAAACCCCCCCGTGGCTACGCCACTGGTCACGAATGAGGAAAGCAGTGCCTCCACCGAGATTAGAAGAGCAATTGGTAAACGGGGAAAGCTTAGGATGGAAAAACCAGATGGGGTTGCCTCTTTCAATTGACATATACGGTATAGTTGTATATGGAGATACACAGGTTTCAGTTAGTGCAACCAGTGGCGTAGCCAGGATTTCTGAAAGGGGAGGGTTGGTTTTGATCGTGACCATGAAAACTTTCTTATTTTGCCTTTTTAGGAGCTGACAAGCAAAAAAAGTTGCCACCTTCATACTCTTTCAATTTTTTCTATTTTCTATGGCACTTAAAAATTTCAGTGTTTATTCTAGGCCTTCTCTTGGGGGGGGGGATTTTCCTCCTAAAGTTTTAAAATTCCCCCAAAATTTTGTATATGTTGTATGGGGATGGAAATCCCCCCAAAGTGTGACGATGGGGGCTTTGATTTTTGGAGGGGGGAAAATGTAAGGATGACAATATTTTTGCTTGCCAGGTCATTTAATAAGAAGGGTAAAAATATTAAAAATAGTAGGAAGGTTGGTAGGATGACCTTTTTTGCTTGTTACCCCATTTTTAATGGAGGATAACCTTTTTTTGCTTGTCAAGATTTTTCGAGACTAAGACCTTGCCCCCAAACATTTCAACCCCCTCCAACCCCAATGTGAAGGTGGCTAGAATAAACATCTTGCCCAGCCTTTCCCTTTATAAGATTAATGTTAGTGATTAAGATTAAAAATTTATCCAGCACAGTATTAAATTTTAAAATTTCAAGCAAAATCCAACAATTCATAATCTGATCGAATACTTATAGTCTGCCTGCAAAAGAGCACAACAATCATCATACTTACTAACTGGTGACATCACGATGATCTTCTGACGCCATCTTTTGAAGTGGAAATAATTGGAATTTCTATTTTATCGCGATTTTTATTGGAAAATATTGAATTCATATACATTTAGATTTTGACATTTTCCCCGTGGACCGTAGTAATATTAGGGCTGAACGATGGCTTCGCAGAAGTGGTTCAGTCTCCCGAGCAAAGTCCGTGAAATCCGAGGACCTTTTCCGCACTCCGTTCTTCTGGTAAGCTTATTTTTTTTATAAATCTGGTAAGCTTATTTTTTATAAATTTCGTGTTACGACTCATTTACTTGATTGATTATTTGATTGATTGAATAATTGATCGATTGATTAGATGTATTTGGCTTCGTTGAGATGAAAGTTTGAAGCCAGGTCTGGACGTATAGTCTCTCTCTCTCTCTCTCTCTCTCTCTCTCTCTCTCTCTCTCTCTCTCTCTCTCTCTCTCTCTCTGTGTGCGCGCGCGCTCGTGAGTCTTTATACTAAAAAGAATGTTTAAGTGGCATATCGTTTTATTAAGAATAGCGACCAACGTTTACGGTAGCTGTGCTAACGTCTATCGCCAGTTCCACAAAGCTTTGTTCCTAAGCTGCAAGTTGAGATTTTTCTTTAGGGTTTAGGCGGGTAGACTACTTTGATGCAATTTGGACCAAATGCAGCAGATGATATAATTATGTCATCAATTTAAAGCCATGCAGTTAGTTGATTGTGTTAAGGTTAATTTGCACAGGCAATTTTATCCATTTGTAGATGGGCCGGCCAATTGATCCCAATGTGTACGACAGAGAACTGATTCGTCGGCAGAATGTTGATAAGATATACAGAGATCATGAAGAGGACCAGGAAACTGCTAAGCTGCAGAAGCTGACTGATTTACGAGATGAGTTTATCAAGCTGGCGGATAGAAAGGTGCGGGCCAAAGTTGCAAGAAACAAGGTCAGAGATGACATGCTCATCTACTCGATTGGGGTGGAACAGCGACGAGAAAGGTTTGGTCGTCATTCTGCATTCCTTTTTTGTTTCTGGTTCTTATTTATTCTGGAATTATATTTTCCTCAGATCTTATCCTCACACAGTACTAAATAATAAATACACCAGTAAATTCAGCATAGAAATAAATTTTATTTGCTGATAATAAAATAGTAAAGATAATGTAATAGCAAACATTTCTTTAGATATAGACTAATACTTTTATTTTTGTAATCTATGTTCCTTCATAACTGTGCAACAGCACAGTAGTTTTAAACATGTCGTGAAGTCATTTAAAACCCTGCACACAGCACGAAAACCCACACAAGCAATGCTTGTGCACATAAAATATATTTTGAACATACACTTTTTCCTTAGAGGGAACACGCATAGTTTGTAATGCACATGGTTCACATTTTCAGCTTATTATTTTGAAATGGGAATAGCTGTTTTTCTCGCTATATTATAGCTTGTGAATTTTGTGTTGTTTCGATTTTTTAGACTTAAGGAACTGTTGGCTAAAGATGACGTAAGGTATCGAGAGGAGAGCGACGCTCTGGAGGAGACCGTGGCGACCAGACTGAAGAGAAACCGTGCAAAGATCAAGGCATATCGAGAGAAAAAGGAGGCAGAACGGCTTGAGTTTGTCCAGGCCAAGTACATGCAGCAGTTGGCGTAAGAAACATTATTTGCTTTGCTGTTATGGACACTCGTAAATTTGTGGATTTTCTATTGCTATCATAAAATCTTTGTGTGTTATTGGATATATTGGGTGTTTGGTGACATTAACCAGGACATAATCACATTTTTTATCTAATCTTAATGTGTGCCTGTTTTGCTTGGCTTATGCCCCTTAGATAGCCCTCCCCCCCCCCCCGATCGGACTGACCATTCTGGCTTGATCCGGTTCTAATTCAGACTGGATTTGAACGCTATTAGCTGATAACCCAGGCTTGAGAGTGTCACCATAGAAGTTGATTGAGTTGATTGATTGATTGCGTAGTTGATTGGTGTTTATGATTAAAGCAACAGATTCAAGTTAAGGTGAACACCTAAAGTCATTCATTGGCTAAAACCAAAATTTTCAACGCCCACTAGGGAGGGTTTCCTCAACCAGTGGGGTGGGGGTTAAATTGAAACCTCTCAGGCAAGTTGAACATTGCTTATTATTGTATTTCTGACCCTTTTGAAAGAAATATAAAAATCTTTTCTAGAAGACATAAACATGAACTAACAGCGTGCTTTGCCTCTGCAATAGCTACCATGACTTGCATTCTGTGCTTAGATTTGATTAATTATTTATACTGTAGAAATGGGATTTTGTCTGTGGATATTGTGAGAAAGCTTGTTTGAGTTAGCCTATGTTCTATATAATATGAAAGAGCTCTTATATTATATTATATTATATATATATATATATATACATATATATATATATATATATATATATATATATATATATATATATATTGTGTGTGTGTGTTATTACTGCTTTGAAAATTTGACGTTTAAAGTTTTCTTTATTGTTTACTGATGGAGTTCTAGTAGCATATTTTTTACACATGTATTTGTGATTTATTCTTTCATTTTTCATTTTATTAATATAATTTTCCACTTTTACTCTCGTATCGCTTTATATTTCCTTCAATTTATGTCTTTGCTGTTAGGTCGTTTTCTTTATTATTATTTTCAAAACTTGATTGTTTTCATTTATGTTTTCATTTATGTCGTTCAGTTCATTTCACAACAGTGCTTTCATCTTTAGCGCCCAGAGCGATGACTTTCGCACTAAAAGATCGAAGCACTTGCTTCTAGAAGCCGCTGCCGATCGCGTCGAGCAGATGAAAGCAAACGCAGAGGCGCGGAAGGAGGCGAAACGCATCAACGACATATACTACGAGTTCGGTCAGTTCGACCTCGAGGCGCGAGCGTGTCGCGAGGAGATGGAAACTCAAGAAGTTCTGAGGAAAAATTGCGAAGGAATTGCAATTCTACAGAAACAGATAGCTGCCAAAGAGGAACAGAAGAGAAAGGAGAAGGAGTTGAAGGAGCAGGAACAGGAATTCCTGGTATTTTCAACAGCAAAATTCTATTATAGTCATACTGACAGACTGCCATTGTGTGTTGATGGTGTATTAGCTTTCCATTATATAGCTTGATTACTGTGAAATACAGTAGAACCTCGTTATATCGAAGCTCAAGGGACCGTGATAAATGCTTCGAAATATCCGAGGTTCGTTATATCCTATCCCTGTATCATTAGCACTGCTTTGGCGGGACCGGCACTCAAACTTCAATATAAGCGGGATTTGATATAAGCGGGTTCGATATAACGAGGTTCTACTGTAGTTTTATGTTAGTCGATTTCTTGAGACGCTGTTGTTTAATTTCATCAGACGGAGCAACGCAGGCGCTGGGAAGAGGAAGAGGAGCTGATCAACGAGCGGAAACTGCGAGAAAAGATGGAGTTGCGAGACATGTACAACAGGATTCTTCGAAGTAACCGCGAACGTCACATCAGGGACTTGAAGTCGGAGCTTGTCTTTGACATGAAGCTGATAGAGGAGAACTTGAAGTGGAAGTCTGACGAGGAATATCAAACGCAGCTGAACAAGGCAGGTGCTTTCGCTATTTCATGCGGGGGGGAGCAGGTTCATGGATAGGAACAGATTCTCACAGTTGGGGTAGAATGATGAGGTGACCGCTTCTTTAGGGACAGAGTAGTGGACAACAGATGGAATGAGTTAAGTGAGAAGTGATAGGGCAGTATCAGCGCGGTGAATGTATTTAAAAGTGCACTTGCTCTCATGTGTAGATGTAGACCCAAACGCCACAGTTGTTGCATTATCAACAGACATAAGGTGGAATAGGGGACTGTATGATAGTGGCTTTTAATACAGAAGAGATCCTACTAAACCACCTAAAACCCAGTTGTTATTATTATTATTATTATTATTATTATTATTATTATTATTATTATTATCCAGTCCAATAGCATGCTACTTATTATTATTATTATTATGTTTGACGTGTTCAATTATTATTATTATGTGATTGTGAATTATTATTATTATTATTATTATTATTATTATTATTATTATTATTATTATTATTATTACTATTATTATTATTATCTTGTGAATATGGTTCATGTGACTTTGCTGAAGAGTCTGATATGTTGAACAGCCAGAAGAGCTATTTTCAGCAGTATCAAATTCTATCTTGTATCAATCAATCAATCAATCAATAAAATCCTATGGCACCACAATCATAATGTCCAGGGCATCAGCTAGATGTGGATGCTTATGGACTTACTATGTTTATATTTTAATAGATAGAAAATTGCTAATTATTTTTCGAATTTTATTCCGACGGGCATGTTTTATTTAGAAACTGACGAGAGAGGAGATGCTCAAGTACCTGAAGTATCTCGATGACGACAGAAAGGAAAGGGCGAAACTCGAGAAGGTGTTTGACGAATTCAGGCAGTGCGAGATCAAGAAGGCACAGGACAAACAGGACCGCAAGTGGCAACTCGAGAGAGAGGCGCGCAGCAGACTGCGCTGTGACGTCATCGCTGCCGTCGACACGCAAAGATGCCTCAAAAGTAAGGGCAAATATCGGCTTAGAATCGCGACAACACGATACAGTTACACCTCACTGCATCAGTAACTGTTATGTGTCATCACTTGTATGGAAATATATGTGGTTAGTAAAGCACTAAGCATACCAATAACAGTAAGAGTTGGAATGATACACAGTTGTTTACTGTAATAGAGGTGCTGGAAGTGTAGAGATTTAGGAGCATAATTGATGCATTCGTAGGTTTTAGTGCTGTACAGGGTGGCGCAAAAAACCGGACTAGTCACAATTAGGTTTGCATTTAACATAGTCTGTTTTTGTCACCCTGTATTTTCTGCAGTACCAGTATAAATTTTGTACTGCTGGGTAGGTATTGCAGATACTGTAACTGTAATAATTATTCTTTGCTATTAGATTACTGTCGTATTATCAAAAAGTGTCACATCTTGCTCTTAATTGGACAGATACTTTCAGCTTTTATTCTAAAACCAAGTCCTAAGTTCTTGCTACAGTAGTCATTCACTGCCTTCATGATTGTCGCTGATACAGAGTATTCTTTTCGTATCGAATAGATCTAGAGAAAGAGGCAGCGAAAATGAGCGACTACGAGCTGGCGCGATACATTGCACAGAGCGTCGCAGAAACCAAGCAGATAGAAGACGATCGAATAAGGAAGCAACAGGAGGAGAACCGAGCGCACGGCAACGATCTCGTGTGTCAGATCGACTACAACAGGCGCCAACGCGAGGCCGAAGAGGCGGAAACTCAACGATTGGTCGAAAAGCAGAAGGAAGCGGAACAAGAATACCAGAGAAAGATCACCGATCTGTTGAACGATTCACATCTGACCAACACACATCCAGCACGCTTGAAGCTGTGCAAGCATCTTCAGGGAGGGGGTCCTCCTCCGTGTTAGAAATTGCGATTATACAGAACTCTAGAAGGTATTAAATCGAATGTTTGTCATATTTATTTTAAATTCATATTTATTTTTATGCACTTTAAAGAGAACTGTGCCCCGATATGCCTACTTCTCACACATCTATTTACTATTGGTATTGTTGCTTTTGGAGTTCGGTATTTTAAGCCACCGTTTTGTGTCAAGGTTGTCATCTTACAATATTTTACTGGTCTTGTATTTTGTTGCATTGAAATATCAAGTCATGTGATCTGACACCGCTAACTGGTGCCAACATGTCGATTTTTCTAGACGTTTTCTCGTATTCAAACATATATTTCCAATTAATTGCTTTAATTCATTGAAATATTAGAACAGTGGAATAAAAAGTTGCTTGCTATTGGCTGAAGACATTAGTAATTTTATTTTGTCTAATATTTTTGAAAGCTTTTGCTGCTTAGCTTTGTAATGTTGCTTCTTTTATGATTCATTTTCCAGGAGAGGCTAGTGCCCCTCTTGTTCCTCTGTATGGACACTCATGGACATATTTAAGAAGCGACTGAAGACTTGGCTGTTCGAGATCAGCTATTCTGATAGATCCTGACCTATAGGCCTATTATTCATGTACTATGTAATGTGTTCTTAGTAGGGGATCCCGGATTCACCACAAAAATCTTAACTTTCAATAAATAAAATAAATAAATAAATAAAATGCTTAGGATTAGGTATTTTAGAAATAATGGGAAGCTTCAATGGAAGTTCTTAGGTATTCAGAAATTTAATATAATAAATCTTGCCTTGGTTCTCAGCCTCTTGCCTAACAGTTCTTCACCTTAGCCAGACTCTGCTAATGTTGTAAACAAACTGGATTTTGAGTAACCAAGGTGTTGTAAATGTATGGTATAACCATCAATTGTATCATCTGCATATCAAAATACTGACATGAATGACTGCAGAAATATACGAGTTGTAGCAGATCACAATCTGCCATTAATATCACAAGTTGACAAAAGTTAGTCTAAATACAAGTGTTTCCAACTTGTATAAATATAAACCAATTGTGAGCTTAAATATTGTATTTGAATACAGACATAATGTACATAAAAATTACAGAAAATATTCAAGGCTATTTAATCATTTGACAAAACCTTAGAGTTCTTTCCTCTACAGACAGATTCTACACTAATGTAATCTTAAAATGTATAAAATACTTACATGCTACTGAAAACTTGAAATTACTCAATCAACATCTTTGGAAACAACTTAATGCAATTTTTTTAACAATATGAATCTTTTATCATGCACATCATTATGTTATTTTTCAATTTCTAAGTATAAAAATCTATTGTAAACTGCTGTTTAACAGTCTATTTACAATTTACACAATGGATTAACCTTAACCAGTCAGTCAATGACACAAACTCTAGTGATAACAAGAGCAGTTTTGTTATTGTTCAACATTAGTCAATGGATCTTGCTGAATTTACTAAAGAAACAACAATCTCAAACTCCCTTTAGCAAACAGATTATCTCAAGCACGTATCTTTGTTCATTATAATCAGGCCTGTGCAAAGAAATTGTAAAATCAGGTTTTCAAAATCAGTACACAATCTACATTTAAATTGGACCTTGCAAAGTGCAGTAGCGGTGATTATCAGATAGATATTCAAATTTCAACATACACAGAGTTAATTGAAACAACTCGAGAAGCTGTGCAATTATTATATGAAACGAAACTTGTGTGCAAAAGCAAAACATTGCTAACCTCGGCTGTTCACCAGACTTCAGCTTTAAATTCCCGCTCTTTTTGTCACCTTATCGGCTAAATAATGATCTTTATACACAACTGGAAAATCTAATCAACGCTTCTGCATATACAGGGTGGCGCAAAAAAAAACTGGACTAGTCACATTTAGGTTTGCATTTAATATAGTCCGTTTTTTTGCACCACACTGTACAATATAATGCCAAAGACAAGACACGAGTTTTCGGTTAGGGGCAGGACACGATTTGTAGGGGGAAAGGGGTATTCCCCCACTGCCCAACTGCACCCCCCCTACTGCTACATCCCCACCACTACACCCCCCACTGCTACACTTCCCAACAACTACATTCCCCCCCAATTCTCCATATCCCCCCACTGCTCCAGGTCACAAATCGCACCCTGATTAGGGGGTGTATGGGGGTGGTGCCAGCTGGGAGCAAAAGCTCTGGTGTAGGTCGGCAGGCGGTGGCGGGCGAAACGGCATCTGATCTCGGTGTTCCCTGCGGCTGTGACTTGCAGTTCGGCGTAGGAGATTGCAGGCGACGCCGAGGATGGACACGACGCCCGCGGCGGTAATCATGTAGAAACCGAGGCTGAATTCGACATCGACACGGCTTCCTTCGCGGAACGGATTAATCTGGAAGTAGTGGGTCATCTGCTCGACGGCCAAGTAGCTCAAACCGTTGATTATGATGCAGATTAATACTGAAATATCAGCAACAGGAACTTTACGTTCATAGTTGAGAAATAATTTTTAACATTACAATAACAAAACTTTACAGCTTTACTTTCGGCTTTTTCGTCGTTGAACCGATGAGCCATCTACTTGATCCAAGTTATTTCACTATGAAAGAAGAACAGTGGTTTGAAAATATAATTGAAGAAAGTTAAGAAATGTACCCATTTGTGAATTTATGAAAGGTACAAATTATAGGGCTATAATAACGAAAAGCAGGACAGAAAGATGGCCGGCATATCTATCAGTGAGGCATTTTAATTTCCACATTTTATCCTCTCTGTGTTTCTTAGCAACAAGTATTAAAATTTCAGCATTTCTGAAGCTGAAATATACAAAAAATGACTATAATTTTAAAAAAACAGTTTTTCAAAAAACCAGTCTTCTGATTCGAATCTAGTTTCTGGTGGCAAATATTCTGCATTTACCTGATACAATTGAAAAAATGGCGTTGACACGAAGCATTCTCAGAATTCGGTGCGATGATCCAAGAAGGTGCAAGACAAAAGCAACCAAACTGAAGACAACCACCAAAGCACAAAGAGCAATGATGATCGTCATCGTTAGGACCAGCAGTGAAGGCGTAACACAGTCGATTAGAACTACAAAACAGAAAACAATAAGTAAGTAATTACCTAGGTAAAATCTTGTGAATTTCTATAGCTCTTTATAAAGCAGATACCGTAGTAGCTGCTTATTTCTAGGCATTTATCTGTACAGTTAAAATACTATAGTCGAAGTTTAGTGGTCAGTTGGACAAGGACAATTCCAGAAATCGGTCAGAGTGGGAGTGGGTAAGCAGCAAGGCAGAATATGAAAAAAGAAAGAGCTGTGATAACATTAATAACATTACATTCAAAATTTAGACATGTTTCAAAGTGTCTTTTGGAAAAAAACATACATAGTACACACAGGTCAAATACCATCAAATGCTGGTTTTTACATGAGAATTCAAAGCGTTTGCTTGGTTTTCTGCTTCTGGATGATAATATACTGTATATACTTTGAAGAAACAACTTCTAAAGGAAATTTACTCCAAAATGGCTTTAAATATCAATTGAAATTACTTGTAAATGGTACACACAAGTAAAGCAACTTCATTCAGTCATGTCGTCATGGAAATGACTAACTCTTCTGTGAAGCAGATTGAAAAAGTTCCTTGAAAGCAACTCTAACCAGTAATTCCTTAGAACAGGACCACTAAGCAATATAAGCTCAGTGCAAATGACTACCTGAAAAATAAGGATGGTTACTGGTATATGGATTCAGAAAGATTACTGATGGTGATATACAAAATGGCATCAAATACAAAGTAATTTGCATGCTGAATGTGGAAATTCACAGCATTCAAAATTCAGTCAAGGAAGGTTATAGATGCACAACATGCGCTCTATGTCAGGGGCATCAAAATGGCGGCCCACGGGCCAGATCCTGCCCACTAAGGGACGTGCTGTGGTGGCCCGCGAAGACACTGGAATGATAAATTACTTGTTATCTAATACTTACTAAATATGTTTAAAATGTCTTTTCAACATTCCATTCTCCATTACCCATGAACTATATTTTAGTAGCCCACACCTGACCCTCGGGCACCAGTCATGAAAAATTTTGGCCCTTCACAGAATTTAATTGAATACCCCTGCTCCATGTAGCGCCTGACCAAGAAAATTCACAGCTAAGAACGATCAGATTAATTAATACTACGAGTTCTAGCATTGCAATTATTCCACATTTAGAAGCTCTTTGAAATATTGCATTAAAGTTTGAAATCATTGTATAAAAACAATTGGATTTTGCAGGTGACTGTAGATAATGTTGATAAGTTGCAGCACTCTTTATATACCTGCCTCACTGTCACCCATAAAGCTATCAATAAATCAAAAAACTTCTATGGAGCCACTATCATAATGTCCAGCCATTGGCACACCAAATCCACACCGAATTAGAGAACCCCAGGCCAAGTTACTGCAATGCGCATTGCAATAAATCATTGTATACCTTTTATCTATCATTAACACAGCACGAAATACTGCAAAAATAACCTTCGTTGTCGGCGCTGCCGTAATGATAGACAGTCTGCACCGTTGAGGCGTGTGCCATGTTAAAATATCCAGGATAGAAGAATAGTTTCACTCCGAGATAGTTAACCGGCTGTCCTGCATAATCGACGCACTTTCCGCCGATCAGGTAGAACCAGTGCGGTTCCGCCAGCGAAGTGCACACCAGAACTACGACGAACATGCACGAGATGGCTGTCAGGAAGTTGCCCTCCTTCCTCTTACACCGACACAGCCGGTGTCGACTGTGATGTCGGTGGCGTCTACCGCTCCTGTGCCGACCCCTGCCGTCGCCTGCGCGCACCGTCGCCGCCGGGGAGCCCCCGGAGTCCCGATCCTGGACGTGAACGACGGGCGGAGGCGGATCATCTGTGGGCGAGATGAGCAGCGGGGGCGGCGGACCGTCCGGGGTGGTCTGGGGGACTCCACCCAGCGCCGCCGCGTTCGACAGTTCGTCGGCCGCGAGAAGGTTCACGTCGTCGGACTCTTCAGCGTCCGCCGTTCGCGACGCCCGTCGACCCCATCCGAACATCGTTTCAGGTTTTTGATGAATTTTAAAAGAGAAAATTTAATGATTCGGAAGCGCTTAAAAGTTTCAGTTGTTTTGAAGGAAGTCGTTTATCATAGATTATAAATCACACGGTGAAATTCCTTTCCATTTGTTAATGGCCTCTCGCGTCATCTGGCGCTCGACGACTTTAATAATAATAATAATTATGCACTTCTAACAGTGGCGGTTCTAGGATTTGGCAAGTGGGGGGGGGGGGGCATTGGAGTGGCAACTTCTAATCATGGGGGCCAACCATTTGTTGTTTAATGACCTGACTTGCCGCCTCATAGATACACTGACCTTTGCCCGGCCGACAAACCACCCTGGCTATAGCTATTTCAAGAAAGATTAAGCGCATAAGAATAAGCAGCTACTGCTGTGCTGCTTTCCGGGACGCTGTAGAAGTTTACGAGATTTTACTTTACTTACTTTAATGTATTTAGCATTAAGTATAGGGTCCCAATTGGGGGGCCAGGCACTCAATAGGGGGCACAGACCTCCTCTGCCCCCCGGTGGAGCCGCCACTGCTTCTATAGCACCCTTTCTAATACTCAAGGGTATCAATCGATGGTACTTCAAATCCATCTGCAAAAGACCAGGTCATTCCAGAGATCAGTCAGAGGGAAACAGCAAGACAAACTTTTAATAGTAGTAAGCAAGTAAAATCTCGTAAATTTTATAACACTCAAAACTAAGTGATATGAATAAAAACAACAGCAATAATAACACCATCAAGGAGTAGCATGTAATAGCAACTGCAACACACAAATATATTGACCAAAAGCCTACAAAATGTATACAAGTCTCAATTAATATATTTCATTTACAAATTCATTAGTATCATTTAGCATAAAACACAGATTTAAACATTTTCAACACATTCAATCAAACATTACCATAGAGTGGAAATGCTAGGGGAACAAAGTTTGATCAAATAAGTGAAAATCTTAGTTAATGAAAGATGACAATTAAACTTCACTAATTGGAGCCGATTTGCTCTGTAATTTCTAAAATAGAAATGTGCATCTCCTCAAATTCCATAAATTTCTCATCATTTAAATAAACTGCATCTACACTTGACTCGGTCCACAAAGACCATCACACAGAACTCATCAGCATTACAGGTCATTGTAAGGTAATCTTGTAATGCTAAGCTATAGGCATCAAGAATTTCCATCTTAAACAAATCTGATTTTCAGCAATCATATCTAGCTCGTAGGGTTAGTCAAATAACAAAACTTACTGGTATTTATGTTTCTTAAATAAAGATATCTGAGAAAATAATTTGCTATTTACAAACATAATATAACAAAGCTAGCTTTCATATAGTACCTCTTCTGGATCAAGAGTACAACTATTACGGTATTACTTTGTATGGGAAATAAATAAATAGGCTTTCAGTACATTCAGGAAGAGTTATAGAGCTTTGGTTAGAAGCAAGTGTATACCAGCACCAGGAAACTAATATCTCCATATTTACAATATATGATACAGAATATAATAATGGTAATGACAAGCACAGTCCCACTCTAAAACCAAGACTAGGTCTTTTATCAAGTTTCAGACATCTCAGATGTAGACATTTGCTTCAAAACAAAAGCTACAATGTCAAAATGTTGCTATGAAATTCTAAATACATAGATGATCATGTGATCATGATGAACACGACAGACCAATTGCATCGACTGCAGTCATCTGGTTATTCGCGTATTGGGTGTCAAAAGTTCCGTAGCAAGCGGAACATACTGTGCCAATGTAGAAAAACTTCACCACAGGCATTTGACTGACAACTTTGACATGGCCCGTGCTGGACGAGGAAATCGTCACCAAACGCTTAATAAACAAAGAAATAAAGGGCTGTACCGGATTTCAATTTACGCCAGAGCCGGATTTACAAATAAACGATGCTGAACTGCAGAACCTGACGGGTACCATACTCAGTGGCGGTTCCAGGATTTCTTGGTGGGGGGATGAAATGAATTCATAGGAAGTTGGGGTGGGGGATGAAAAGAGAAGGAAAAAATCAATAAGCTTTGCCGAAAAAAACTGACAAAATGGAACTTTTCCATAATTTTACTACACTTTTACCGAAATATAGGTTGACAAGCAAAAAAGGCCATCCACAGTTTGTCCCCATAGTTTTACTAGACTTTTACCCCAAAAATAGGTTTCACAAACAAAAAAAGTCCGGAAGTCTGGAGAGGATGCATCCCCACTCATCCCCACGTGGAACTGCCACTGACCATACTCCCAACTACTAATATGGCCTCTACCACTTATCAAGATCATAGTTACTGATACTCAAAATTCACTTTTAAAGTAAAACATTCATCATTATAGAAGTAATTCAAAGTAATTCAGAACAGTTTGAGAGCAGTTCATAGATTTCAGAAAGTATTGAGAACAACTTGGAACTTTCATTCATATAATCTTACTTACTGCATTTCTCTCAGATCTTGCACAATAGCAGTTAGAAACTGGCCTAAGATGAGAACATGTCTCTTTCACTTTGCAGACATCTGTGGGTATTGGAGGTACAGCAGGCGATAACCTAAAATAGATAATTCAGCTTTTAGGTCCTAGACTGCCATTTACTATGTTACATACCACTAAGTACCATTGTCTCATATGGTACCAAACAACTGAAGGTGAAAAAGTAGCAACTGCAAATATTACTGTCTTGAAATAAAAACTAATTTAAAAGTCAGTTCAAGAAAAAAGAAATGGATATTTAAAAATGCTGAACGTTAAATCAACTAAAGGTAAAGGCCAAACAATCATTGGACCCAGCACTCACATAAGTGTACTAGGCAAGCAGTGATGCAGATCGGTTTATCCCAGTAAGTAAGTAAAACAAAATTTCTATAGCACTGCCCAAAAGCTTGGTGCAGTGCACCAGCTTATTCATGAGCGCTCAGTCTGGGTGAAATCCATAGTCTGTAATCCATAGTCCGCGGTGGTCAAGGTTGTAGATCTAGGTAGGCAGTCGCAGGAAAGTATTTTTATGGAGGATGATAACAAGATTTGCAGTGGATAGAATGGAGGCATATAGTAAGTAAATAAGTACATACGAAAGTAAGTAGTCTAGAGTATTTTGCCATTGTTTTCTCGGGACCTGGGTTTATCTTCACAACTTCACTGTACCACCTATTTAGCGATACCTATGCCCAGCCTTCATGCCACTGTGGTCACCTGGCCAGTAGCCAAGCACCAAAGTGTGCTCAATGCTGCTGTAAATAAAATATATACCTGCAAATTGGAATTTTCTCTTGCATTCCTCGTAGTTGTGTATCTTCACGTCGACCGATATCGGGCCAAACGGCAAGTGCATTCGGTCGAAGTGGCTCTGCAGGTCGTCCTGGAGACAACCCGACCGATATCTTACCCAGATCTCCTCGAGCTCCTCCAAAGACCGGCAGCAGACGTCTATTCGGACGTGCACGCCCTGGTGCGAGTACAGGAGACCGGTGCTGTCCTCTCTCAGCTGAAGAAGGAGGTCTGCGTAACGAGTAAACCGCCTGCGCTCCTTGCTGAGCGCAGGCGGACTCCTTGAAACGAAATGGCCGAGAGAATGGAGAATGCTCGTGCCGAAAACGCCACGCTCGCCCATCGTCAGTCTCTGTCCCGACGCCTCGGAGTTGACGCTGCAGTAGCGGAGCTGCAAGCCCAACGTAACCATTTGTCCTAAAAGTTTGAAAACAGTACGTAATTTTTCACAAATCATCAACGCGACACCACCATGCAACAGCAAAGACAATGCGTAAACCTACAGTGTACGCATTATGAATAATAGAATATACAAATCACTTTCATCATGAATTGACATGTCAAGGCCCTGACATGTAGGTCCTCGTCCTTATCCTTGGGGGGTCGGTCCTCATCCTTATCCTAATCCTGGGATGGGGGTTGGTCCTCGTCCTTATCCTGGTCCTTGAGGGGGTCAGTCCTTGTTAACATGACTAAAGACTAAACAAAGCACTTTCACTATGAATTGCCATGTTAAGCAGCTTCTGGTGCAACTCACCAAATGGTTTCTCGGGGTCCAGGCGGAAGGTAGGCATGGTAAGCATTTCATGATCACTGCTTAAATCCAGTCTTTCTTGGATGGTCAAACGACAACTATTGGCTTCACTTCCATCACAGGAAACAGTTGAACCATCCTTCGTGCAGCGTAAAGAACAGTTCATGGTGCTGTGTAATAACTGTTCTAGAATAACAATATAGTATGTCCCATGTTAGAGCTAAAGTCTACACCAGTAACTGCAATCTAGCAATTTTACTGTGTTGAAATATTGGATCAGTAAGTAATCATTTACTTTACTGATACCTACCATATGCACTACTGGTCAGGGTTGGAATTGGTAAGAAATTGAGTACAGTTTAAATCTAGACCGAAAATAAACTTGATTGATTGAAATAAATTTGATTGATATATTTACTAGTCTAGACCTAAACCACATCTCCTCCAATTGGGGTTTTCTCCATAGTCTTTCCCATTCTGGCTGATCTCTGAAATTGCCCTGTTTCTGCAGATATAATTATCTGGCGCAGCATCAATTGATATATCTAGGCTGAAGTTGGCGCTATATAAGTGTCATGGTCGGAGTCGTAGCAATAACCATCATTGTTTCTCATGTAATTATTATCAAAATGTGACTTTAAAATAGAAGTACAACAGAATAAAAAAATTAAAATGATTATAAATTTAAACAAATAAAATACCATTCTCTGTTTACATCGCAACTGCTCTTCTGTATATTAAATTCTATGTTTGGCATTAAAATTTATATAGCACTACCATTCGTATCTCACCCATCAAACCATAGAACTCTGCGAGGTGATGTGTTACAAAAAGCTGGTTGTCTATGAAACAAGTGGCGAAACAATATCCATATATTTGCGCAAAATAGGCTACGCCATTTTTTCATAGAATTTGGAACCTATGATTTTTCCCATATCATATAATGTATTTCATGAATTCAAATAATGTTCTCCATAACCTTAACGTCCCAGCCATGATGACCCTTTGGATAAAATTATCCTGACTGACTGACTGACCCCACCTTTTATATATGGTTATTTCTAATTAAGACTAGGCGCATAGCTGCTGCGGTACTACTCTTTAGGCGCTATATATGTTCATGATATTTTACTTACTGGCTTAAATTGTAATCGAATAGTACTATCGCCCGGCCGACAAACCACCATGCCTATAGCTATTTCAAGAAAGATTAAGCGCATAAGAATAAGCAGCTACTGCTGTGCTGCTCTCCGGGGCGCTGTAGAAGGTTACGAGATTTTACTTACTTACTTACTTACCGGTAGGTTTTATAGGTATTGTGTTGTTGTTTTACCGAGTACTTTGCGGTTACTGAAAGCGGTTTTGTGGGGAAATTCCATGGGAAAATTTTCGTGTTATATATTGAGTCAGTTATTAGTTATTTCTGATGTATCGCATACAAAATCGTGAAGCTCGTTCCAAAGGATCAATCAATCAATCAATCAATCCAATCAATCAATCAATCAATTAATCAAACAATCAATCAACTTCCATGGCGCCACTATCATAATGCCCAGGGCTTCAGCCGATGGCGCACCAAATCCAAATAGGGTTAGAGCCAGTTCAATCCGGAAGATCAATCAGAACAGGATCCGGGTGAGTCATGGATTACATTACGTAGCTGTTTAATCCGTAAGATCAGTCAGAATAGAATCCGGGTGAGTTATGGATTACGTAACTGGATGTTGAACTGGATTTTTCCACAAATATCAGTGATTTGTCATCGCCAAGAACTAGCTTCTCGGAAAGATTCTGTGGAGAAGGAAGTCAGAGAATAGTGTTTCGAGGACTCGAGGGGCTGCATGTAAGTAATAATTAATCAAATTATAAACTATAACTACTGTAAATGTCAGTTGTTGGAGTAAAAACATGCGCCATTTTGGCTATAGTTGAGGATGAGATTACTTCCTGCTAAAGAATAGGGAGTGATAGTGAATTCTGCTGAAAATGTATCTACATTGATTAATTTAGATTAATTCATTAGTATATTACGACAATGATTCGTCGTCATTAGTTTATTTATTATAGTTTACAATTACCGGTATAGTTTGCAACCACACACATACATTCATATAGGCCTATATATGAGTGTATGTGTGTATATATAACCTGGAAACATTCACTAAGAGATTCAAAACGCATTTGTTCGGATGCTCGTTTAATACAGTGTAAAGTGCTTTTGACTCTAGCCCACTAGGACAATAGCATTATATAAATCAACCTATAACTATACTATATATATATATATATATATATATATATATATATATATATATATATATATTATATATATTTATATTATATATATTTGTATATATATATGTATATATATGCATATATATATATATATAAATCATGTATGATTTATATATTACTGAGGGTGATGATGATGATAATAATGATGATGATGATGATGATGATGATGATGATGATGATGATGATATATATGTATATGAGTGTGTATATATAAGTACATATATTATATGTGATTGGTTATTATATATATTAAAATATGTTATTGGTTATTGTCCTGTTCACAACTATGATTGAATCAATATTTGCAATTGGAGGTTCTCAGTTTGATTCAGATGTGATGGTTTAATGCAAACAGTTGAGGATTTTTAGCTTTTCTTCTCCTGTCTGTAAATGCTGCTCAGAAGTTTGGTGTCATTGAGTCTTTGTTTCAGTATCAGCTAGGAAGAGACAGTTATTGAGGGAGGATAAGGTTTTGGCTTTTTAAGCCATGTCAGTTGTGATGTGCCGTTGATTTGAGCTACTTTTTAATCTCGGTCAGTAAAATCGATGCTAGTGATGATGTCACTATTTTTATGCTGGTGTCATATGACCTAGCTGAAGCCACTTTAGCCTATGATGCTATTGTATGTACATAGAAGCACTTTCATTGGTGATTTGATTTCATTAATCCAGTACTTTTGAATAAAACAAGTGACAGTATGTCTTGCTTGTACAACACTGTGTTACTCTTAGTTTATATCAGTCGTGGACTCATGGTGTCGTTTGAATTTGATTATCTTAACCCTTTGAACCCGAGAGGCCGCTTTAGTGGCCTGCTGGATAGGCATATATATATTATATAGCCTACACGAGGCCAGGTTTCAAAGGGAAATATACAGTTTTATGTTGCAGTAATTTAAGCAGTCCTGACTAATGTGGCCTTCGTTCATTGTTAATTCCCATATTTCTGACCATTAGTTTACTGTTTTTATGTCTTAAAACTATTGCTCTTATGGATGCAAAACTGAGGATTAGTCGCAGTTTTTGAAATGATTCTTGCAATGTGTGAATATGACTTTTTCGTTTTTCACTGTACAGGAACTCGCTGATACTGGTGTGAGCAAAAGAATCGGTAGCAGAGGACAAAGAGTTAATTCAGGCTTAAGCTTTATCCCATCAGTTGAGTGGAAAAAGTCAAACATGAACCAGGAAAGGCATACAGAGGAGTTGGAACATGTTCAGCTTCAAATAAATGCCAAAACAGATGAGGTGAATAGATGAATTTTCACATTTTGATTTAAATGCTTCTTAATGAGCTCTTTTGATCTTATTAACGTTAATCATCCCGAACTGTAAAGGGTTTAGTGCTCAGTTATTATTTTCTAGATTATTCCCTCTGGAAATTGGAATGAGAAGCATTTAACTTGTGTGAACTTTCATCATCTTCTTTATCACTCTATGATTCACGACCATCCAGGGTTATTTCTAGGATTATCAATTGGAGGGATGTCGGTCTCAAATTGGGGGGGGGGGGTTGGAGGGTTTTAGGGGTGCACTTCAGGCTCGGATTGGGGAAAATTTGGGGGTGTCGGTCTCAAATTTGGGGTGTGTTGGAGGATGTTAGGGGGAGGTGTAAAAATATCCCTGCAACCATCACTTCTGCTGTCGTCATTGTCATCATCATTGCCACCATGTACCTAACCGCTGTTGTCACTACGAATGGTGTTTGCCGAAGATGCAGATTGATCATTTCACCGTTAAAAATATTTTCTGCTTCTCATATTTTGCCTGAGACTTTTCTTAGAGCTGTTGCTTCTTATAAATGAAGAGTTTTTGTACCTCAGTGACTTCTCTGCACTAGTAATTCAATTGTGTTTTTCAGTCATTGGAATGCACAAGGCGGATTGTGCAGCACGTCCTAGAGGTACGACAGCAGCCACATTATCACTTTGGCATTTTGTTAACTGAATGCTTACGGTAGTCCTTAGTGCAATTTTTCATTTGACTTTGCTTCAATTTTTTCATGTGGGAACTTTTGCATTAGATTTGTTTTGAGTCAATTTGCTTATGTCATTAGGAATGACATGTTTTTATTGTGCTCATATTGCATATAGTTCTCTCATATTTAGTCAAAAGTGCATAATCACAATCTATAGAAGTCAGGTTTAGTTAAATAGGTGAGAGTGAAAGTCATTAAATGATGTAAATATTTAATGAGGATGGATCCCAAACAGTGTTTTATCCAGACCCAGGCCTTTCGGGGGGGGGTAAATTGACTTGGCTGGAGGGGAAGAGACAGTTCGATGCAAACATTTGTGTCATTCCTGGGATTTTCGGGTCCCCCTATCAGGCCTGAATAAAAAACACTGATCCCAAACCTTGTGCAGTTGGGGTTTGTTTTGTGGTGAGCAGAAATGGGTGCAAGATTTTTCCTAGAGATTCTAGTGCACTCTACCATAACATGAGCATATATTTTCATTTTATTTTGCTCACTCATTGGTTGATGTAGTTTCAATTAGTTCAGTGTTTTAAAAATTTTGTTACTAGAGTTTTTTATTTGTTTGACTTTAGTTATTTTCTGTTATTTTGTCTTCTGCATTTTCTTATCCATAGACTCAGGACATTGGAGTAGAGACACTTGGCATGCTAAACAGCCAAGGAGGTATGGATGGCTTTAGAATTCTTTAGAATTACCCTATGCTTCAAAATGGGAAATACATTTCTCTGCAGTCTCCATTGGCCCCTGAAGATGACCGCTTTTGTTGGTGTAAACTTTGATGAAAAATTGGGGGCCAAACCGCTATATGCATTCCCCTTCCCTATAGTAGCCTCTCAAAAAGTGGCGGACTCCAACCTAGTGGCCTAATAGAAGTTTATGCCTATGATGTGAATGGTTGTGATTGTAGCAAGTTAGGGAACAGTTCAATTAAGTTAAAATAGTCTCTGTATTATGATATCCACATGCACTTGTGCCAGATTGATTCTTGCTAAGAGGAGTTTAAAATGAAATCTTTGAATTTAAGTCAGTTGTCAGCCAGTAATTAATAACTGAAATGCGGGAATTTGAGATGAAGTCGTAGCGGTAATGGAAAATAGAAATTAGCAACTGACGCCTGATGGGAATTTGTATGTTGTAAATTGAGAAATGAATGAGTAAAAACTGAATTTGCATTTCTACATGACTTAAAAGTTTGACAATGTTGGGAATTTTGGCTGGAATGCATTTGCTGTCTCTATTTCCACATTTGATCCAAATGGTTTCAATGTTTGTTTTCTTCTGAAATGGAAACTGTTTTGCTGATGACTGTGCTGATATCAATGGAAGTGACTGCAGATTCAGTTTGTTATGACTTACTGTATTATTATTAGTAGTAGTATTATTATTGTTATTATTATTATTTATTACATGGTTTTTAACACATGTTAAGCCATTCAGAAAGTGTAGAATCATTTGTGTGGAACGAGTCAAAATCGAGAAACTTTTCCAAGGTTGTTATACAATGAACTAGGGTCAGATTTGAACCTGCTACCCGCCAGTTGCAAGAAACCTACCACTACTCCATCGTGTCCCCATAACTCTACCACACCCCATATTGTCATGGCAAGACACTGAACTTGAGTCTTACTGAGCAATGATCCCATTTTTATGGATGTTTGGACTATCTTTGTTTCCATAGAACAATTGAATAATATCGAAAGAGGATTGAGGGATATTAACGAGGGCATGACGGAAGCTGAGAAAAATCTAGAAGGTCTCGAAAAATGCTGTGGCCTTTGTGTTCTGC
Organism: Metaphire vulgaris; assembly: GCA_018105865.1. Taxonomy (NCBI): domain Eukaryota; kingdom Metazoa; phylum Annelida; class Clitellata; order Crassiclitellata; family Megascolecidae; genus Metaphire; species Metaphire vulgaris. Next base: position 15,029,392 of record CM030846.1, read on the forward strand.
CCTGGAGGAGGTAAGAAACTCAGCAAAGGTTTACACATTGGACTCATCATGGATATACTATGCATGCAAAAAAAGGCATATTTTCAACCCCCCTCACCCCCATTGCACACAGCACATACGAAAAATCTCCCAGATCCACCCCCCCTCCAAGGGGTAAATAACACTATGTAACACGAATTTTGTTCCTGGCTTCTAAGTGTTATATTTCAGTTGCCTATGTATAAAGGATCTGCAAACATGGCTATATTCTTCATTATATTTGCTTTCATGGGCACAGCTTACAAAAGTTGTTTATTTATACAATGGAAAAGGTGCATTTTTTCTTCTCGAGAATGAACATTATGTACTAATTGCAAATAAGCAACAACAGTCAAAATTACTTAAAAGCATTCAGAAATGAGTTGCTTTTCGAGATTTGTGGCTGTACTGTCCATAGCTTTCCCAATGAAGACTTCAGACATAGTCCCCACCACGTGTTTGTTATACCGTCCTTGGTAAAGACATTCAAAGTCCAGCATATCCTGAAGAAAGCGTTCATCTTGCTTATCTGGATAGGCTCCCAAGTTTTCCTTGAATTTGTCAAGGTGGGCATGAAGAATATGTACTTTCAAGGACATTTTGCATCTAATTTTGGCATGGTTCTTTATGAGAGACTGGTTCAGTCTCATAGTTTTCAGCCCTATGGTTGCCAAGAAAGCCATACAATACTGCAACGAAACTGTTTCAAGACCCTTTCTCCATGCTATTCAGCTTCTTGGCGAATACGTCACGCTGTGTGATCTTCTTTATCTGTGGTCCGACGAAGATGCCAGCTGCGACTTCGAAAGCTGTGGAAAAAGCTCTAGGAGGTATTTGAAAGCTGCAGATTCCTTTTCTTGACAAATTACTTGATGAGGCCTAACTTGATGTATGAGCATCTTTCGACGGTCTATCAGCGGCTCCCACTTTATGCGGTTCCTACCTGTGGTGAACTCGGTCAGCTGTGGCCAATCCCTTCTACAATAGTGGGCCTCAGACCTCGGTGTCCCGGTTGTTCTAGAGGCAAAGAAAACCCAAATAAATTTTGTGAAACCGTCTTGCAGACCCATCAGGAATGTTACCATATTAACCATATTGAAGTCTCCAATGACTTAACAGCCATAGTTGTCATACTTCAAGGCACTCAGCAACATCTTGACACTGGTGTAGTCCTCTCTGAGGTGTAGGCGCACAAAGTGAGCCATGGGGAGAGACAAGTACTTGTTACCACTATGAAGTAGCATGGCTTTGAGGTTCTTGGATGAACTCTTAATGAATTGGCACCATCATTCAGGTTAAAGATGATTGCTATGGTGTAAAAAGACCAGTGACATTGCTGCAGAAGCACAGCCCATCTAGCTGACTGAAGAATTTGGAAAAACGTTCGTGACGCTTTCTATGTTCTGTCACCTGCACACTTTCATCCAACAAGTTCCACTCCTTGAGTCTAGATGTCAGAAGCTCAGCATTGCACTTGGTGAGACTAAGGTCTATGATCAGGTCGTTGAGATCTTTCCAGCTTTCTCATCTCCTCTGTATCTGTGCAATTGCATCCTGGATCTGCAATATCTTCCTCGCTGTCTGCAAACGCGCTCCCTGAAGACAGTTGATCCCTCTCTGTAGGGATGGGAATGGGAGCTCAGAGCCATAGGGTGCTGGTGTGCGATGCAAACGTAGCAGAATGCATTTGCTGGCTGCAAGCAACCTCTTGATGCCATCTAAATCAATTTTTTCTGGTCACTATTCACTCAGCAACAAGATACACTAGTACGTTGGCTTAAGAAATCTGCACTCTTAAAAGTCTATGGATGCAACTGAAAGCTCCCAGAAAGTGCAACAGGGTTCTAGAAGATTCCAAAAGGTTATAGAAAATTCTGTTCAGATCTAAAAACTTATGGACAGCTTGCAATATTCCAGAATAATAAGTATGTCTGCTCAGCTTTGAATGTGAACCGAGAATGTGTTCTATAATACACGAATTTCAAAATATCATTGCCCTGACCCCAAAAAGCAAATTCAGTTTGGAACAAAAACTGTTTTATAGTTAGTTTAGGCATAAGGGACTAGGAAAACAAGCTATCAACCCAGGAACAAACAAAAATATATTTTTTGTTACGTAGTGTAATATATGGATGGACCCATTCTGAATCTTAATCTTCTCCAGCAGAGTGGTTGAGTTACGTCATGCTATCCATAAGTTAATTTTCTTTTTGCGTGTAAAAATTTATCTGCACTGCTTTTTGCAGTATAGACAGACTACAGGTGCTTTCTGCACTTATTGCTCAAATGCACTTTAAATTTTTTTGCATGTCGACTTTTTTCATATTACAAATGTTTTTATAGCATTTTTTAGTTTACAGATACACTTTAAAATATATTGGATAAGATTAAAATATGAGGCTTTGGGAGGGTGGGGGCCGGGGGGGGGGAGCAAAGTTCAATGAGTTTGAAGTAAGCCATCTCTTCTCATTTTATTATTTGCGGGTTAATTTTTAAAATGTTCTTATGTAAAATTATTTCTGCCTATGATTTATACCTGTGCTGTCATTATGAGAAGCTTTAACATTTTTTCTATAGGACTAAAAAGCACAAGAAATGCAGCGATAACACCAGCACAGGGAAAGACCTTGGTGACGGAAAAACCAGCAATGATGCTCGAACATTCACAGCGACAGACCGAGGCCAATTGCCACAGGGTGGTTTCATCACAAGGTATGGGGCTGTCCATTAATTACGCCAACAATATGGGGAGGAGGGGTTTGAAAAGTTTGACGGGGAGATGGGGGGTGGTCAAGGGAAGTTGACATCAATGATTTAATTTTTTCCCAAATGATAAAAAATTAAGAAATTTTATGGAATACTATTTATTGCAATGGAAAAAATCTGACAAGTAAAAAGTCATCACCACCACATTGTGACACTTGATGAACACAAAAAAAGAAAAGGGAAAAAAGCTAATCACTGCAAAAATTATAGCCTTCTAAACTTTTAAGGGGACCCGTCACTGATCTTAGTTGGAGGTCAAAAGTTTTTGACATAATTATTGGGGGAGGTTACTGAAAGTTGACAGTTGTTGACAAAGGGGAGGGGGTCAAAAATTGTCCAAAATTTGTTGATGTAATTTATGGACAGCCCTTATGATGCTTCCCAGGTTTTGCCTTCTTTTAGGAAAAGCTGGGTTTACTACTGGAATAGAATTGTGTAGGAACATATTTCTAGAATATTTAAGGTAATCACTGCAAATTTTTTATGTTCCCAGCCAAGACGCAATCTGTATTTAAATGACTTCCTTTGAGAATTCGAATTGTCGTTGCTTACGGTTTTGTCAGTGCACTCGTAAAGCTGTCATCCTGCTGCTCTGGTCCGACATGCATACTGTCCTTTGTGATGCGTGAAAGTATGTTGGTTTCTTATCTTTTGCGTTGCATTTGTGCCGGTAAACGTTTTACAGAATTACAAACGATGCACGTGAGGATGAAATGGACAGGAATCTGGCTGATGTTAGTGTAGCGGTTGAACATTTGAAGTCCATGGCCACCACAATGGGAAATGTAATCGACCAACAAAACGTCCAACTCGATAGAATTACCAATCAGGTATGTCTGTTGCTCAAGCTTGAAATTTGTTGTTGGTTTATAGGTTTGGCAAATTTTTAAGAATTATTTGTAAAATTTCTTGTCAATCTGTATTGACATTAATTGTAATGCGCTTGCTAACATTGATTGATTAGGCACAATGTAAATAGCTCATTACTTTTACATTTACATTACATTTGCATTTACATTGTGTGTGTGTGTGTGTGTGTGTGTGTGTTTAAGGGCCCATTAACAGCATTTAGTTTCTTTATCCTCAAGGGGTTTGGAAATTGTTGATGCTGCTATTAACCCTTGCTTTTCGCTATACCCTTATTGACTTCTTGAATTTTTTCAAAAAATATTACTGAACATGTTAAATGATGCTTGGATTAATGTCATTTTTAGGCGGAAATGGCAGACGGTCGTATTCAGAAGGCCGACAAACGCGCCAATAAAATCATAAAGAAAATATAATTAAACAAGATTACAACTGCCTTCCAGTTTTTGGAATAATTCCATTGCACTTACCGGGGTACCGTCATTTTTGAACTTTGTGAACTACTATTGCTACCTAGAGCTGCATGGGAGACTATTGTATCCAAGAGCACATGAGGACAAACATTAATCGGATGAATTACAGTTGAATTAAAATGGCAATTGCTTATTTGGTAGTTTGGAAAATTATTCCTGAAAGTTTCAGAGCACAAAATTATGAATTCCAACTCGTGAATCGAGTGTTTATCGAGAATCTTGCTTGAATTTTAAGATTTTGCTCGACACTTTTTTCGACTTCTGTTAAAATTCAGGAAATTTTATGTGAATCTGACATTCTGACTACTAATGATCAGCATTTGTCTGAATATGATGTTTAAATTTTCTTCAAAGCAGGCACGTTTGAGCGAATTTTCAGCAGGGAGTGCAGTTTTTAAAAGTTAAAAGTCCTAAAAAGAAAAGAGGTCATCACCTTCCTTTATCCTCTTTTAAAAGTCCTGACAGGCAAAAAACAGCCTCGTCTTCCAGGGGGTGTGCTGCACCCCCTAATTTTTCCAGCGGTGAAGCCGCACCCCCCGCACCTCCACTTCCAACGGGCCTGCTTCAGAGTTTGATTTAGTTGGAATACAATTATATCATATATGTATAATTCTTTCCATAATGATATGGTGGGATTTTTTTAGATATTTACATGTTTTACAATATGCATTTAATTGTATTGTACATGTCTGTTAATATACATGTTTGTTAAAAATGTTTCTAGTAATGCAATTTTGGGGCAGGCTCAGGTCTTTATCCTAGACTTTATTGTTATGAGAATAGACTTGGCTTTATATCAGGCTGTAGTTATTTTCTGATATTTTGCAATGGTGCTTTGTAGACCATCAAATCACAGCTTTTATGGCATTGCTTTGATCAAGAAACTGGCACATGGATTGTACTGCATTACCATATATTAGATCTGGATTTCTTTACTGTACTTGAATGTTTAAATGCTTAAATGGCAGGATAAATCCAATATTATATGTGATTATCTGTGCATTTTACGACAGAATTAATAAAAGTATTAAACGTTTAATCAACTTGTGAAAAGCCATGCTTCTGAACATATTTGTGCTATTTTACGAATGAAATTTGTAAATTTTGTGCTGTTTATTGCTGTTTTTTAATCATGATATTTTTAACAATTGTACCAGTTTATCTAAGATTCATTGAGTATTGTTTTGCTGGATATCACATTTTGCAAACATTACAACTGCAGGTATTTTAAGTGTCTTTAAACTACAGTCAGAACTCGTTAATATAAAACCCTAAAACACTTCTCTCCAGATAGAGTCTTAATCTTGGGCAAAATCAATGAAGCACATGACCAAATCTTCATTGAATTCTTCTTTCATAAGTTGGTAATGGTAATTGATATTGAGTAGTGTTGACTTCAGCAGAAGTTGAATGTGTTCATTAATAATAATAATAATAATAATAATAATAATAATAATAATAATAGTCATGTGATTTAGACTGGCTTAGAGGCTAAGTTAGCCTATGTGAAAACTGCTGTTTGAACATATTTATATGGCAGATAGATTCTGTGATATCATGAGGAATGGCATTAAACAGGTTTTACTGTAGTATTAACAGGATTGGACATTCTATTTTTGGAAAGTTTTACGTTTGTTTCAACTAACTCTATGTTTGTGGAAAGTGTTTTATCTATGTGCCTAATTGAAGCAGTAGTAGTGTATTTGCTGATAAGGTTGTTTTTTTGTTTGCATGGATTTGTCAACTGTCATATATCTGAAATATCTTTAATTGACAATGGCATGAATTGCTTTAAAATCGTTTAAAAATTAATTTGTGTAAATTTAAGCTGATTTTTGCCTGAAATGTTCACTGTGGTGTCAAATACTGAGGTAAATGTATGATCCAGGTTGTATTTCGTACGGTTTCATTGCAGATGGAGCAACTGCTGATCAACCACTTTGTGTTACGTGTTTGCAAACTCTCTCAAACGAAGCATTAGAGTCCATCAGTATAGTAGGTACGCACCGAAGAGGAGAGGATGGATTTGGGAGATTTTGCGGATGTGCGATGTGCAAACGGGGGGGGGAGGAGGTAGGGGTGGACACCAAGTTTTGTGACAGATCACTGCCCACGTCAAAATCTCCCCTTCCCATAATTATTGAATGCATCATACGCTGACCAATGTATTGAAGATCCCGCCAGGGTATCTCGTTTTGTAGGCGTATTAAATTTTAATGGCTTTAGTAGAATTAGGCCTAGTGTACAATAAGTCATTTTTAGTTGTTAAGTTGAGCATTAATTCGAAACACCCGGATTCACGCACGCAATTGTTCCTTTTCCGAGCAAATCCTCCGCCTACAAGTGAGTTCCTAGTAACGTAGTAAGGAAATTCACCGTTTCTTTTAGGGAAGGGCCTATAGCAGCCTTTATCCCCTTAGCAGCCCTGAGCCCCCAGTCGTGATCTTCAGGACGAATCGTCTTCAGGGGCGTAGCGAGAATTTTGATTGGGGGGGGGGTATAAATTTGGGGGTATATACTGTTATATATATTAGCCTATGTAATTATTATGTTAGGTCTATATTATTATTATTATTGACAATATATATAGCGCAATAAGCAAGCGAAGGCCAAAGTCAAGAGCACTTTACAGAGGGCACTTGTAGGAGATAGTAAATAAGTGCGTCTTTAGCTTATTTGCAAACAGTTCGGAAGAGGTTTCTTTAGTCACTTCATCTGGCAATACATTCCACAGAAATAAATATATTATATATATTATATACATGCTGACTTTTGTGGGGTATATATACCGATATACCCTCCGTGGCTACGCCCCTGATCATCTCCTTCGGTTGAGACTTGAAAGCTGCAGAGGTGAGGAAACGACTGCCCCTTTCCAGAATTAGGAGAATCTTAACAAATCAAACGACTCTGCTGCAAGACATTGGTATTTCCTATTCTCTCTCTCTCTCTCTCTCTCTCTCTCTCTCTCTCTCTCTCTCTCTCTCTCTCTCTCTCTCTCTCTCTCTCTAGCCAAGGGGTTTGGGGTTAAAACCCTCTTGACTGCCAAAAACAAAATATGAGTTTCTATGCATTTTAAATTTTGGGACGCGATTTTGGGGGTCAAACCCCCCTTGGCTACAGAATGTAACGGTTTAAGAAGTGACGACCTATTTTGTTTGTCAGCACGTGTAAAGAAAAAATGGAGATGAAAAGATTACATTTTTTGCTTGAGATTTTTCGAAAATTGTTCGCGGTCAAAACCAAAAACCAACGCCCCCGCTTTCCGGAGATCCTGTCTACGCCACTGCATCCAATGGCGGCTCCACAGGGGCCCGATCCGCCACTGACTGCATCCCTATCTATCTATCTATCAAGCCCTCCTCTATTGAGTGCCTATCTATCTATCATCTATCTATCTATCTATCTATCTATCTATCTATCTCATCTATTCATTGCCATCTATCTATCTATCTATCTATCTATCCTATCTATCTATCATCCTCTATTGGGATCTATCTATCTATCTATCTATCTATATCTATCTATCTATCTATCTAATCAACAAATCTATTGCCCCATCTATCTATCTATCTATCTATCTATCTATCTATTATCTATCTATCTATCTATCTATCTATCAACTATCTATCTATCTATCCTATCTATCTGCCAAATCTATCTATCTATCTATCTATCTATCTAGCCTATCTATGATCTATCTATCTATCTATCTATACACGCTCGATAGCTGATTAATCCCACTGTCCGTGAGATTATAGGGAGGGACCCTTCTTCGCCGAACGAGCAGGCAGAACTACCGCCCTGCACGCCATCGTCTGAGAAGACGGCGCAGAGCCTCTCATACGCGGCTGACGATGATATGGGGTCTTCTGGACCTGACTCTTCCGTTCCCGGCGCCGACTCCAGCAGATTATATAGCGCCGTTCTGCACCGACTCATTTTGCGGCGCTGGACGTGCGTCCCCACTGCTCGTCTCCCTGAGATTTAGGCCTATTATGGAGAGATGAACAGACAGAAGTTTCGCTCGCTGATAGCCCGACATCACGCAAGAACTCTCTGTCTCAGTCTCTCCGTCTCTCTGTTTCTGTATCTGCCTCTCTGTCTCTGTCTCTGTCTCTGTCTCTGTCTCTGTGTCTCTCCAGTGGCGGTTCTGGGGATCATCCTCTCGGACTTTTTTTCTTTCTTTGCTTGTGAAAGTTATTTTTGGGTAGAAGCAGTGGCGGCTCTATATATTTATATGGGGGCGTTGGGGTATAATCATGGGGGCCAACCATTTGTTGTTTAATGTATGTAGCATTAAGTTAGGGTCCCAACTGGGGGCCACTGGGGGGCAGGCACTCTGGGGGCTGCCCCCAGGTGGCCACTGGGTTCTAATAAAATTAGGAAAAACTGCACTGATGAACTTTTTGCTTTTATTTTTCGGTAAAAGTGTAGTAAAATTAGGGGATACATCCCTTTTTGTCAGTGGGATTGCAAAGTTTATTGGTTTGTTCCCTTTTCATCCCTCAAACTCCTCCCGGATGAATTTTTTCATACTACATCAACTAACAGCAGCCCCTCCAAGCTGACTTCTCTCTCTCTCTCTCTCTCTCCTGCATTAGTTATTTTCCTCTCTTATGCTTGGATCGTTCATGATAGGGCTCAGCTGGTTTAATCTAGGCCGTTTCCGGGTGGGATTGCCCTTCCCCCGGGAAATTTCAAACTCCTCCCGGAAATTTTGGCATAAACATCAACTAACAGGCTGACTTCCCCGGCTTTGTCAGTTCCCCTCCGGAGTCCAGGAGTTTAGATTAACACTGATAAGGCTACTCGTGTTTACTCAGTGGCCCGCCCAAGGCTCCTAGTCGAATTAATTGGCCATGCATGCATGCCTTTATGGTGTCCCCTTTAATCTGGAACCCTGGCTACGCCGCCGATGTTTGAAGCCACGAGTTTTGCGGTGAAAGTGACACAGAGTGGCGGCTCCAGGATTTGGCAAGGGGGGGCCGTTGAGGTGGCAACTTCTAAGCATGGGGCCAAACATTTCTTGAAACGTATGTTTAGTAAATATAGGGTCCCAACTGGAGGGCCACTGGGGGCAGGCATTCAATAGAGGGAGCACGGGCCCCCCGAATCTTCGCGTGGAGCCGCCACTGGTAGCGACGGACCCATAGTCATTCGGTCGCAGATTCGAATCCAGTCTTACGTCAGCCGCTCTGATTGCAGGACCCTTTAAATTAGCAACGGCGGCGTCAACAGAACCGACAATCGTCGACAGTGCATCATAGAATTGGAGCTACAAAAATGAAGGCGACGGGATATATCTTTGCGTCCGCGGATCCTATGAAATGTCCGGATTGATTGGACGCGAGCGTCTCTTTCGGTCGTCACTTTTCTTCCTAATTAATTGGTTTTCTTTAAAATCACGGCTGTCAATAGGCTTTTCCCCGACGTTAGTTGACGGTCAGAGAGGCCGGCGTGGGGGCAGAGGGTGGGATGAGGGTGGGATGGGGTGATTGTGGGGTGGTAGAGCCACTTACAATGGAAGTCTTTCGGCGTTTGATTGAGTTTTGCCGATAAAGCGAAAGACGGTTCGAGTCGTCTCGACACAGAAAATGAAACGATCCTCCGCCGAAGAAGAGGAAGAAGAAGAAGAAGAAGAAGAAGAAGAAGAGGAAGAAGACACAATCCTCAATCCTCAATCCTCACTGTGTCGCTGCTATTCACGGGAATCGCCCATTTGTTTCATTCGTTTCCTTATACGCGATGTCCATCTCTGCATTCACGGGTTTATTCAGGAAGACGCGGGAACAGCAAGAGGAGGAAAGAGAGAAGATATTAAAAATTGAGGACTACGAACGAGAGAAACAGACAGACAGACAGACAGACAGACAGACAGACAGACAGACAGACAGACAGACAGACAGACAGACAGACAGACAGACAGAGGAGATCGACAGGAGGGAAGAGGGAGAATAAGCACTATTAGTGCCATTATACGAGAGGTTGAAAAGAGAGAAAAGAGAATGCAAAAACGAAAGAGAAGACAAAGAAATAATCTGGAAAGGTGATTAAAATATGTTTCAGTTTCTCAGAAGTAAACAGCTCAGCCGAAGCTGATCGCCAAAATGCGCCATCATCTCCGTCTAAAGGAAGGGAAAGAGTAGGCTTATAGGCCTATAGGCCTATCGTCGATGTTACAACATACACATGTATAGACCTGCGGAGCATAGGCATAGGCTTCTATCAGGCCTCTTGGCTTGAGCCCCTCACCCCACTTTTGAGAGGCTACGAAAGGGAAGAGAAGAAGGTATAATTATGGGATGTGCCCCACATTTTCATCCAAGTTTGCGCCAATGCTACGAGAGATCGGATGTCAGCCGCATCTGTCTGTCTGTCAGTCTCTCTCTCTCTCTCTCTCTCTCTCTCTCTCTCTCTCTCTCTCTCTCTCTCTCTCTCTCTCTATATATATATATATATATATATATATATATATATATATATATATCCAGTGTTTTACCAAGACTCCGAGAATTGGCTTGGCTGCATGGAGTGGGTGAGGCACAGTCCAATGCAAAAATTTGTGTCAGTGCTGGGATTTTTGAGGAGTTTATTTTGGTATGGGGGAATTTTCACCCTATCAGGCCCATATGAAACATTATATCTCTTCCTGTATGTCTGGCTCTCTCTGTCTCTGTTTCCCTGTATCTGCAAGTCTGACATGTCTGTCTGTCTTTCTCTACCTCTATCTCTGTGCTCCGATGACAACACAACCCATGATTCACATCATCCGGATCACATCTTTACATCTGCTGCGAGGAGGAGGAGGAGGAGGAGGAGGAGAAAGGAGAAAGAGGAGAAAGAGGAGGACGATGAGGAGGAGGAGGAGGAAGAAGAAGAGAGTCTCAGCGCTAAGTTGGGACATCGATCAATCGCCACTCCCGAATCCTCATCGTCCGTTCGTCGACGCAACGGACGTCAAGTCGTCCGGTGTCGTCTGCTAACCTACAACACACACACACGCACAAACACACAAACACATACACACGCACACTTCATCGACCGTCAATCATCGTAGTAGTTAGTCGTCTGCCTCTGTCACCGCCGCTGTCGTCGTCGTCTGCGCCGCTTCCGTCGTCGTCTGCTCATACAGCCGTTCGTCTGATCGTCCGTCTGTCATTCCAACCTGTCGTCGTCGTCGTCGTCGTCGTCGTCGGTGGTCCTGCCTCGTCCCTGAGAATCGGACGCAAACGGGGCGGACAACGGGGGACGCTTAGGGAAGCAAGGGAACGGATCAACGCTCCTAAGGACGGAGGAACCTCAGCGTCTTCTGCGACGTTCAAAGTGAAATCGCACAACGACGAAATCTATATCAGGTATAATAATAATAATAATAATAATAATAATAATAATAATAATAATAATAATAATAATAATAATAATAATAATAATAATAATAATAATACAGTAGAACTTCGTTTTAACGGACTCTGTTATAGCGTATATTCGGTTATAACGTCCCGTGTGATGCGCTGTCGTATTGGGTGGTATTGGATAATTATAGCGTGCTAAATTTTACAGACCCGTTAAGTATGTTTTAGCGAAGTTCTATTGTAGTAATAATAGTAATTTTAAATAATAATAATAATAATAATAATAATAATAATAATAATAATAACAAGGTTTAGAGTGGTTCAGCAGGGTCTGCTTGCATTGTGAGTATATCAGATACAATAGGCCCTACATGCTTTAGAGTTTAGAAATTAGCACTGTGTATTGAGCAGTAGTTCTAGTACATGTAGAAATGCAAAGATTTCAGCGTATTGAGCAATTTCTCTGACGAAAACCACTTTTCCGTTTGTCCCCATCTTCATTGCTTCAAATCGTCCTAGAATAGTCAATATGGTCCGTTTCGATTTTGCTCTGCAGCGTTCGAAATGTAACACCTCTCACTTTTACTGTATTACAATTTATTCGAAATGCACGATATACTGCAAATTACGCAAACCATCAGAACATGGGTTCTCTCCTTCATTTCGAATTAAATATTTTAAAATCGGGAGTTATCAGAAGCCTGTACTCGATGGCGTAGCGTGGGGGCTTAGGGGGGCGATCGCCCCGGACGCAACATTTTAGAAGTTGCAAAATTCCAATAAAAATCAAAGGAATAATAAAATAGTAAGGTATCATTTCTTATTCACAAAGAAGAACTATACTTAGGTCCTACTTTTCCCTTAATCTATCTATTAGTGTTATTGGAATGTGCGAATACAATACGAGGCCCATTTTATGTCTTTCAAGACATTTTGGGGAGAAGTTGGAAGCGCAATCACTTCCATTTCGCCCAGGGCGCTGGCAAAATAAAACAGACAAATGTTTTTTCTGTTTTTGTCAATAATAATATTCTGCCCCAGAAAATGGTCCGCGCTTCTTTTGAGCGTCTCAGTAAGAAATATTTCCTTTAAAAAACAATTCGTTTTCTCCCCTTTTAAAAAATCTTCGTTTATTCCATGTAAATTAGGCATATGGCCTAACGCGCGGCGTAGGCTGTTGCTAAAATAACTGAACGGAAAAAGACGACTCACGACACAAGCTAATTTTTTTTCGTGTCCTTGTTATTTCGGCTTTTCGCCATCGTGGGCTATTAGCAAGCACAATTTTGTGATTAGTTTTGGGGCTCGTGCCCACGCCAGTGTCTAATCTAGCCTCCTGGACTCCGGGTGGTGGGGGGGGGGGGGCGACTGGCAAGGTCGGGGAAAAGTCAGATAGGGTGCTGCTGTCAGTTGATGTACTATGCCAAAATTTCCGGAGAAATTTGAAATTTCCGGGAGAAGGGCAATCCCCCCCAAAAAAACCGGTTCAGATTAAACCCTGATCCACGCACCTCTGCATCCCCTTAGATTTGTCCCTTGGCGAATTGTAGCCTTTTTTGGAGGTGTAAAGGTCTGTGATGTCATTTGGTCATATTAGTTGCAGGGGCGTAGCGTACGGTAGCGACGGGGTATATCCAGGGGTATATCGGATTTATATAGCCCCCAAATCAGTCAACCATTTGTTGTTTAATTAAAGCATTTTGTATGTGATTTGGCCATGTGGTTATATGTGGTTTATATGTTTTATATGTGCGGTTTATATGTGGTTTATAGATTTATAAGTTAAGATTTATACCCACCCAAAATATTTATACCCTCCCAAATGAAATTCCTGGCTACGCCCCTGATTAGTTGATATTTACGCGTATGACTGATCGCCGATCAATCTGTAATCCGCACTCCTTGTAGATCGCCAATTGACAGGAAAATTGACGCGGCGCAAACGTCCATTTCGATTAAATTGATTTCTAAGTCACTTACTGTACATGACGGCTTGCTTCACTCAAAGCACTTATTCAAAGACGCGTTTTCCAGCAAACCTTTTAAAAGCTTTATTATTAGATTAGAACACGTCGTTTTCAGGAATTTTACTTGACAGGAGCTGGAACGCAGCGCTATAACAATTAATGGCTTTGGGCGATATTATAGGAGAGACTGACGTCTTGAAGGCGATGATTATTGGACAAGGATCTAGGATGGACTTAGACAAGAAAAAATACTGCCCTTATATCGACACAGATAAAGATGTATTTAGCAACTAGTTCGATAGTTAAATTGAGCAGAAAATGCTTAATTACATAGAGATATGGCATCAGAGATAGAGGTAAAAGAGACGCTCAGAAAAGCATCGCGTGCCGCGTGGTTATCATCGCAGCTACTAATTTTCTGTCGGAAACAAAAAGGTAAATTCTTATACTGTACACCCTGTTCCACTTATCTGCCGTCTTTTTGATCGCAAAATCTCAGTGGCATAAACCCAGTGATGGCACTATAGAAATTCAATGATGATGATCAGCATCATCATATATATGATGATGATGATGATGATGATGATGATGATGATGACGATCAGTTATAATAATCCTTGCCACGTGGCCGTCGTAGCTGTTCTGGATAATAATTGACGTAGACACGGGGGGGGGGGGACTCGGGCCCCCAGGCTATTCTGGCTGGGATCAGCCGTGAAATTTGCGCAAAACCGTCGATAAATGTTTCGGGGGAGGGAGGGAGGAGGGGAGGGTGTAGAACGATTGCAACAGAATCGATAGCCTATAATATAAGCGTAATTAATGTGTCAAGAACTCCTCAGTGACCTTATTTTTGGCATGCATGTGTTTTTCACCCAGAAACGTCGGGACTTGGTGTCGGTGCCGCCGCCCCCTCCATATTCCGGAACTCTGGCCAGTGGCGGCTCTAGGATTTGGCAAGTGGGGGCGTTGGGGTGGCAACTTCTAATCATGGGGGGCCAACCATTTGTTGTTTAATGTATGTAGCATTAAGTATAGGGTCCCAACTGGGGGGCACTGGAGGGGGCCAGGCTCTCAATAGGGGCACGGGGGCACTGGGCTCCCCGGTGGAGCCGCCACTGACTCTGGCCACGCCACTTATTAATTACAATAGCCTCTTACGTATGAGGATGACAGGTATTGGATTAGAAAAAAATTATATTGAAAGCAATGTCTGAGCGATATTTGGGGGCACGTCAATTAAGACTGGACACGTGATGTTCGGATCAGAGAGATCGTTCAACTAGAAGTGATCTTGGCAGTGTCGTTTGACAGAGAATTTATGTAGCGCCTGTCAGCGAGACACAGGATCGTGACTGTCTGTGGCGACTGTGGATGTCAGTAAGTAAGTATGTCGTCGAGTTTTCCCGTCTAATTGTGAGCAGAGGAGGCAATTTCGTCTGCGAAAACAGAATATCGGCTTACGTCGGTCGTGTCCATAGAGATCTTCTAATCTTCCGATCCGCAAACATAGATCGACGCAATCAAAGTCATTCTGTTATTTCGTTGATCTCTAGGCAAACGGTCCTTCGGATGTAATTTTCGCGTTGGTTTACATCGCCAGCAAAATTACTTCTCCAATTACTGTTTCGCATTTGGGAATGATAGGGTCTTGGTTTTCACGCTGTGTCGCAAGCGATGCGTGGATTTAAAGATGAGGTTAGAGCTGGAAAAGTGAAATTACTGATACGGGGAATACAATGTATAGGGTATACTGTTTGGTTAGTTGTACTCTATTCTGACGTGGCATACGTGACATATCAACGAAATTCTTCCTTGAGACGACCGGTCATAAGATCTCTATGGTCGTGGAATCTCTGTGGTGGTAATACGATATCTGTGTAACCAGAAAGTTCTGTTGGGGCGGGGGGGGGGTTGGTACCCGTCACGGACTGTTGACTCCCAACTCGAAGGGTAAAAAGAGTCAAGAGGACAAATAAAAATAGACGGCGAAGGACAAATACTTCGGAGAGCAGAGGACAAACAAACAGAGGCCACGGAACTGCTAAGAATATATAGACTAAAGGACAAACACATGCAGAGGGGAGTGATGGACAATAGAAAACAGAGATATAAGACAATAGTAGCACAAAGACAAACGAGAATACATAGACTAACTGACAGACAACTAAAGAGACAGAGATAGACAGACAGCGAGGCAAACAGACAGACGGAATGACAGAGACGGAAAGACAGAGACAGACAGACAAACATACAGAGAGGAGGACTTAGGAATCGTAAATCGATGGAGGAATTTGTGCAAATGGTAAATGGTTTTCCGTTTTTACATTCGCCATAGAAATGTCTTTCCATTAAACGACATCGATTTCGCATATCTTAGTGCTTGAGAAATGTCCGAAGATATCTCTAATTGTTGGCCCATTGCGACAGTTAATTGCAAACAGGAATTCCGAACAATGACTTGTTTTCTATGAATGCAGCAGCAGCAGCAAGCAACTGCTGTGCTTGTAACGAGCGCAACATAACTATGAAAATAATCGAAAAGCGAGCGCGGCCATTTTGTCCGTCTGGTTGGATCGACGGATGTCTGGCTGCGTCGCATCGGTTTCGAATTTGTATTCACGTAGGCTTATTTGCCGAATCGCGAGAACGGAAAATGCGACCGCACGATATTAATTAAGATTTCCCAGGGGCAAAAAGGTTACACTAGTTTTCGGTGCACCCCACCCCACCCGTCACGCCCACCCCACTCCCGCGCCCACCTACCCAACCCACCTCATTGACAGAGGGTTTTGCGGCCGGCGTTGACACTTTTGCGAAAGTGACGATCAATTTTTCAAATCGACGCCCATGCAACTACTACACATCGCCCCGTGAATTTCAATGCGTCGCAAGAACACAGGCGCTATGTAAATGCTCGTTGCCGACGATACAGAAGAAGCATAGGCCTATATATTATTAATTGCAGGGCTGCAGGTATTAACGATTGATTAATCGATTAATCGTTAAAATTTTTAATCGATAAAATTTTCTTTAATCCATTAATTTCGATTACTTTTTTAGTATTTCGGTTACTTATTTACTTTGATGCCACTTAGCTTACAAGATTTCTGTTTCCATTCAGACAACAATGGCGAGTAATGAAAGCAATGTTGCGGTTAAGCATTTAAGGGGATAGATGATAAGACACTTGTTTTTGTAGGTGAATTGCAGACGGCAAAGTAGACATCTGCAGAGATGCTTTGCAGGCAGATAAGCTAAAAAACTAAACGTACAGTAATTATTAATCGAAATTAATCGATTAATCAATTATAAAAGTTTCCGATTTAATGGAACAAGAAAAGTTTGACCGGTACCAACCTTGTCCTCTTCAATTTCCCTTTCGTTTTGCTATGCATGGACTCGTGAATTTTGCATTTCACAAGCGCCATTACGGGAATTCTCAGTCCGTGCTAAACGCAGTGTCCGCTGCTTGGTTAATAATTTATGAACACGGTGTCCAGGGTTTTTGCCAGCCGTCTCGCTCTGTGCCGGTGCTGTCCCGCAGCAGTGCTTAATCTAGGCCGTTTCCGGGGGAAATTGCCCTTTTCCCTCCCGGAAATTTCAAATTCCCCCCGGAAATTTTGGCATACTACATGGACTAACAGCAACCCCTAGCAGAATTCCCCCCCGGAAATTTAAAATTCTCCCCCGGTTTTGTCAGTTCCCCCCCCCGGAGCCCAGGAGTCTAGATTAAACATTGTCCCGCAGTTGAATGTACTGTTCCGTTCTTGAACGGTGACCGACGCGTGGAGCTTCATTTCAACGCTTTCTTTTCATCATCATCATCATCATCATCATCATCATCATCAATCATCATCATCATCATCATCATCCCACATTGTCAACGCTAATAAATCAATCGTGATGCATATATCTGTTGGAAACTATAACGCGAAGAGAAAGCTAAAATTAAATGAAATATTTTGTGAATTATATCGATAAAGTTATTTTAACCGTTCAAAAATGCTTCGGCCTTTTGAATACTAAGGGCAGAAATATGCAGTCTAAGGTGTTTTCTTCTGACACGTTGATCCATCTACCGATTTTCCTCCCCAAAATTTAAAAATTAATTACTAAAAGTGCATGCCACCCTCAAACAGCGGCGTAGCGACGAGGAAGTACATCGGCATATACCCCCAAATCACTCTACCTTAAAGTTTTTTTTATGTTTTCACATGTGGGACATTAACATGTGTTTTGATTTTGAAATTTCATTGGCTAGTTAAGATTTATACCCCCACCCCTAATCAAATTTCTGGCTACGCCACTGCCCCAACCACCCACTGCACTCAATTATCTGCCAACGTTTTCGGGATCTACGGTTAAGCTTTGGCATGGCAATCGTGTAATGTAATTACATTACGTGGTAATTATGCACTAATTCCGCGTACGTCCCTCTACTGGTCTGCATGCAAATGTTTCTTCTGTCGTCCGCCGACCGGAAGGAAGATGGCGGCTTCAAGAGAGACAGTAATTTCTGGTTTTAATGCGATTTTGCTCAATCGCTGACCTCTCCGCTTCAAGCAAGCGATTGGCTGATTGTGATGAGTTCTCCGTAAACATCGCTATCAGCAATTCCCCGGAATTACTCGACAGTTTGTTCTCTCTCTCTCTCTCTCTCTCTCTCTCTCTCTCTCTCTCTCTCTCTCTCTCTCTCTCTCTCTCTCTCTCTCTCTCTCTCTCTCTCTCAGTCGACGCAGACGACAATGATGTCGTCACGTGGTTTCGATGGCGCGTCTTTCACCCGCATCCTTTGGTAACCGTCAGAGTCGAACCGAATCAATTAAACCGAAGCAACAGTATGTATCTCATTGTCTTTCCGTGTCGCTGTCTTTCCATGTCTTTGTCTGTACGTCTCCGTGGGTGTCTTTGTCTGTACTCTCAGCCCGTCTGTCTGTCTGTCTGTCTGTCTCTCTCTCTGTCTCTGTCTCTCTCTCTCAGCCTGTCTCAGTCTGTCTCTCTCTCTCTCTCTCTCTCTCTCTCTCTCTCTCTCTCTCTCTCTCTCTCTCTCTCTCTCTCTCTCTCTCTCTCTCTCTCTCTCTCTCTCTCTCTCTCTCTCTCTCTCTCTCTCTCTGTATGTTTGTCTAGGCGATCATTTAGTCTGGTGTTGAGGCTTCTATAAGACTGTGGTAATGAAACTCGATCCCTAGCCATTGCGGCTGTTGAGTGAGCGGCCGATGGCATAGCATGACAATGGCAGACATGACACGCGATGACATGACGTCACGTACGAGCACTCTGGACTTGACGACCGCACGCACCGACACATGCATTATGCATCCGTCCAGAATCCTCCTCGGTTTCCTTGCTAGCGCTCTTAAGGAGAAGCGCAGATGGAAGGAGGTTAATGCCTCTCCATTTCCACTTCTCAGGTAATCACGTGGCCGGAAATTACATTACAGTCCATCGAAAGAGGTACTTTACCACTGAGTCTCCCATACCGAAAATGAATACCAAGGTCACACAGACAGACAGACAGACAGACAGACAGACAGACAGACAGACAGACAGACAGACAGACAGACAGATAGACAGACAGACAACACAGACAGACAGTACAGAAGGGTATCAAATAATTATAGCCACTTCTAAAGTTCATTTCCATACCGGTACTCGAGGGTATCAATCGATGGTAGCCTACTTCAAAGTTCAAATCCATCCGCAAAAGACCAGGTCATTCCAGAGGGAAACAGCAAGACAGACAGACAGACAGACAGACAGACAGACAGACAGACACACTCACCGTAGCGTCAGAGTGTGAACTCCTCATATGGTCTTGCTAATCGTACAAAGATTGCATCTCCAATAAAATAAAATATTGAATAGCAGGATTCTGGCATAGGGCCTACTGATATATACGGAACTGACACTTGGATTTGCAAGTACAACAACGAAATGCGGCACAGTACTCTTTGAGTACTCTTCGAATACTCATTGAAAATGTGTACTTAGTTTGACTGACGCATACATCAGGCTGACTTACTCTGGTTCTTACTCGGGGGCGTAGCGACGGGGGTATATCTGTATATATATACCCCCCCAAAAAAAAATCAGTCTACCTTAAAGTTTTTAAATGTGATTTACATGTGGTTATATGTGGTTTCTGTGGTTTATAGTTAAGTTTTATACCCACCCAAAATATGTATACCCTCCCAAATCAAATTCATGGATACGCCCCTGTTCTTACTATTTAATCAGCCCAATCTCTATAATGTAGGCGTTGTTCACAATTTTCCCATCTAAATCCGTTATTCCCTAAGCCCCATTGGATAGCACAGCCATGTTAGCCACTGTTTGACTGGCGGTATGTGTGTGCTTAAGCAATAAGTAAATGTCTACAATGTACAATAAAAGCGCTAGCGGCACACAAACGCAGAAATGCACGCAAGTGACTGTATAACTGTGTGCAGTCCGTGTGTGTGTGTGTGTGTGCATGTGGGCGCGTGATTGTTGTCAGTGGCTGGCAAGGTGTTCCCACTGGCGCTACATAAATGAATAATTCGCAATAATAGAGACAGATGCGTAGTCTCTGTTTGACCGGAAACAGCCAACAGAATGACGAAAACTCATGAATATTCATCGCGTTGACCCAAAAATGACCTGACGACCTTCCGCCCTTCCCGATTATCACGACGACGATGATGATGATGATGACGACGACGACGACGTTGATGATGAATACGACGATAACGGCAACTGCAACGACGACGATGATGATGACGACGACGATGATGATGATGATGACGACGATGATGATGATGATGATGATGATGACGACGACGACTGTGAGTTGAGCAAATAGTCGTTTTAATCAAAACCATCGGTCCTCGAAAAAAGAAAATTGAATAAAAAACGAAGAGCAAATATCTCGCAACTGCTTCGCTAATCCCCGGAATTCTAAAAGTGTATCTTCTTTTTCGGGAAGGGAGAGTTATCCCCTTCTCTAAAAAACCTAAAAACAATCGGATCGATTCTGACTTCTGAGAGCCTGACCTGCAGCGCTATGTCGCCAATGGACCGCATCTTGTAGACGGTGTTGCCAATGGGCCGCATCTTGTATGCAGTGTTGCCCATGGACCGCATCTTGTAGGCAGCTATTTGGTTGCATTTACTCTGCAGTTATTCATCTGCAAACAGTGGCGGGTTTACCACGGCACAAATGGTACATCGGTACAGGGCCCATCTGAAAAAATTATAATTCTGCTGCCCACCTTTTCTATTAACAATATTTTTAACGATTTTAAAATTATTTCCTTCTTTCTTTCAATGACTTTATTTTCGGAATATAAACTTTCGTTTTAAAAAAATTGAAAAACAAAAATTCGCGTAGGCCTACATGCAACGTCCTGAAAAGATTGACAAACAAAAAAAGGTCACCACCACTTTTTCACACTCGATCTGTAAATCTGTATCTTTCCCGAAAGTTTTCCGAGATTTTGAAGAAATCTAAAGTTTCATCGACACTGTAGACTATTGGTTCACATAATTTTTATCCGGTCCGGTGGGCCTCAGTGGAAATATGTGTGCCGGGCCTAAAAATGTTAACCCGCCACTGTCGGCAAATTTCGCAGTTTCGAAAGATTTCTCGAAAAATTCTCTACTATATGCTGTGTTGGGTTTTTCTAAATTGAACCAGCACGCAAAAAACCAGCGCGGCTTACGATGCACGTACACACACAAACACACACACACACACATACACGCACACACACATCGGCATCCTTTAACGGTGAGCTGGTTGTTCGCCTCGTTAGGATCTTCGTCTCACTGGAAACCGAGATAAATCAGGAACATATCAGAAACGAACAACTATTTGTTGGGGGTCGACCACAGTTGGTCGAATTATTCGCAGCCAACTGACGACGACAGACAGGCAGACAGACAGACAGACAGATAGACAGTCAGACAGACATACAAAACAGAGCCATATACGAAAAGGCGGGCGATCATTTGTCGACCATTAGAAAACAATTGGAAGTTTTTGTCGTTACTACGTGTTTGGAATTTGGAAGACCCCATTCAACGACAGTCTTATGCGCAGGGGCGTAGCCAGAAATTTGATTTGGGGGTGTAATGTGATTGGGGGAGGGGGTATAAATCTGTAAAAACTTTAAAAATCTTTAGAAACATTAAATCTTTAAGATGGACTGATTTTTTTTTTGGGGGGGGGTATGTATACATACCGATATACCCCCGTCGCTACGCCCCTGCTTATGCGGCGTTCGGCTTGAACCAGAGGCCGATCTGAAACGAGCACAGGGACAGAATAAAGCGACCATAGACATGATATAATATTATCAACAAAGATAAAGACATCTTAATGATGTTAATTTATATTAGGCCTGGTATATTATATGTTAGTAACATAATTATTATTTTAAATTCGCTTAAATCGGGGAAGAAAGTGATTAATAATTTTACACCTAATCCTTTAAATGATGAATCGATTATTAATATTGATATATAATATTTTTTTGAATGATTGATTGATTGATTATTTAAGAATGGAATTGTATTGCAATCATCAAAAGTTATGGTTAAATCATGGCCGTGGCGAAAAATCACTTATTTAGCCTCCTAAACCACTTCAAATCGCATTGTTATAACGGCTTAAAGTCACGACACGCGGCCAAAATCACGGTATTAACGGTAACTGTGGTTTCGTGACTTTCTTCCGGCCCCGCGTATAAAATACTGTGCTGTGAAAAAAACAATTAATGGTCGAAATTCGTCGATATTGTCAGAAGTTTCAAAACGAGTTTTGGAAACGCTGCGTCTTTCGCTCGAACGTATATTTCGACGCACAGCTCGGATAACCTTCTTGCCTTGAGAGTTCGCAGGGGGGGGGGAATCTTTTCTCCCGCGTACAACTCTCTTGTATTCAAAAGGGTTTTCATCAGAACTGTCGGAAGGCGTTAGCAGGTCGCCGGTATTTTCATTAATCGAGATTGGAAATGATGCGACCGGGTCCTTTCTGTTCCGTATCCGGTCTCCTCGTTACATGCCCCCACCCACCCCCACCCCCACCCAAACAGAGATTCCTGCATGGTTCTGTGATATCTGTCCTGTCGTCCGGAGCGTCGGACACTCTGTCACGGAGTCGGGACTCGGCCGCGCCTCCGCGGTTTTTTCGCGCAGAGACGGCAAAAAAAGAGATGTCGCGGTAACGAGATGGAACCTGACGTGGCGTCGTTGTCGTGGGCGGTGCCCTTTCGCGTCTTCGCCGGCCCCGGCGGGCGGATGGGTGGGGGGAAGGGTGAGGGGGGGCGCCGACGCATCCACCAGCACAATTAATCGGCGGTGCCAGAAATTAGATTGTGTTCGATTGTGCTCCTGTATACTGCTGCTGCTGTTGCTGCTGCTGCTGCTGGAAACATCTTAGGTTGAATCCATCACCGATAACCACGATTCAGCTGCGATTGGACATATCTCAAGCGCATATATATATATATATATATATATATATATATATATATATATATATATATATATATATATATATATATATAGAGAGAGAGAGAGAGAGAGAGAGAGAGAGAGAGAGAGAGAGAGAGGCAGACAGAGGGCAGAGGTCGTAATCCATTTAAACTTTCCGCTGGCATTTACAAATGACAGCGGCGACAGTAATTCGACGAGTTTTTTCTTCTCTGTGTGTCTGTCTGTCTGTCTCTTTCTCTCTCTCTCTCTCTCTCTCTCTCTCTCTCTCTCTCTCGTTCTCTGTTTGGACGGAAGCGTAGACTCGATTACGCTCGAGATCCGACCGCCGATTTTGATGATCGACGTGTTTTCCGCGAATCGAATGTCTTTTGTGTCGTGGAATTTCTTCTTCTTCTGCTCCTGCAGCAGCAGCTAGTGTCGACAAGCACTTCGTTAGAAAGGTCAGCTCCTCCCCGTTGCGATTATATAGCGCGCAATCGAAGCAGCAATGTGCGTTCGTCCATTTCATTCTGTAATTGCCAATTCGGTTGAAGCCGTGCCGTAAATCTCAGAAATTCTTGATTAAAATCGTTATTGAATCACGCTGGCGCTGTAGCAACAGAATGCAATCGAGCCTGTCTTCAATGTCTGTCTGTCTGCCTCTGTCTCTGTCTGTCTGTCTGTCTCTGTCTGTCTGTCTGTCTGTCCCTGTCTGTCTGTCTCTCTCTCTCTCTCTCTCTCTCTCTCTCTCTTGTGCTCTCTGCGATGATTTGTTGATTTGTTGTTTTTGCCTGCAAAAGTATTTTATTTCTAAACGGACACAAATCTTCAGTTGGTAAATTGTCAGATTTTGAATTGCTTTTTGTGTAGACTGTAGAAGCTGCATAGCCATTTAAGCAGCGTAGATTAATTTAAGACACGGTTAATCTTGAGATCATCTTTGCAGGGACTTCTGGTCTTTGTACAGGGGCGTAGCGACGGGTGGGGGTATATCGGTATATATACCCCTCCAAATCAGTCTACCTTAAAGTTTTTATGTGATTTATATGTGGCTATAAGTGATTTATATGGTTTATGTGAGTTATAGTTCAGATTTATACCCTCCCAAAATATTTATACCCTCCCAAATCAATATCCTGGCTACGCCCGTGTCTTTGTAGCCATTTCAATCACTGCTCTGCAGACATCTCTTTTGTTGTTCCTGTTTGGCCCATCGGTCCTCGAATGAAGCTTCCGCCGATCAGGCTGACCTCTTCATCGTCATCATTCTATAATAATTAATGTATTTTCTAGAACAACGGCTGATGCTATAGGTATCATTATATAATGGACCTATAGATTTTATTGACTGATTGGTTCGTAGTTAGTAGCTTCAATGCCAAGAAGTAGCAGCTCTATGCATGCTTTAAGAAGTTTTGGGAATACATCATAACGAAATGATTAAAACTTGATACATCGACGCTATGGGGGCAAGATGACGAAGACATGTCATCTTGCCCCGTCATCTTGCCCCATTCCACCTGGTCTTTGAAATCACACATTTACAGACGTATCGATTAGATCTCTCCTAAAAACTTAATGCTATTTAATTCAGCAAGAATTATGTACCAAATAGCACTCACTGACCTAATTGTTCCTGCTGTCTGTGCAAAAATAAGCGACAGAAGAGTAGCACGCTTACAATTAGACACTAGATGTATACGAGACTTTCTTATAGTCGTGCGCTCGTTGACTAAGCATGCGGGACAAAGAAATCCCGCCCAAATATGCGCTGATTAATCTTTCTCACAACCCTCAACTGTGATTCTTAAGTATTTCATCGCACCCACTCAGTGGCGTATTTAGAATTTTTTGTAAGGGGGCAGTGGCGTAACGTGGGGGCGGGCGGGGGCACTTTGTTGACAGCCCCCGGGGCTGGCGGGGGCCCCGAAGAGGGGTCTAAGAAGTTAGGTTAGGGTTAACCCTAACTTCTTAACCCTAACCCTAGAAATGAACGTGCTGGACCTTTTTGGCTCGTCAGGATGATGAAAAACAGGTGATGACGTTTTTTTTGCTCGTCAGCCAAGACCAAAGTCAACGCCACTGGGGGGCGGCCATGGGGGTCTGGGGAAATGGCAAGACCAAAGGGGGCATGGCCCAAATGGCCCAATGGTAAATACGCCACTGCACACACTGCTGGGCAGCATTCGTCATTTTGCCCCGTTCGTCATCTAGCCCCATGTTCCCCTAACGTTGGAGACAGGAACTTGATTTGGAGGGAGTATGATGTGATTTCGGGCGGGGGTATAAATCTTAAAATACTTTGAAAATCTTAAAAACACATTAAACTTTTTAAGGTAGTCTGATTTTTTTTTTGGGGGGTATATATACCGATATACCACCCTGGTCGCTACGCCCCTGGTATTACACAACTTTTATATTTTTAGGAACATTTAAGATTCCGTTTCTCTCCCTGTTATCGAATCGATTTTTCATTCTAAGAATCCCCATCAGAACCATATATAATATAGTCTGAAATTCTCTTAATATAAGAAGTTTTATAACGCTGTGTCCCGTGTCGTCGTCGTCATCTTCATCATCTTCATCATCACCATCATCATCATCATCATCATCATCATCATCATCATCATCATCATCATCATCATCATAATTGCCCTCTGCCAACTCATGGCAATAGCTAGTCAGAAAACATTTCCAGGCTTTTTTGTCAAATGTTAGTTTTCTTCCCTCTGCAATTGTCAGTTGTCTTTCCTTGAGATCTTCTTTTATGTTGTCTACCCATTTTTTCCTGCACCTGTCTCTTCCTTTTTTACTTTTACCTTCGTTTAAACATGTCTGTGCAGACTGCTTTTTGGGAAAGTCTCGAGTCTTCCATCCTGTTTACATGTCCATTGTCCATACCTTATTAACGTAGTCTCTTTTTCTGATTTTGTCCATGAAGGCTTTCTTTAGCCCGCGTAGGAACCGAATATAGTAGCGAAAAGCTTGGGAACCACTGGGTGATGATGATGATGATGCTGCTGCTGATGATGATAATGATGATGATGACGACGATTTTGTGTGTAAATAAAGTCGCATTTGAATCGAATTCTAAGTTTAGCGGAATTATGGAAAAAATTAACGAATGGAGACGAAATGAAGCGAGAGGTCTTCTCCTGACGGAGGCAATAAATGGGCAACCACCACCACCACTCCCACCCCCACCCCACACCCAGCCCCCTCCCATCTCCTCCCTCTCCCACCCAACACAACTCTAGAGCGAGATTGCGGCTATCCCCCGAAGAGCGACAGATGCTGCCGACATAGAGATGCATTTCAAGACTAAACATCGTCGATGTAGAAGCGATCTATTTCAAAGGATGCGCCGTCATCAGACAGACAGACAGACAGACAGACAGACAGACAGACAGACAGACAGACAGACAGACAGACAGACAGACAGACAGACAGACAGACAGACAAAAGACAAAAAGACAAAAAGACAAAAAGACAAAAAGACAGACAAAAAGACAGACAAAAAGACAAAAAGACAGACAAAAAGACAGACAAAAAGACAGACAGACAAAAAAGACAAAAAGACAGACAAAAAAACAGACAAAAAGACAGACAGACACAGACAGACAAAGTAAAATCTCGTGAATTTTTATAGCGCTTTGGAGGCAGGTACCGAACGAGTGTTTATCTGGCTTCTTCTGTATATTAAGGAGAGAGAATATGGTGGAGTGAGAGTGAGAATGAGAGAGCGAGAGAGGGACGGAGGAAGGGATGAAATCGCATCGTGTGAGAAAAGAATAGATTTTCCATTTATTGCGGTCGAAATGGTTTTGTGCCTTTTCTGGAAACTGGAATTCAGCGGAGATGCTATTATTGTTATATTATTTATTATAAATAAGGACGCTTTGAAATTCTGATGATAGGCTGCTGGAGAATACGGAGAACGCGAGCATTAATACGGACGGACAGACAGACAAACAGACAGACAGACAGACACACACACAAGCGTAGACAGAGAGACACAAACGTAAACGTAGACGGAATGAGACGGAGCAGCGGTGGACTGCGTGAGCTTTGCGTTTATTTCTATCGTCTGATGCAAAATGCATCGGTTCCTGGGTTTTATGTACATACTTTGCATTGTACATCAGCCGCTTATATTTATCTTTACGGCAACGGGGTGGGGTGGGGTGGGGCGGGGAGGAGATGCGAATGCAAGGGAGGAGATGACTATAGGAGAGAGAGAGAGAGAGAGAGAGAGGGGGAGAGGGGAGAGGGAGGAGGGGAGAGAGAGTGTGTAATGGATTTGTCGCTTACTTATATAGGCCCATAGAGGTGTTCTGAGTGGTCGTCAAAATATCTGTAGGAGTTATCGAGTTATTGCTTCTGGTGAGAGATTATCAAAGGATCGATTATTATCGTCTGCATGCAGTTGTCATCTTATTTCGCCTGTCTCTCTCCCTGTTTCTGTCTGTCTGCTTCCCCTGTCTCTCTGTCTCTGTTTCTGTCTGTCTGTCTGTCTCTCTCTCTCTCTCTCTCTCTCTCTCTCTCTCTCTCTCTCTCTCTCTCTCTCTCTCTCTCTAATGTGCGATTTGGATTTTGTTTCTTGTTTTGTTCTTCGTTGAAACAGTGGAGCGTTGCAGGTGTTAAATATCTCGTGAATTATCCCTGTTTCTACTTCACGTTAAGTGTGAAACGGAAAATCGTAAACTACAAAAAACCAATTGATCTGTGGCCCACGTGACTCGTCGAGTATTATTGACCCATTTGACCAATTAGGCCTAATCTGTTGCCATCTCTCGGTACTAATACGACTATTGCTGCTGCTGCTGCTGCGTTTTTTATTATTATTATTAGCTAGACGATTTCTATAGCGCAATAAGCATGGCAAAAGTGGCCAAAGACAAGAGCGCTTTACAAAACTACGAATATCCGATGGTGAATAAGTATGTCTTAAGATTACGTAGAAAAATTCCAAGAGAGTCAGAGTTTGTGACAAAGTCCGTTTGCGTTTGCACTGTTTCGTCTATTTTGTCTAAGACTCATTTACAAGAGTTGCTGTGCAATAGCTGAGGTGAATCCATTTGAAGTGAAGTGATTGATTGATTGATTGAGTGAGCCATTGAGTGATTGAGTGACTGATTGTTTGATTTCTTGATTTTATTGATTGACTGAGCGATTTATTGTTTGATTGCTTGATTTTATTGATTGAGCGATTGATTATTTTGATTGCTTGATTTGATTGTTTGATTGATTGATTGATTGATTGATTGACTGCCGCGTCTGGTCTGCCTTTCTTTGCGTCTTTTCTTCGTTTGATTTATTTGGCTTTCGAAAATTCCTAATGAAACGTCCGTTGGAATGATGGCCGTTGTCCTATAAATAGCATATATAGAAACTCAGGTGGACGGTTATTAGATTAAGTTTACCTGTGCAGGTGTCTTTTCTGGTCTCACTGACTGATTCCTGGAATGACCCGGTCTTTAGCAGATGGATTGGAACTAACATCGATTGATACAAAGAGATAATTAAACTTTATTAAGGCCTCATTAGAATACTGTGTTGAATCCATTCTTGAAAAAGATATAGAACTTTTAGAAAAAGTGCAAAGACGAGCAACGAAGATGGTTTGCCATAATTCAATATTGTGGACTTTTAGAAAGGAGAAGAGAGAGAGGGGATTTGATAGAAACATTCAAAATAATGACTGGGAAATTGCCATACGATCGATTCTTTACATTTGACACTATAGCAGCACAAGAGGCCACAAGTGCAAAATGTTTAAGCAGAGGGTTGGTCCAAGAAAGAAAAACTTTTTTTTAGTGAGGGTTTGACAAATGGAACAGTTTGGACGAGGTGGGAGTGACAGTTGAAACAGTAAACGGATTCAAAGGCTATCTAGATAAACTAGGTTATTGATTGTAGATGGTTACATCAGTGATTTTCACACAGGCTTACTTAGCCTCCTAAACCACTTAAAATCACATTATTATTATTATTATACCTTTAGAGTGTTAGAAATGGTGCTAAAAAGGTGATTATTATTAACTATCGAAACAGCGGATCTCAGACTACTGCAAAAATGGCGACTTAAACCAAACGCCAATAAAACTGTGGCGAGTGTATTTCATTTGAACAACAGAAAAGCAAAATACGAGCTAAAAATTCATATGGATGGGAAACAATTGAAGCACGATCCATTCCTGTATATCTTGGCGTTACTCTTGATCGAACTTTAAGCTTCAAAACACATCTTTCAAAGTTGGCCGGCAAAGTCAGAACCCGGACAAACCTCCTGTCAAAATTAGCCGGTTCCTCCTGGGGAGCAAACGCCGCTACTCTGAGACAGTCTGCACTTTCACTTTTATTCAGCCGCGGAATACTGCTGTCCCGCCTGGTATCGCTCCTCGCACACAAAGGCGGTGGACACGCAGCTGCACTTGAGACTTGTCTCGGAACCCTGCGCCCAACAGCGCTCCAATGGCTGCCAGTTCTATCAAATATCCAACCACCATATACGACGGGAGCTGCAGTGGACAGATTTCTTCGAAGATAGCAGATGGACTCTTCGAGGACCTGTCCAACCCTCCTAATCACCGATTGAAATCACGCCATCCTCTGCAGCTTAACAAGGTTCCCTCAGATGTCGATAGACAGTGGAGACTTGACTGGGAGTCGGCTCAGGTGATCAACTGCCAATTGGTCGAAGATCCCGCTATCCGACAACCAGGCTTTGACACGCCTCGTCACCTGTGGTGTCTGTTAAACCGTTTTCGAACTGGACAGGGACATTATGTCATCAGAAATGGGGATTAATGACTCGAACCTGTGCCCCTGCGGTGTCATTCAAACAATGTTAGTTGATTAACCATTGGATTACAAATTAGCTGATAATGTCGCAATCAAATTGACATCATTTATTATTATTATTAATTATTATTATTATTATTATTATTATTATTATTATTATTATTATTATTATTATTATTATTATTATTATTATCATCATCATCATCATCATCATCATCATCATCATCATCATCATTATTTGTATTATTATTATTATTATTATTATTATTATTATTATTATTATTATTGAAAATGTCAATCATATATTTAAATGCGCTGTCTGAATGTCTTTCGCTATGTGACTTTTCCTTCTGATACCAGATAAAATGGTTTTGAGTTTGACTTTTCTTTTGAGATTTAGAAAATCTACAGCGATGCCACTCATCAGAGTTATCGTTCCGTTCATCTTCCAATTCGTTCTGTCGTCGTCGCATCGCACCCTCCGGTTCTCGGTTCTCGAGGAGCAGCCGAAGAACGCCCTGGTCGGCAGCGTACCCGCGGAGGCCGGGATCGCGGCCAGGCACCAGAACAGCCGCGAGATACTCCGCCAGCTGGTCTACTCCCTCAGACAGCAGGACAACTGCTGCTTCACGGTGGACGAGACGACCGGCGACATCCGATCTACGGTGGTCATCGACCGAGAGAGGATCTGTCCCTACAAGGAATTCTGCCGTGTCGACTTCGACGTCTCCGTCAGACCGCTGGTCTACTTCCAGGCAGCGTTCAAGAATTCGAATTTTATCAATTATTTTCATAGAGGGCGTTGCAAACAGTGTTTATTCTAGACCTTCTCTGGGGGGAATTCCCGCCCCCCACAAGTTTGAAATGTCCCCCAATTTTTTGACATTTTGGCAAGTAGTATGACCTCCGCAATGTCTGTCCCCCACAAAAAAATTTTTTTTTTAAACTCCACCCAATGTCTAGGTGGCTAGCATAAGCACTGGTTGCAAAGGTTTTTTTCTTTCAAACAAAAACGCGTTTTTACGTTTTTTATTACTTTTTATACGTTTGCAAATTGCAATGCCAATGATTATTTTTAAAAGGAACCTAATTTTAACATAAAATTCAGATCCATTTTTCTCTTCTCCTGCTTCTCCCTTTTAGTAGTTAGTATTCTAATTCTATCCAGTGGCGGCATCACTTGGGGGGGGAAGGGTAACGGGGGACCCGTGCTCCCCTATTGAATGCATGCCCTCAATGGCCCCCTGTTTGGACCCTATAGTTACTACTACATACCTATCGACAAATGGTTGGCCCCCATGCTTAGAAGTTGCCACCTCAACGGCCCCCACTTGCCAAATCTTGGAGCCGCCATTGATTCTATCATAATTTATCTTAGTGGTTCTCACACAGGGCAGACCCTCCTGAACCACGTTCAGCCTTATTATTATTATTATTATTATTATTATTATTTATTATTAGTTAGTTAGTTAGTAGTAGTAGTAGTAGTAGTTGTTGTAGTAGTAGTAGTAGTAGTAGTAGTAGTAGTAGTAGTAGTAGTAGTAGTAGTAGTAGTAGTAGTAGTAGTAGTAGTAACGTTTAATAGTGATTTCACAGTGTTGCCACACTGGCTATTTTGTTCATCGCATAGGTAGCCAACAAAGGCTACTGAATTCTACTGAATTTTAAATCAGACATAAAATTTTCGGAATTTAAAAACCGGATCCGCTGAGAATTGATTATATTATATATCGGACGCTGTCTCTCTCTCCAGGTGGTAAAGGTGGTCGTCCAAATCGAGGACATCAACGACCACGTTCCGGCGTTCCACCAGGATCGGTTCTCGCTGGAGATCGTCGAAACGACCATTCCCGGATCGCAGTTTTCCATCCCCGGAGCGGAAGACGCCGACAGCGAGAAGGTTCTCCGTACGCAGCTATCGTCTGGTCTCGGACGACGCGGCCATCTTCGAGCTGAACGCCACGAAGCAGGTGGACGGGTCCCACGACGTCCGGCTCAAGCTGCGCCGCTACCTCGACCGGGAACAGCAGGACTACTTTTCCCTCGTAGTGATCGCCGTCGACGGCGGACTACCGCCCAAGTCGGCGTCCATGTTTCTCGACGTCTTCATCCGCGACGCCAACGACAACAACCCCCAGTTCGACCAGGCGCTGTACGAGGAGCGCATCTCGGAGAACCTGCCCATCGGGACTTCCGTCCTGCGCGTCCACGCCTACGACCCGGACGCCGGACTGAACGGAATCGTCCGGTACAGCCTCGCCGAGGAGGCGGCGTCGTCGTCGCCGTCGAACCCCTATCTGTTCGACGTGAACGCCACCAGCGGAGTGATATTCGTCAACGGGTCGATCGATTTCGAGCGCGATTCGGCGTTCTCGCTGACCGTGGTCGCCACCGACGTCGGTCCCAACTCCCTTCCGACCTTCTCGAAGGTGGCCATCGAGGTCCTGGACGTTAACGACAACGCGCCGAAGATCTCCATCAACCTGCTCACGCAGTCGCGTCACGCCCAGGTCCAGGAGAACTCGCCGCCGGGGACGTTCGTCTGTCACGTGGCCGTCACGGACGCCGACAGCGCCGCCACCGGAAACGGACGAGTGGAGTGCAGCGTCGACACGACCGGCGACTTCCGGTTGGAGACGATCTTCTCCGAGTACAAGCTGGTGACGGCCAGGGCGTTCGACCGCGAGACGGAGCCCCGACGGGCCGTGACCATCTGGTGCCAGGACCGCGGGGTCCCTCGCCAAACGGCCACCCGGGCGATGGTCGTCCACGTCGCCGACGAGAACGACAACAGCCCCGAGATGACGTCATCGGCCGACGTCGTCGTTTCGATCCCAGAAAACAACGCCCCGGATGCGATCGTGACGCGGATCAACGCGACGGATCGGGACGCGGGACGCAACGCCGAGCTGCGCTACCGACTGGAGGCCGTCGACGGGACGCCACGTGACAGCGTCGTCGTCGACCACGTGACCGGTCTCGTGACCGCCAGAGCGGTGTTCGATTACGAGCGGCGTCGGTCGTATTCGTATCTGGTGACCGTCCAAGATGGCGGCGACGTGCCGCGATCGGCGGTCGGGGTGCTGACCCTGCACGTCCTCGACCTGAACGACGAACGGCCGCGGTTCGAGACGGACTCCTACCGCTTCTCGACCCTCGAGAACCGACCCAACGGGACGTCGGTCGGTCGGGTCAGAGCCGTCGACGCCGACGCGTCCTACGAATTCCACCGGATATTCTACTCGCTGGACGCCGGACCCGGAAGCGGATACTTTGCCGTCGATGACGTCACCGGCGAGATCCGGAGTGCCGTTGCGCTCGATCGCGAGGTCGTCGATCACGTGACGCTCGTCGTACGAGCGTCGAACGAGCCGCGTTCGAGTCGGGCGTCTCCCCTCTCCTCCTCCTCCTCCTCCTCCTCCGCCGCTTCCGGTTCCGGTTCGACGGCGAACGTCACGATCCGCGTCGGTGACGTCAACGACAACGATCCGGTCGTCGTCACGGTGACGAGTCCTTTCCCCTCCACCGCCGGCGCCGCCAACGAGACGATCCACCAGGTGTGGACGCGCTGGATCCAGCCGGGATCGGTCGTCGCCCGGGTGGAAGCGACGGACGCCGACTCCGGCCTGAACGCCCTGCTTCGCTACCGGATCGTCGCCGGAAACGAAGACCGGATCTTCAGGATCGACGAACTGTCCGGCGACATCACGCTGCTGACGGAGTCCGCGACGGAGGCGGCGGCGGCGGCGGACCCCGAGGAGGAGGAGGAAGAGGCGCCGAGCCCGTCGTCGTCTCCGCGACGACGACTTCGCTGCCTCCTCGTCTCCGTCCGCGACCACGGCGTCCCTCCGCGATCGGCGTCCGTCTCCCTCCTGCTGCTCCTCAATTCCTCGTCGTCCGTTCCCCTGCAGATGATGACGGGCGAGGAGCTGGGCAACGACGACGACGACGACCCCGCCGCCGCCAGAAACAAGGGCGACGGGGTCGGCGTCGGCGCCGTCAGCGGCGCCGTCGTCGTCGTCGTCATCGCCTCCGTCACGGTCGTCGTCACCAAGGTTGTCGTCATCACGATCGTCTGCGTCAAGGTGCACGACGGGAAGGCGAAGAAGAAGAGGAAGAAGAAGGAGGAGGAGGAGGAGGAGGCGGAGGAGAAGGTGAACATTGATCGAGCTGGATGCGATGGCGGTCTGGATGCGGACAGATCGAGGGAAAGAACCAGAAAGGAAGTGACTTTTTCCATCGATTCGCAAGACGCAGCGTTGGCAAGAGCGTCGTCGGAGACCAGAGGATATTTACCGGTTAGTGATGCTTCTCATTGGTGCTGCCAGGGGAGGGAAAGGGAAGGGCAGGCTGGGGGCGGTCCTTGGATCTGTGCAGGACCGATGAGTGGTTTGAGGAGGGTAGGCAGGGTTATTTCTAGGATTATCAAGTTGGGGGGGAGGTGTTGGTATTTTCTGGGGGTGCCCTGCCGAGAAAGTTAGACAAGCAAAAAAAGTCATCCGACTCTCAGATTGGGGGGGGGATCGGTCTCAGATTGGGGGAGGGGGTGTTGAGGAGTGTTAGAGGGTTTAGAAATATCCCTGCGGGTAGGTGGTATGAGAATGAACGAAAGAAGTCCAAAGCGCTCGGAGCTTTACACGTCGACATTTTTATGGCCCCCTATTCCGGAATCCTGACTACGCCACTGGTGCATCTAATATCATTCTATAACTCTGATCTTTACCTTTCAATCGCAGAGGTGGCCAAAATCTGTGACTCACGAAAATATACATTTTTTAACAGATTGACAGATCGACAGAGGTATATACAATTGCCACACATAACGGTAATAATTGTGTCTGTTTGCCAATTTTATCACATGTAGGTCCCATAAAAATAGCTGCAGATGTTTAATTAAATTTTGCAAAGGATTGGATTACACTACCTCGTTTTCCTGTCTAATTGTGGTAATGCGACTCCCAAGCTTTTGAAAATGTCATATGCGGCTCGCACCTTCTATGACTCCGGCCACACCTGTGCTATCACTTTGTTGCCCATTGAAATAGATGGAAGCTTATATCTACTATTTTGTCAAATAAGACTTCTATTTAAATTAAATTGGCTTCCCGTAAATTATATTAGCCGAAAAATACGAGAATCGAAAAATTCAAAAAAATTCTGTAAATCTGTCGTCATTATGAGAGATTACTTTTTTTTTTTTATAAAGCGCTGATCCTGTAAAGCACGTAAACACTGCCAGAAGCACTATAACAAATGCCCAAATCATGATCCTGAGATCACGATTTAATAAATGCTCTCGATCATGATCTCTCTCTCTCTCTCTCTCTGTCTCTCTGTCTCTGTCTCTGTCTCTCTCTCTCTCTCTCTCTCTCACGATTTATATATATATAGTATATACTACTCTCTCTGTCTGTCTGTCTGTCTGTCTTCTGTCTGTCTTTTCTGTCTCTCTCTCTCCTCTCTCTCTCCTCTCTCTCTCTCTCTCTCTATATATATATATATATATATATATATATATATATATATATATATATCTATCTATCTCTCTATCTCTGTCTCTGTCTGTCTCTGTCTGTCTGTCTGTCTGTCTGTCTTTCTCTCTCTCTGTGTGTCTGTCTGTCTGTCTGTCTTTCTCTCTCTGTGTGTCTGTCTGTCTGTCTCTGTCTGTCTCTCTCTCTCTCTCTCTCTGTCTGTCTGTCTATCTATCTATCTAAGCGAGATTGCACTATCGCGTCGAATTCAGTGCACTTGAACTGATTTGGCGCCATGAGCGTCGCACTGATCTTCATTAAGTGAGTGCCGACAGAGTTCGCCCGAAACTGAATGGACGCAGTCTTTCCATTTGTCACTGCGTTGAACCGATGTACGACACGGATCGGAGGAAAGGACGCAAGCCATTTGGCCGGATGATCCAGAATAAAGGAATAAAGATCCCAACATGTGTCACTCTATACGAGTCACCTTAGATGCCCGTGAGGACGGCGTCTGGACATGGGCGTCCGGAGGGGGCGCCAGGGGGTGCAATTGTACCCCTGGAAAAATTGTGAAGCTAGGCCCATGGGAAAAGTTAAGTTATTTGTTTCTTTTGTCACAAGACCCTGTTTTGGACACCCTGGAAAAATTTCTTTGGACGCCCATGCGTCTCTAAAGAATCCATCTGTCTTATAGAATTCATCATCGTCGTCGTCTTCACCACCATCATAATCATCGTCGTCGTCGTCCTCGTCGTCATAATCATAATAATAATAATAATCATCAATTCTTCGCTGGTCATACCTTCGCAGTCATCATTGCCTAAAATTATAATTATTCGACAGTTTTAATGGGGCGCTATATAAATGGTCCATTCACTTTAATATTCATGGTTTTGGTATTTTCTTTCGCTATTTCCGTCGCCCTTCTTTTTGTTTCATTTATTTGTAATCCGAATTTTTTCCTTGTGTTATTTACAGCATCAGTCAGGTCGCGTAGATCTTGATTATTCTCTCTGTGATTAGATTCATGCAATTAATTAGCGAACTTGAGGTTATTCGGTTTTTCTCCAGTACATGTACATAATGCTCCTACTGTGATTTGTTTCTAGTTCAATTTTAAAGATGCATTCCAGTACAGTAATGAACAATGTTGATGGTAGAATGCAACCTTGTCTTGAACCAATTTTAGTCTTTATCAATTCTGTTAGTTCATAGTCAGTGGCGTCGCCAGGAATTTTTGGTTGGGGGGGGGGGCAAAAGGGGCCTGGCATGTCAGATTCCTTACCCACCTCCACCTCCACCCCCACCCCGCTCCACAAAAAACTTTCTCACCGGATTTGCGCGAATCTGGTAGGTGGTCTGGGGCAGGTTGGGGGGCAGTTGCCTCCATTTGCCCCCCCCGTGGCGACGCTAATGTTCATAATCAATAGTCATTCAGATATGTTTGACGGGTGATTGAGAGCGATGGCACCCAGCAAGAAGATATAAAATCATGAATATCAAAAGGACTCCAGACAATGCGAAGGATGAAAGAAAACTATGGCGCAAAACAGCATAACAATTGAAACCAAAGGGAATTTAAACAACAAAATAGAACACACTATTATTACCTCAAATACTGTATGGCTCCGAGACACGGACGATAAAAAGGGTTGATGAAAAAATGCTAATAGTGGTAGAAATTTGTTGTTGAGACAAATACTGAGGTTAGCAGATTGCAAAAGATAAGAAATGAAGATATCAGACAACGGAATGGGTTAATTTCTGAAATCAAAACTCTCTCCCTCTCTATCTCTGTATGTATGTATGTATGTATGTATGTATGTATGTATGTATGTATGTATGTATGTATGTATGTTTTTCTGTCTGTCTCTCTCTTTTAACAAGTTGAAGAGCGAGTGTGTGTGTGTGTGTGTGTGTGTGTGTGAGTGGTTGCATTAAGTGAGATCGTCTCTCTGCCTGTATTCCGTCTGTCTGTGCGTTCGTGTGTGCGCAGGAGAGCGCGTCAGACGGACGTCGATTCGCACCCGGGACGGACGGTTACAGCAGCAGCAGCAGCCGCAGCGACTCCAGCACGAAGAAAGTCTATCCGGAGTCGAATCCTCAACCGATGTTTACGCTCCGTCTGCACAACCACTGCGGACGCAAAGATCCAGATGCACTGGATCCCAGAAAACCCTGGATCACGGCCCTTGATTCCAACTCAAAGGTCAACTCATATATATATACTGTATATATATACTGTATATATACTTTATATATGTGTGTATATGTACACTGTATATACTATATATATTCATTTATTTATTTATTTATATCAGAGATGTCCATGTGTCCATGTTTTAGAACCCAACCCATGCCGACAATAGGGTTACTTGACCTAACTCAACCCACCGTACCGTGATACATTGCAATTTCTTAAACAGTGACTTATTTTCTGACCCAACCCAACCCGCCATAAATATGGTCAAATCCGACTCAAACCAACCCAACCTTTGGGTTAACCTAACCCATGATCATCTTATATACATACATATATATATATATATATATATATATATATATATATATATATATATATATTACAGACTATATTTATAACGGACTCGGTTATAACGTGTACTCGGTTATAACGTGTACTCGGTTATGAAGTACCTCAGTCAACGGTTCTGTTATTGGTATTGGATCTATAACGTACTTCCGACGTAACATACTAAATTATATAAACCCGATAAGTATGTTGTAACTAAGTTCTACTGTATATACTATTTTTCGAAAGAATGCAGCGAGATAAACGAGATAAGAAAGTCAATCAGTCAACTTCTATGGCGCCACTGTCATAGTGCCTAGGACAATAATATCCAATCAGAACTGGAGCCACGTCAAACCGGATCAGTCAGATTTCAGCGGGGGGGGGGGGGGCAATCTAAGGTTCTAAGGGACATTTAGGTCACGCCAGACAGGTATGCCTTAAAGAATAGACTCTAGAAAGATACCTGTACCCAGTGGCGGCTCCGCGTGGGGGATGAGTGTGGATGCACCCCCCCCACCGGACTTCCGGAATTTTTGCTGTTGAAACCTATTTTGGGTGTAAGAGTCTAGGAAAACTACGGTGAAAAAAAACTGCGGATGACCTTTTTTGCTTGTTAATCTATTTTTCGCGGTAAAAGTGTCAAAGTGTAGTATTAGTATAAGTATGTATGTGTAACTGTAGTATGTAGGATTAGATTCCCTTTTGCCAGCCTTTTTGGGTAAAGTTTATTGACTTTTTCTTTCTATTTTTATCTTCATCCCCCACCAACTTCCTATGAATTAGTTTCATCCCCCCACCCACCCACCAAGAATTCCTGGAACCGCCTCTGCCTGTACCTGTACCTGTACCTGTACGTGGCTTTCACTTCAAGGAGATCGCATGTTTTCCTTCGCAAAAGGCCTTTCTGGGCTGGCTTGAAAACTCCGGATTAAACCCGGTTTCAGTGGAAAGCACACCATGCGATACACCCTGGTCCGTTCATCCGCGGACTGAACGTGGAAGAATGCGCCGTTGAAATTTTCACTGCAGAATAATTATTCCAAGCAACTATTTAATCGAATATAGTTCTAGCGATTATCCGATCCATCGACTGTGCTTCCTCCTCCTCCTCCTCCTCCTCCTCCTCCCACCCATCCTCCACCCTCACCCCCACCTCCCAGAACGACTGTTTTATTGATGAACGGACGGAGCCGTGGGACACTCCGTTCCGTTTTCACCGAGAAATGATTCAATTAGAGCAGACGATCGCTTGCGAGGAGCAGACGACGAAGGCGCCGAAATGAAAATGGCAGACGACGGAAGGAAGAAGAAGAAGAAGAAGAAGAAGAAGAAGAAGTAGAAGAGGAGGAGGAGGAGGAAGAAGAAGAAGAAGAAGAAGAAGAAGAAGAAGAAGAAGAAGAAGAAGAAGAAAAGAGCCTCCAGTCTTCAGTGTTCAATCGCTAGGAAAGTCAGTGGCGCAGCCAAGGGGACACGGGGGCGGGGGCGGGCCCCTAGTCTGGCTCGGATCAGTGGCGGGGTTTGTGTAAAAACCGTTCAGAACATTTGGGGGGTTAGAGGTTGGAGGGATTAGGATGATTGGAACAGAATCGATATTATTATGTACGGACATGAATATGTCACGAACTCTTTGACGAGTATTTTTTTTAGCTTACAGGCGTCTTTCATTCAGAAATGTCGATGTCCTCTCCTTCCCACCCAACCCCCCACCCACCCACCCCCATTCTGCAATCCTGGCTACACCACTGAGGAAAGTAACGACGGAAACGATTTCGACGCGAATTCAGTCAATTTTTTATTCGGCATGTGGAAATACGCAACATCATATTCCAAAGCAACCTATGGTCTCATCTCTCTCTCTCTCTCTCTGTCTGTCTGTCTGTCTGTCTGTCTGTCTATCTGTCTATCTATCTATCTATCTATCTATCTATCTCGCCCACTCTTTCTCACTTTTTCCTTTCTAGCTTTGACGGAGCAATATTTCGATTCAAGATTTACCAGTTCGGCGTGGAATTTTCACACGCACAAAAGCGACCAACCCGTTTTCTAGATCTATGACTCTATGTTAATATATCTATGCTGCATTAACTCCCTCTAACAAGGTAAATTATAATCGCA
This sequence comes from Metaphire vulgaris, assembly GCA_018105865.1. Taxonomy (NCBI): domain Eukaryota; kingdom Metazoa; phylum Annelida; class Clitellata; order Crassiclitellata; family Megascolecidae; genus Metaphire; species Metaphire vulgaris. The sequence goes on from CM030846.1 coordinate 15,069,223, forward strand.
GGTCTCACCTACACTCGGCGCCTGTTTCTTCACACATTTCCACCGACTTGGAGTTGAATTATTGTTATTATGTGCTGTCTTAGACACGGAATCTGTCTGCGATAATTTGAAATTTATCTGGGGGCTATTTTCGAGAAAGTTTTTCTTTTCTCTTGTTAGATGATCGTCTCCCTCTAGCACATTCAATTCCACCAGTGGCGTAACCAGGACTGCACGTCGACATTTTTCGATAAAACGCATAAATGTCGTTTGTGTCAGGCACTTTGAACTTTCACGCATTCTCTTCCACCGTACTACCTACCCCCACCCACCCCGCCCCAAAAAAGTTTAGAGCGGAATGGCGCAAATTCTCACCCCGAATGGGGGGGTCTGCCTTTGTCTTCCTCCCTCCGTGGCTACGCCAATGAATTCCATCCAAACACACTGAATTCCTCTTACATTTTTAATTCCTTCGGATGCTTAGATTATCCCTGTTATTTTAATCCCCCTCTACCAGAAATCCAGGTAGCCGAGTTTACTCACTGAATGCTAGTCGATAATGTACAGTATCTAGCCCATCTGCAGTCACGGAAATTGTTACATTACGTAGCGGTAATAAAACACAGTCCAACCTCTGCTATGGTTCGTTTTGGCGGACTCGATTGTTACTCGTAAATCGTTAGCAGTTGGCGCATAAATGGGTTCCCGCTGTAAGTATATCCAGTGTTTTATACAGACCTGGTAGGAAGGGAGATCCCCCCAAAAAAACCTCAACCCCCCCTCCACCAAAAAATCCCAGCACTTACACAAATTTTGCATTGAACTGTGTATTTTTCCCTCCAACCAAGTCGATTCCCCCCCTGAAAGCCTCAATCCCCCCAAAGGCCTGGAGTCTGGATAAAACACTGCGTACATCGAATAATGCCTGGCCTTTTACTAGCGATGCTATTTGGTTCCGCGTTTTTCTTCTTCTGCTCAGAGCTGGGCCAGTTCATCATCAGTCGCCAGGGGTCCGGACCCCGAGAACCCTCGCTGGCCTTCGGCGGAGCGTCTGAAAGCCGACCCGACCGGGAGGTCGGCGGCGTCCGTCTGTCAGCCCGGCTGGATTCGACCCGTGCTGGCTTCCAGGTCGAAGTATGTACGCGCTATATAAACGCCGTAACAAATGGCGACCGTTTGCGTCGTCGTGCCGTTTTCGCCGTCTGTCGTTGGGGGGGGGGTGGCTTTAATGTTGAGGCGGCGTTAATATTTTACCAGACGAGAGCGATTCCCGGGGTCCGGCCTAGCGCGGGATAGATCGTCTGCCAATGAACCGCGCGATGCCAGAAGGAGGGCGCCCGATTATTGTCAGAAGAACGAAAGGAGAGCTTTTTTGGTCGGTGAATCGGTGGTCGTTTCTTTAGGGTTTCACTGTCCCGAGTGATTCCGGAAAATTCGCTCTTAACTATTGTCTAAGAGCCATTCGCTTTAACCTTAGCCATTTCGACGGCCTATAACAACATTTACCTAAGCACTTAAGTGTATACCTGCCCTACAAAGCGTTATAGAAATTCACCAGATTTTGCTTTCTGTCTGTCTGTCTGTCTGTCTGTCTGTCTGTCTGTCTGTTTCAGGACAGAATTTCTATAGAACAGAAAATTCCCAATCGAAAGACGTGTGAGAAGCCCTCATCATGTGAGTCTCGTGAGAAATGCTCACACATATAGTTTCCATGTGTGTCGCCTAATTTTCTTGCTTTGTGACCAGTAACGTAGCGTGGGTTGCCAGTGCCCCCGGGGAGGGTGGGGGTGGGGCAAAAGACGGATTGCACCTCCTCTAACTTGTACCCAAAATGACATGCAGAAAAACATCCTGGTATCCTCTTCCCCGCAATGCACTGATATCTTCCGAGAAATCTTTACGATTCTTCCTTGTTCTTTTTTTGTTAATGTGACATATATATGTGAGGCTATTTATTATGACGTTTACATGGTTTTTCGTTTTTTCACTTTAAACTTTGCGCTCGGCGCAGTATATGAAGAAACTATAGAAGGTCATAAAACGAAGAAACGCACGCATATTATGCAGATACAATCTTTGTTGCTTTCTTATGCAACCATTTGTGCGTTTATTTCAGCCGGCATAAATCCCACGCACCTCGAAAGACTGGAAGGAAGAAGTGCGGAAGAGGAGGAGGAGAAGGATGAGGAGGAGGAGAAGGAGGAGGAGGAGGAGGAGGAGTGCGAAGAAGTGCCCACCCAAACGAGCCAACGACATTATTTTTGATGAAATCTTGCGTTCAATTTCCAATTGTACTTGAAACATTTAAAAAAAGCATTTGGGATTTTGATATCGTATGCAGGTCTTATAAGGGGAATCCCATTCTTACCTAAATTTGGCCCTCAATAACGATGACGTGGCGTTCCTAGGGTATGGCAGTTAGGGCAGTTGCCCCCCCCCCCACTGGGCGCCACTCGAAAGGGGCGCCAAAACGGTAATCTTGCTCTAACCAGCGTAGAAGCAGAAAAATCCTGATAAAACTGATTTATTAATCTGCCAAATTTTCTGACCCCTGCCATGGGCGCCAAATGCCTTAGGTACGCCCCTGGTTAACAATAAACCTAGGCATAGACAGTGGCGCAGCCAGGGAAACGGAATATGGGGCACCGGGGCTTCCTACAGACCTTCATTTCCAGTTTCGACTAGAGGGTTTGAGGGAGCGAGGCCAGCTCCCTGCAGTGGCGGCTCTAGGATTTGGCAAGTGGGGGCGTTGGGGTGGCAACTTCTAATCATGAGGGGCCAACCATTTGTTGTTTAATGTATGTAGCATTAAGTATAGGGTCCCAACTGGGGGGCCACTGGTGGGGGCCAGGCACTCAATAGGGGGGCACGGGCCCCCTGCCCCCGGTGGAGCCGCCACTGGCTCCCTGACCGGGATCCGAGGGCAGAGTCACAACCCAAAAATTAGAGGGTAATAATTGGATTCAAATCTTGAGATTTGACCATATTTCCAACCAGTCTAGATATGGACTCGGGGGGGGGGAACTGCAAGGCCGGAGGGGAGAAGTCAGCTAAGGGGCTGCTGTTAGTTGATGTAGTATGCCAAAATTTCCGGGGGAATTTGAAATTTCTGAGGGGAGGGGAAAGGGAAATTCCCCCCGGAAACGGCCTAGATTAAACCCTGTTTCCAGCGTCCATGACAGCAGAACTTTGGCAATCCTCCAACTGAAAATGTTTTCAGGGTTATTTAGTTCCAGTAAACTCGGCTGAGTGAAAGAAATCGTTCTTTCTGTAAAATCGACAACTTGGAGCACACGTGAACCAACATTTCCAGTGCAATGGCGGGGTACTGTGAGCTCATTCGCAACCCCATCGTAAGATACTTGTAAGCGAAATATACCTTATTGTCGAGTCGTCTTGATTACTGCAACTCCATTAGTTTGGCAGACCCGCTTGCATATTCCTTATAGGCATCAAATGGGCTTCAGTTGATGCCAATAATCAAGTGAATCTGGCTGGGTGAGCGTTCTGATTGGTCGTTCTGGAATATTCGTTGCCTCGAGCGAAGCGAGCCTGCACTGCGAGCGAAGCGAGCATTGCGCGATGTGGATAGATATTAGCAGTGCTTTTTTTCTAGGAAAAAAGGTTTGGGAACCCATCCTTTTTTACTCATCAACAAAACAGGTGTGGGAACGCCGCATCTGTACGTTCCCAATCACATTATTACATATCCATAATTATATATGCAATCTGGCAAAACAGGTGTGGGAACGGCGTTCCCATGCGTTCCCACTGAAAAAAAGCCCTGGATATTAGTATTATCCTGCACTGCGAGCGAAGCGAGCATCTCTCTAGTGGATGATAAAGACTAGATATAGATTAGCCATAAATCGAAGGGCCCAAGAGATATCAAACATCCAATTGCAGATTCTTAGGCCCTATAGGACATATAAGGGGCTTGAAATGGTGTGAGTTTCAAGAGAATCGGAGGACACAAAATTTTTGCGACCAAAAAACCCCTCGTCGATTTTTGAGAAATTTGACGAAAAATTCATGTCCCCAATTCGCTCAGATTTCGCAAGAGAATTATAGGGGGCCTTGCAGTGATGCCTATGCACCAAAAACTTTGGCCAAATTCGCCCTGACTCTGTCGATTTTTCTACTAAAACGATTTATAGCATTCTCTTAGTAATAGGCCTATGATGATAAAGATGATAGGCCCCTACATGTAGATCAGCCATAAATCGAAGGGCCCGAGAGATATTAAACATCTAATTGCAGATTCTTAGAGAGCATATACAGGGTTTGAAATAGTGTGAGTTTCAAGAGAATGGGAGGACATAAAATTTTTGCGACCAAAAAAACCCTGGAGGACATCGTCGATTTTTTGAGAAATTTGACGAAAATTTCATGTCCGAAATTCGCTCATATTTCGCAAAATTTTTCATGGACTACAGTCCAGGTTTTTTTTCGAAATTTGAGCGAAAATTTGTGGTGTCGTAGAGATTTCATATTTGAACCGATTGAAGCCCCGTCGATGTCTACAAGGAATCTGAACCCGCATTTTGGATATCTATCAGATATCTGACTGCTTTAAAGGTTTGAAAATCTATAAAATGTATAGCCACTATTATTATATTTTGCAATATAAACACATTAATAGGGTGGAAATTGACGGATTTTTTCTAGTCCTCTGACATCAGTGGGGGGCGCTTGAGGGTTCTAAAGCGAAATGTGAGCAATATATCGTCAAGAATTTTTGGGTCGCCCGAAACTTTTTATGGACTATATATAGTCCAGGGTTTTTTTTCGAAATGTGAGCGAAAATTTGTGGTGTCGTAGAGATTTCATATTTGCACCGATTGAAGCCCCGTCGATGTCTACAAGGAATCTGGACCCGCATTTTGGATATCTATCAGATATCTGACTGCTTTAAAGGTTTGAAAATCTATAAAATGTATAGCCACCATTATTATATTTTGCAAAAAAGACATATTAATAGGGTGGAAAGTGACGGATTTTTTTCTAGTCCTCTGACATCAGTGGGGGCGCTTGAGGGTTCTAAAGCGAAATGTGAGCAATATGTCGACATGAATTTTTGGGTCGCCCGAAAATTTTTCATGGACTATAGTCCAGGGTTTTTTTTCGAAATTTGAGCGAAAATTTGTGGTGTCGTAGAGATTTCATATTTGCACCGATTGAAGCCCCGTCGATGTCTACAAGGAATCTGGACCCGCATTTTGGATATCTATCAGATATCTGACTGCATTAAAGGTTTGAAAATCTATAAAATGTATAGCCACCATTATTATATTTTGCAAAAAAGACACATTAATAGGGTGGAAAGTGACGGATTTTTCTAGTCCTCTGACATCAGTGGGGGGCGCTTGAGGGTTCTAAAGCGAAATGTGAGCAATATATCGACATGAATTTTTGGGTCGCCCGAAAATTTTTCATGGACTATAGTCCAGGTTTTTTTTCGAAATTTGAGCGAAAATTTGTGGTGTCGTAGAGATTTCATATTTGCACCGATTGAAGCCCCGTCGATGTTTACAAGGAATCTGGACCCGCATTTTGGATATCTATCAGATATCTGACTGCTTTAAAGGTTTGAAAATCTATAAAATGTATAGCCACCATTATTATATTTTGCAAAAAAGACATATTAATAGGGTGGAAAGTGACGGATTTTTCTAGTCCTCTGACATCAGTGGGGGGCGCTTGAGGGTTCTAAAGCGAAATGTGAGCAATATGTCGACATGAATTTTTGGGTCGCCCGAAAATTTTTCATGGTCCAGGGTTTTTTTTCGAAATTTGAGCGAAAATTTGTGGTGTCGTAGAGATTTCATATTTGCACCGATTGAAGCCCCGTCGATGTCTACAAGGAATCTGGACCCGCATTTTGGATATCTATCAGATATCTGACTGCTTTAAAGGTTTGAAAATCTATAAAATGTATAGCCACCATTATTATATTTTGCAAAAAAGACACATTAATAGGGTGGAAAGTGACGGATTTTTTCTAGTCCTCTGACATCAGTGGGGGGCGCTTGAGGGTTCTAAAGCGAAATGTGAGCAATATATCGACATGAATTTTTGGGTCGCCCGAAAATTTTTCATGGACTATAGTCCAGGTTTTTTTTCGAAATTTGAGCGAAAATTTTTGGTGTCGTAGAGATTTCATATTTGCACCGATTGAAGCCCCGTCGATGTTTACAAGGAATCTGGACCCGCATTTTGGATATCTATCAGATATCTGACTGCATTAAAGGTTTGAAAATCTATAAAATGTATAGCCACCATTATTATATTTTGCAATATAGACACATTAATAGGTGGAAAGTGACGGATTTTTTCTAGTCCTCTGACATCAGTGGGGTGCTTGAGGGTTCTAAAGCGAAATGTGAGCAATATATCGACATGAATTTTTGGGTCGCCCGAAAATTTTTCATGGACTATATATAGTCCAGGTTTTTTTTCGAAATCTGAGCGAAAATTTGTGGTGTCGTAGAGATTTCATATTTGCACCGATTGAAGCCCCGTCGATGTCTACAAGGAATCTGGACCCGCATTTTGGATATCTATCAGATATCTGACTGCTTTAAAGGTTTGAAAATCTATAAAATGTATAGCCACCATTATTATATTTTGCAATATAGACACATTAATAGGGTGGAAAGTGACGGATTTTTCTAGTCCTCTGACATCAGTGGGGGGCGCTTGAGGGTTCTAAAGCGAAATGTGAGCAATATATCGACATGAATTTTTGGGTCGCCCGAAAATTTTTCATGGACTATAGTCCAGGGTTTTTTTTCGAAATTTGAGCGAAAATTTGTGGTGTCGTAGAGATTTCATATTTGCACCGATTGAAGCCCCGTCGATGTCTACAAGGAATCTGGACCCGCAGTTTGGATATCTATCAGATATCTGACTGCTTTAAAGGTTTGAAAATCTATAAAATGCATAGCCACCATTATTATATTTCGCACAATTTTGGTTCTCGTCACTGTGAAATATCGCAAAGCTGAGATGCAGTTCCGTTGTGCTATACGCGCTCTAGACCTGACAAACAAGTTGGAGGGGGCCAGGCCCGTCTTTAACCAGTGCGGGGCCCCGGGCACCTGGCGGCCTGCGGGGCCCTAGACGTGAAGATCAGTCGACAAGGAAAAAATGTCATCTCCAACGTTTTTATGTTCATTGGCGGCTCCACCGTGGGGTCAGGGGGCACGTGCCCCCTATTGAGTGCATGCCCCCCAGTTGAGACCCTATACTTAATGCTACAGACATCAAACAACAAATGGTTGGCCCTCCATGATTAGAAGTTGCCACCCCAACGGCCCCCCAATTGCCAAATCCTAGAGCCGCCACTGTTTATGTTGACAAGCAAAAAAGGTTATCGTTATCGCACGTTAAAAAAGTCTTTTGCGCGGGGCCCCTAAGATGCGCGGGGCCCCGGGCACTGTGCCCGAAATTTTACATGGAAAGACGCCCCTGAGGGGGCGAGGTCGCACCGGGTGACACCAAAGCGCTGGTGTCTGTCAGTTAAATAGGCCAAGTGATTACATTTGTACATAGGTGAGCTGGTATAGGAGGACTCAAAGCAGGTCCATGGTTCAATTCTTTTTGCAATGCTAATATTGTCTGCCACCTCGTACTGCAACCTCATCCAGAGTGCTAAAGAGATTTTGAGTTTCAGACTGCCCGTTTACAGGGTTTATTAATCTAGGCAGTTTCCGGAGGGAAAATTGCCCATCCCCGGAAATTTCAAATTCCACCCCCACCCGGAAATTTTGGCATACTACATCAACTAACAGCAGCCCCCTAGCAGAATTCCCTACCGGCTTTGTCAGTTCCACCCCCCCCCCCCCCGGCTTTGTCAGTTTCACCCCGGAGTCCAGATTAAACACTGCTCGTTTAATAACCCGAAATAAGAAAGAAGATGTATGCACTTTTATAGCACAATTTCTAATACTCTAAGGGTATCAATCGATGGTACTTCAAATCCATCAGCAAAAGACCGGGTCATTCCAGGAATCAGTCAGTGAGAAAGCAAGACGAAGCTATATGTGGAGGATATGCTGATTTAAAGAGATGGGTTTTAGTTAAGATTGGAAAATACTCGATTCTTTGGAAGATCTGACAGCCGAAGGAAGAGAGTTCCATGTTTTTTGGCCAGAAATAGAGAAAGCTCGCTTACCAACGTCAGTGTTGGTTCTAGGTAGGCCTATAATTAAAGAATCAATAAATTTTGTCGAATGAGAATGTTTTGGGCGGTCAATCATAGATTTCAAATATTGAGGTTGGCCAGACTGCAGTGCTTTATAAACCAGACGACCAGTCATTAATATAATTCTCTGTTCAATGGGCAATTAGTTATAAGACAAAATAAAGGTATGTGTCTTAACACATCAAACACATTAAAAATTTCAAAAGAAACAAATTAAAGCAGCATTTCAATGGGAAATTCATGAACAACGGGATCACCGCAGACTTTCTTTCTTCATCTAATTTAATACACATCACTCTAAAGAATTATTGTCCAATTTGTGTCATTACTAGTTGCAGGCAATCACAAAATCAAAAATTTTAATTAGATAGCACAATTAGCCATTTAAATGTATCAAGAATCTGTTCAGTATCTGATAATTTCCAACTACTCGTATTGTTATACAGAGTTTTTGAATCGCCGATTAAAACCGTATCGATGCGCTGTATTAAGTCACATACCCCGACAGAAAATCAGTCTTCTATTGGTAAGGAGGCAAGACGTATAAAATAGATAGACAGGAAGATGCCTGTCAGCGTATGACCGCAATACAGGATCGCCAGCGTGCACTGAACTAAAGCCGTCCCAATATGTTAGTACTACAAAAAAAATTGACAAAAACAGCCCGAATAGCATGCACTTAAACGGCGGCCAATGCGGTTAAAAGTGAGAAGCAACAGTTAAGTGCAACCAAACCACAAAGATTAGTGCGAAAACTAAACACTCACTTAAATAAATACAGGCAGGATAGGCAAGTCTAAGACACGTTCATGCGGATGTAGCAATACCAAGAAACTGGTTACTGAAAGCATTTTGAATAGGTCTGTAAGCAGAATGCAGAAAGTGTTACTTGTACTGAACTTGACAACCGTTAAACAACAAAGGCAACAGCAACTCAGAAGCCACTACATTAATTTACGAAGGCCACCATCGGAGAACTGGAACCGAGAAATGAAGGGTTAAAACTGACACTGAATAGGTCGAGATTGCATGCCAAAATCTTTCTAGTACTTCACAATTTCTAAACACTCTGAATCAAGTGCTTAAGAACCACATTCTATGATAAGCATGATCGAGTCAATACTGCCAATTTCTTACCATAGCCAAGCAATTCAAAGTTTATACGCTACCAGAAATCATATTAGCACTTGTTCGAAACGAAACCGAGTTAACCAACCACCACACCACCCCCACTCCACGTCAACCACATGCACTAATGACTACAACTACACCGATATGCACAGATCGCATACGATAAATCACGTCCTCTTTGATTAATAATCCTTATATAATATAAATGTTTCTCTTGCGTCTTCTTTAATTCTGTTAGCAGTGATACGGTTCAGACTGTTTACTCAGCGCAGGCCGAAAGAGCGGCGTCCCTTTCCTCCTGCAGCTCCGTCTGCGTTGCGTCCATCTTGGCCCTGGCAAAGCTGTCGATCGCCAGGCCCTTCACGATGCTGTAGCTGTGGTCCAGCTTGATCTGGACCGGGAAGCTGTAGATGAGTCCGGATTCAATGCCGTACGATCCGTCGGACGCGACACCCATCGACACCCACCGTCCCTAAGATTTCGGGTCGGAGCAGAACGGAAGTCGCATTAATATAGAAGTTTTCTAGAGCCAATGCTACACATTCATTCATCATTTATTCTGTCCAGCTACTACTTGTTCATTTTTGCAGCGGGTTTTAACCCCTTAACTGGGATCCCGGATATATCCGTTCATTTTACATTGACGGATATATTAGGGTCCCCAGTTAAGGGGTTAACTACCTTCCACTTGGGCTTATTCTCCATATATCCTTTCATATTAACCTCATATATTTGCCTATTCAATGCAATTAATTATGCCACCTATTATGCATTACTATTATGCATTACTATTACATATTACTATTACATATTACTATTGTGCATTGCTATTAATTTTAATATTGCTATTACATATTATTACTATGTATTACTATTACACATTATTATTACACATTACTATTACATATTACTACTACGTAATACTATTAGTATTGCGTATTGCCGTTTCTATCTTGCATTAAAATATCAACAAAAAGAAAGGAATGACAGAAGTTCACAAAGAATATAACAAAACTAAGATTTATCACAAAAACCAACAAAAGTTAATAAATCTACCAACCTCTTTGGTGCCAAACCACCAGTCATGGAGATGGTCACAAATGGCCTTTGCGGCCGACATTGCACTCGACAGCTTCCGAGCTGCGATCACTTCGGCTCCTCTCTTCTGGACAATCTGCAACCACAGCAAAAAAAAACAAAATACACCGTTTCATAACTGAGAATTCTATGGTACAAGGACAACACCACATAGGCATGGCATCAAAGCTGGGGCAAATGCTGAAATTTTCCAGTGCGTGAAAATAGGGTCATGTGACAAAGACTGTCAACTATTGGACAAATTATAAATTATTTAGCACTAGAGGAGGAAGTTCATTGGATTCTTACGTAAATTCATATTCTACCTTGGTACTATAGGTTACTTATTTTTAGCAATTTTGATTTTTTAAAATATTTCACAATTTTTCCAGGGGGTATGCAATTGCACGCCCCCTCCGGACGCCCATGCATAAAAGTGACGATCGCACAGCAGTCGACTTAGCTTCAGAGCCAACAAACAATAGGCCAGGTGTTAACCCTTTTGTATCGGCAATCCATATAACCAACGTGTCATGAAGCCGAAATAACGGCCCAATGGTTAAGTCCCCGTCAACCAAATTCTAAGAATATCTTTCTACGAACAAAATAATTTTTCAAGATAGAAGCAAATTCTTAAAATCCAAACTGCGCACAGAGATGAAATCCGTCTTCAGCCAGCTGTCATCTTTCACCGCTTCTGGGGCTTTCACTTCTTTGCCGCCGATGGCAACGGTTGCGTGTCCAACATCGGGGAACTGGGTGGAAGAATGGTTGCCCCAGATGATAACGTTGTGCACATCCTGAGCCGACACCTTCACTCGTGCTGCAATCTTCAAAATAAACCAATTAGATGCTAAAAACAGCTAGTAGCAATACCAAAACCAGAAAACAATTGCTATTAATGCAATCTTATTATTTTCATTTTAAAAAATTATCTATTTATTACGGATGATTGATCTATAAGAAACAATGACTTAACCTGCAATCCCCAGTATGTGCACATACTTCACACCTGAATAGTCAACCATTGCAGCATATGAGCTAGTACTTTTAAAAAAGGAGCTACGTAAATGAACAGGCAGCTAAGAGGCTACAGTCAAACCCATCAGATGCAACCCTTCTAACTGTCAGGCTCTGTTTTGTATTACAGCAGTTGTTACTTGTAACGCATTACCTGTGCCTGGGCTCTGTTCTGGTCCAAACGGGTAAGACACGTGAAATTCTCCTGCGGAATTCCAGTGGCGTATTTCTTGCAGATGAAAGCATTCGTGTTCGCCGGATTACCAACGACCACAACCTAACGGCAATTAAAACAGTATACTCACTCCAGATGGTGTGCCTGACAATACATGTCTATGTGGCTAGAGGGTCCACATCAGCACCTTCCAATGAAAAAAAGTCATAGAATTTTCATCTGGCTCAAAGTAGGCAACAAATGAAGATGCAATGATGAGCCTAATTAAAACTTTCACAAACTGGTCCAAAATTTTATGTCCTGTTGCAATGCTATAGCAATCCTGCAAACCACATACAGTAAAGACAATGTCAGTGATTTTCTTAAACCAGCTATCATTTTATCAAAAATTTTTAATATTTTAAGCTCAGCCCCAATTGAAAACACTATTTCCAATATCTTTTGATTTGTAGCTATGTATTAAGATAAGTATATATATTGTTTTTGACTTTGTGCATTGTCAAAGTTGATTTAAATAAAGAGATTTTGCATTGTATTGTATGTTTAATTCTCCTCAAAATAGTGACAGAATTATTATGAAACCAATAGAATGTGCGAAAGTGAATTCAATAAGCGCAAACAACACAAATATACCTTAAAACTCAACTCATCGCAAATTCTGACATCAAAAATAAATCTCATCCCATTGAAATATGAAATCTGGCAGAATTTTTAAGTCTCAATACTAACTTAACACAGATTTACATCACCATTTAATCAACCTGATCCGAGCGCAATAAATTCTGTCTGTCCGGGGCCCTCGTACCTTGACATTCTTCTTAGCATGCTGACTGAGAGCCTCTCCTTGCTGTTTGAATATCTTGACGTTTGCTTTTAGGAGGTCCTTGCGCTCCATGCCCTCGCGTCTTGGCATTGCGCCAACGAGGATGGCAACGTCAACATCCTTAAATGCAGTTGTGATGTCGGCCGTAGGAATGACTTCTGGATAAGAAACGAGAAAACAGCGCGAATTTATACCCGTAACCACTGCTGGATATAAAACAAGAAATGAATTTATAAAATAAAGTATTCTAATGCTTAAATGAAATTTATCAATAATTTAACCAATTTTCAAAACAATCGACCCCTTATCTCTTTGTCAATATGCAGTAATTTGCTGTGGGAGCGCTTCTGAGTGATTTTTCAGAAGAGGCGCTATATAAATATTTTTTTACATTACATATATCTGAATCTAATCTAAGTACAAATATCTCTTGCAGGGTCCTATATTTCCAGATAATTCTCAAAATTATTTGTAAAATATGAAATGGAAACATTTCTGAGAGCCAAGCAAATATACCTTCACAAGATTTTCCACAAAAAGCCAAAGTCCAATCATCGATGGCACCATTATATTCACTGGATTTTAGTCAATAAGATAAAAAACACGCCAAATATTCTGAGAGGACGAAAGCATAATAAGAGACCTCTTAGAACAGGAAGGGCACAGTCCATCAACTCCATCACGACACCCGTCATGACACCCATCATGGCCTCAATATCCAGCAGGACGAGGCTGATTGGCTGAAATTTCACACATCAATCACCATTACTCTTCATTCTTAACCGTTTACTGTGGAACTGTTATTTTAAAACTCTTTGCACAACTGTGGAATTTTTAAAGAAAAAATTCTGAGCTAGAGGCTGCATTGTGCTAGGTTATTATCTCGCACTATTTTCATGCGACCTAGATTCACTGTGTTGCTTGGCCATTGACTATTAGCCCGACGTATCTCAGGGCTCCATGATATATGAGTGGAAACCATAAATAGGTTATTGGCAGTAAGCTATTCTGGGCTCCACCGTTTGCAATAGATTTTCACAGCCCGAGTTATCCCAGGTCCCAGGCCCCACTGTAAATTGGTGAAAAATGAACATGTTTGATCTTCATTGCAAGTCATTACCAATACTACAAATTCAACCACATGATGTCAACAGTTTCTTGAAAATGACAAAATGACATTAACTGCATCACATGGTATGCATTTTATAGATCCTCCAAATCATATAAAATCATATATATATATATATATATATATATATATATACATATATATATAATATATATATATATATATATACACACACATATATATATATATATACACACATATATATATATATATATATATATATATATATATAAGAATTTCATTTCTAATTTAGACAAAACTTTCAAATGCAATCATAACATATTGCTGGAAAATAGTGCCATAATTGTTGGAACAAACCTGATTTGCTCCAAAGACATCTCCTTTTGCCAATGAATACAAGAGGGAGTATGCGATCTGGCCTGCGGCTCCAGTCACCAAAACACGCAATGGCTCAGACTGAACCAAAAATAAAACACGACAAATAAAAGGATAGTAACAACAAAAACAACAACAATAATAATAATAGGATCTTAGGTGGTTTAGTAGGATTTCTTCTGCGTTGAAATTGAAAACCAAGGTACATCGTTTAACAGGCTTACAAATATAAACTGACTGAACATCTAGTTACAAAGCTGAGCTTCTCTGGATGGCCTTAAAAGTGCATGCAAAATAAATCTAGCATTACATTTGTTCACTGTCTGAGTTTCTATGTTTATTCAATCTAAGCAGTGGCAAACAAATCCAGATTGTCAATATGGTCAAGTTTTTTGACCTATGGACCTTGAAATATGGAATTAAAAACTCCTTTTAAAAAGAATAAACATGTGAATCCAACACAGTTCCATCATCTTCTAGGAAATCACTGCTTTTTAAGTCAAGGAGATAAAGGTGAAATACAAATGGAAAATCACTCAAATCAAAACACAGTTCAAAGTTCAGGGCACACTTCATCAGTCCAGTTACATAGGAGGACAACATACAAGAATATCAAAACTCAAAACATACCTGTTCTCTAATGCCTATCAACCATAACTGGGACCAGAAAATCGGACAGAGTTAATATATGCCAGTGGGGTAGTTACATTTTAAATCCGGAGCGACCATTCGGCTGATGACAGGTGCACTACTAAAATGGCGCTACAGAAGTATACTACTACTACTATACCTCTAGATGACAATATTTTAGTCTTCTGACTCAAATATAGCTCCCATCGGATAAAAATTCATTCTGCATTGTATCTCGGAGACGAAGCTATATATCGATGTAATCAATAGAAAATGACAAATCAACAAGCATTCGACACTCATTTCAATACGATCAATTCCCCCAAAGAACCCGGTCGTGGACCCGATCCCTCTCTCACGAAGCAACCCCTGTCGAGCCGGTCACCCGTCCCGGACCCCCGCGTGCTTCTCCCTTTCGTGGGGACACCACCCTTCACCCTTGAGGGCTCCGTCGTCAAGAACATAGTAGGACACAGACATAATCATAATCTACCACTGAACTCACACCCAATTACCCGACAATTTCCAACAATAAATAACAATACAATGCTAAAAATCGTTCTTTACTCACCATAGCGATCAGGGAGTTGCAAGAATTGTGACTAAAACAACAACAACAACAACTACGACGACGACGATGATGGTAGTGACGACCTCCTCCTCCTCCTCCTCGTCCTCCTCCTCATCGAAAGACCGCACTGTGCAAGGTCATCGGGTTGACCTTGACATCACACGCCGAACAGCGAACACCGTTGAATGTCAACGTCAGTAAGTAAGTAGACGAACC
The DNA here is from genome assembly GCA_018105865.1 of Metaphire vulgaris. Lineage (NCBI taxonomy): Eukaryota > Metazoa > Annelida > Clitellata > Crassiclitellata > Megascolecidae > Metaphire > Metaphire vulgaris. Next base: position 15,084,516 of record CM030846.1, read on the forward strand.
AACCGGCAGAATCGTGTACTCTTGAAGGATTTCGAATGCAGTATGTATGTGTGCGAGGAGAGATTGCTGGATTACAAATTCTGCATTTGGATAAGATAACGCGATTTTAAAATGGCTTCAGGTGCAAAACTCACTATAATTATATAATCTCTTAATATTTAATAATGTTGCAAACCGGATGAGGTCCTGTCTCGCCGACGGATAAATAGCGAGTGATAGGACCTTTCTCCGGGGTCTAGAGAGAGCGTGTTGAGTTCTCGGGACGGAGTGGGCGGAGTCCCAGACGAAAATTTTGTGGTTAATGTTAGATTCAACTCTTAGAGGTCACTAGTTCTCAGAGTCTAGGGGCTGTCCATTCATTACGTCAACAATTTAGGGGGGGTTTGAAAAAGTTTGACAGTTGTTGACAGAGGGAAGGGGGGTCAAGAGAAGTTGACGTCAACAATTTCACTTTTTACAAATAATCAAAAAATAAAAAATTTCATGGAATACTACTTATTACAATGGAAAAAGCATGGCAAAAAGGTCATACCACCACATTTTGACACTCGATGAGCAAAAAGGAAAAAAACACAAAATAATAATCATTGATCATTGATCTCGGGGTGTCAAAAGTTGTTGCCGTAATTAGGGGGGGGGGGTAAGTGAAAGTTGACAGTTGTTGACAAGGAGGGGAAGGGGTCAAAAATTGTTGACATAATTAATGGGCAGCCCCTAGAGAAAATTCGCCAATGTTGATCACAGTCCAAATGACCCGCTGTTTTTATCAGCATGAGCGATTAAGCGTTCTTAAAACAAGTAAAGACAGAAAATAAAACCGAGACATCTTAGTAGATTTTAATAATGCATTTTAATATCAAATTATGTACACAGATTAAACTACAGTTATAAACGATTCACCGTATTTCAAGTTCACTACACTTTTGAGCCTAGAGAATTTTTCAACAAATAAAAATGTCTGATGCACAAAATGCTCTTTGTGTTTTACAACATATTTGCTGCATGATTGATAACACTACAGTTTATTGTTTGCCTAGAGGTAAATTGACGTCACTTGCTTACTTATTTGCAAAATGCAGTCACGACAACCCCTCAAACTGCCACTAAATACGGACGTCTGACTTATTGTGCAAACTTTCATTTAAAAAACAATTCTATACTATATCTCAATTAAACCATAAAAACGAATATTTGGTAAGGTTGGACTGATCTCCTTAGGGGCTGTCCATTAATTACGTCAACAATTTAGGAAAGAAGGGGGTTTGAAAAAGTTTGACAGTTGTTGACAGGGAAGAGGGGCAAGAGAAGTTGACGTCAACAATAATTCACTTTTTATAAATAATCAAAAAATAGGAAATTTCATGGAATACTACTTATTACAAAATTACAATGGAAAAAAGCATGGCAAAAAATGTCATCACCACCAAATTTTGACACTCGATGAGCAAAACAGGGAAAAATGGTCATCATCGCAAAAATAATAACCTTGTTATTGGGACCTGTCATTGATTGGTCTTCGGGGATCAACAGTTTTTGATGTAATTATAGGGGGTAACTGAAAGTTGACAGTTGTTGACAAGGGGGAGGGGGTCAAAATTTGCCCAAAAATTGTTGACATAATTAATGGACAGCCCTTATATATGGCTGACAATGCATTGCTGATTGTGGCATAAACTACAGTAACATAGTAAGTGAAAGTGAAATTGATGGAGAAAAAATCACCAATTCTATTGCAACTCTCCAGATATTTTTAGAAACTTGAGTTGCCCATATATCTCAAACTTTTTCAAAGAATGGAAATAGTCGAAAGTGCAGGGTTTGATATGTTTTGCGAGTCTATTATTTAAAGGATATTAGACCAGTGGCGTAGCGTGACTTTCGGGGGCCCAGAGGGCATCCTTGATCAGAGGCCCTATAGGATATTGGGCCCCTATAGCCTAACATGGATTACACCATTCTAAAAATAAGGTTTACTCCTATTTCAATAATTACTCACTTTGTAGCAGTAGTATTGAAATAGCAGTAAATGTAAAAATAAATAATTGTTTAGCAAGTTACTAAGTTGCAACCACTCTTTGGGGGCCCCTTCTTCCGGGGCCCGGAGGCTTTCTGCAAATTGCCCCCTCGCTCCCTCCCCACCCACATTACGCCACTGTATTAGACACATGTGCACAGACGATATAAACTAATGGAATTTCAGTTAAAGAATAATTATTGTAGAACTAAATATAGTGGCAAACAATACAATGTCATCGAAAGAACAGAGATTCAAGACCACAGAGAAAACATTTGCAGTAGATTGAAGCCACACAGATCATGGCTTTAATGCAGCTAAAATATTCAAAGAAACGAGTCAAATATGCAGTGATTCACAATCAATGAAAACCAGGAAATGTTGCAATAAATAATATGATAAATATACATGGAATACCAAAAAAATCCTAGTTTAAAGTCAATCAGGGCAAATTGGTCAATTGAAAACCAGGAAATGTTGTTTAAATAATATGATAAATATCCATCATGGAATACCGGGGGGCAAAAATGCCCTAGTTTAAATGTGTCTGGCAAACAGTTGGGAAGATTGGTCACATTAAACAACAAATGGTTGTGTTCATGCTGCATTACCCCAACGACTCTTCATTGAATCAGAGCAGCATGTCCATTGAATCAAAGCATTCAAAGCTCAAAAAAGTAAAATAATACAACTTTGTCATTTATCACACTATCTAATTTACAGCTGCAGATCACCGACTCAGCTGACTTTAGACCTGTAACGGTTTCTCAGTCTCATTTTTAATTCTCTTCATCAGTTTCTTCTTCTTAATGTGCCATGTAAACCTATTGCTATGCCCATGGCTTTCCAGTCTTCTTCATCAGCACATTCTTTTAATGGCTTTTAACTTTTTCCTGTTAGAAAAAATTATCTACAAAAAATTTTCTCTGTCTGTACATTAAGCTGTTTGCATGTACATATATACAGACAGACAGATGCATATTTACACATACTATCCAATTATATATTCAACATTGAAAACTATCTGATACTATACTAGGCCTAAAAATTCTGACCAGTGATCAGAATTAGAATAATCTTGAAGTTTTAAGTAGTAAAATAAGTTGAAGTTTTAAATAGAATGACAATCAGCAGAAACAGAAGTTTTCAGCAGAAATGCTGCAAGTTGTCGAGACACTGGGAAGATATAAAAGCAGCTGCGGTAACACAATACTGAAACACAAATTCCGTTGACTTGAAATTTGATATGATCATATCCTCATTTATTTCCTCACACAGATCATCCACAGCTTTCCTCGCTCATTCCTCTGCTGTGGAGTCGCTGACCAGTAGGGTTGCCATCTGGCACCCAGTGATGTTAACAAGGACCGACCCCCTAAGGACGAGGATAAGGACAAGGACCGAACCCCCAAGGACGAGGATAAGGAGGAGGACCGACCCTCCAGGACGAGGACAAGGACGAGGATTTACCCCGCAAGCATAAGGACCACAAGGACTGACCCCCAAGGACAAGGATCAAGGACAAGGACAAGGACCAACTTCTGTCAGACAAAAAGGTCAGAAAGGAAAAAATCAAACACAATTTCAATTCGAATCACAAAATTAGAAAGGGAAAAAAAGGATGTTGTAAAACATAGTCTAGTCAACAGCAATGCTGCACTTCAAATGCGCCTTTGACTTTAGCCACCTAGCTATGTTACTACGGTTAAGAAATTGTCAAGTTTAATAATAATAATAATAAAAATAATAATAATAATAGTTTTAATAATAATAGTAATAATAATAATAATAAATGAACAAGTGTTTCAAGAAGCTGATCAGTCATGCACACACGGTAAGGTCTAATTATGAGACCACTTTGTTCAACTGAGACGTCGTTGGGCAACAAGATATAAAAATCAACTCCTCAACTGGTATTATAAAAAACAATGACTAAACATTTTACAGTAACTCAAAGCAAGTATGAGCTTGAAATTTCCACATATGATCATATCCTGGAATTTATTTCAGTACAATTGAAAATCATCCACAGTAATTTTCCTTATAAGGACTTTTCAAGGACTCATTACAAGGACCAGGACTGCTGTCTGGACGAGGAGTCGACTGACGAGGACAAGGACAAGGACTTCAAGGGTTGCCATCTGGCACCACTGTTTCACTACTCCCCAAAATCTCGCGGACTGAAAAAAATCACCACAAATTTTCAGCCACCCCCCCCGGTGAGCTTTATCTGTAGCTGACTATTCACCTTGAAGACTTCATCAACTTTTCCAGGTAACTTTGTCAAAAGACATTCAACAGTCTACAAAACAGACGCCCGCCTCAATGTCTGCTGATCCCAAACATCTTTCTCAAAGTGTTTGAAGAAGCCAAACCTGGTATCACGTCCACCTCTGCCTTGCCTCTAACTGTACTGATCTTGTTCTTGTTCACTTCTGATATAAATAACAATATGATAACTGAGATCTCAAAAGAAATATTTAATCATACATACAAAAACATAATTACACTGACAATAACGCATTGCGACGCATTCTAGACACCTCGATACAGCATTAATACATTTTGAAAACACCAAACCCCCATTCTTCAAAGTAAGAAGACGATGTTTCAAAAGTGGTTTAAGTAAAAGCAGTCAGTTCTAAAGCTGGCATTGCCAATTGACACATGTTCCCCACACCACCCACGACGGTAAAGAACCTGTCTTTGAAACAAAATTAAAAGTTAAAGTCACTTTCTTGGATTTGAGACAACTACAATTGAAATGAAATATCACAAGCAAAAGTAAGTATTTTCTCATACGAGAAACATCGCTGAAATTTACAGGTTAACAAGTGACCAGGGTCTTTGCTAACCTGTGCTAGACCCCCACCCCCACAGAATAAATAGTCTGGCCTCCAAAGGGTAGAGGATGCAGGGGATGCATCTGAAAATACAAAAAAGACTTATCCTTAGGATAGGCCCCTGTGACCACCTGGCCCCCCGCCAGTGGCGGCTCCACATAGGTGGATCGGGGGGGAGGGCCCCCTATTGAGTGCCTGCCCCCAGTGGCCCCCCCTGCTGGGACCCTATACTTAATACTACATACCTAACAACAAATGGTTGGCCCCATGATTAGAAGTTGCCACCCTAACGGCCCCCCACTTGCCAAATCCTGGAGCCGCCACTGCCCCCCGCATTTGTGAGTGCTTGGTGCCCGTTCTACCAGTGACTCAACTCACTGGTGACTGATACGGTAGAGTTGCTTTCTAAAACTATACGCAGGAAAATGATCAATTATTAGATACAGTTTAACCCTATTATTCTCATCAGTTTCTTCCGGTCACACGACATTTCATCTCCAATAATTAAATACACCTGGATAATTAAATACATATATATAATATATATATATATATATATATATATATATAAACAATTAAATGAAATTATATTTAAATATATATTCAAAATATCTTGTAACTCTGACATCAACCACTGAAACAGGTACGTACGATGCCGTACATGCCATATTATAAAGTTAAAATGTATAAATACACCCTTCGAAAATCAAGCCACGCCAGATCAAATTTTCGTCGAGAGTCACTGGAGGGCGCTCAATGTTGCCATGACAACAAAACATGGGCGTCCACGTTCACGACGCCCTCTGGCGATCGTAAGACAAAGGTGTCGCAGATGAACTCGTATCTAGACCGAAAAGTGAGGCGTCGACGGCATAAGGGGTATGAAATGCTCGACGGCACTGTGACACGCCATAACCTCAATGTATCCAACGCAGTGAAATGAAAATGCAACGGCGCACATGAGCAGAACGAACTTCAGTTTCAATGTGTTATTCATCCAATATTCGTCTCACGACCTCTGTAAACAAATACAGTAAAACTGTAGCTATACTATGATTAATCAAATGCTTGCTACTGACTGCCAGTACTGTTCTAATTATATTTCTAAAATCAATGATGATGATGATGACAATGATGATGATGATGATTTTGATGATGATGGTGGTGATTTTGATGATGATTTTGATGATGATGATGATGATTTTGATGATGATTTTGATGATGATGGTAGTGATGGTGATGATGATGATGACGATGATGGTGATGATGATGACGATTATGGTGATGACGGTGGTGGTGATGGTAGTGATGGTGGTGATGATGATGAGTTATCTGTCCTAAGGCAGGCCAGTTGGCCTTCCTCAATCAGAGATAAGATGAGTGAGGTGGTGTCCTGTTAGCTTGTTCACAGACAATTGGAATGAACAACTTGTCTATTAAGGTTACAATGCAGTGGCTAGGGTTAGATTCGAACCTGCTACCATCCGACTGCACGACAAGAATCCTACCACTGCTATCCCACCATATTCCTAATGCCATGAATGCAGAAAAAAGAAAGACACCAAACTGGACAATTGTGCCATGACATTTCAAATGCTGACATAAGAGACCAAAAATCACAACTGAGATTTGTATCTGAAACTGGGTACAGTTTTCTCGTACTATTACTTCAGCCATAGCGAGTAAATGAATCAGGAAACTGATATTTTTGCACTAAAAGTCTAAGAAAACTTATAAGAATTGATTAATTAAACCAGTACTGACAGTAACTGACTCAAGAGACAATAAAACAAACCTGATTTAAATGACTGTTTCTGGTTTTGCAGCTAGTTTTGCTTCTTCGAAACACATTTCAGCCATATCAATTTCCTGTTGAAGCATATTAAAGCTTGACAGAATACAATTCATACACACTGTACTGTATGTACATGCATTTGCACAGACTAGTAAACTATGTGTATACACCATACATATTCTAACAGCACCCAGAAAGTACATTTAGAATAACATTCTAAAAAAATGAATGGGTTCTAATACATGGTTCTGACATTCCACACCATTGGAGGCATACAACAATGACCCACCTCTGAGGTTTCAGTATCAGCATTAGTATTAATATATATTCTGACCATTGACTGATATTATTTAAATACCATGTCCTTACCCTTGGTTGGTTCAATACCCTTCCTCCAATGAAATTAAGAATAATAATACACTCTCAGAATTAATGAACATCGTGAACCAATGCTGCTCCTACATAATTATAAATAACCAATGAGAAGGTTCTAGACTTCAACCTACATCTTCCATTACTAAAGCCACTTCAAATTTCACCCCATCCATACCACGAAATGCCCCAACATAACGCTTACTCTGTATCCTAGATGAAATTGTGGATTGTAGCACTTTCGATCGTTGCCGGACGAATTACCATCAAAGAGCTACATCAATTGAATAATATACATGTATTGCTCCGCATCAATATGATTGGGACATACCATGTTCATCTCCTGAACTAATTTCTCCATCTGGTCTTGGTGCTGCTTTTGAAGTAGTTCTGTCTGACGACCTTGAATGGCAAAATGGCGTTTACGTTCATCGATGAACCTCTTCGTGTTGTTTTCATTCAGTTCACGTATCCGCCTGCAGAGTGGATTTTCACGTCAGTCGCATATATTATAACAGACATTTAATGAAAAGACTTAAATATGCCAGATATTATAGCGTTTGCAGTGACTGGAATGCCTTGAATCAATCCATTCAGGAATCACCTCTTACTCCCTTGCTTAGTTCAATGTGAAAACTAAAGTCTCATCTCACTACTTTATCATGCGACTCCAATGCCAGGAGCACCTCTGAGTAGAAATATGAGAGGCGCTATACAAATGCTACATTACACTACATGGCATAATAGCAACGCCAGAGAAAGTGATGAGCCAGTGCCTCGCCGAATTGTCCCTAATGATTTGGAGTCCAACCAAATGCCATAAGACTAAATGACTTAACATTTTAGGAGACCAATAATCCTAAAAACAGCTTACAAGCAAAATATCTAAAAAATTGCTCAGATAAGTCTTGCCCAACAATAATTCTGCTCTTCTCTTGTCACTGTAGACCTTTTTTGCCACTTCTTATAATAATAATAATAATAATAATAATAATAATAATAATAATAATAATAATAATAATAATAATAATAATAATAATAAGGTTACTGTAGAGGTTTCTATCTAGGCAATTAGTTCTACCTCTGGCATGACTGCTGCTTTGGTATTTGTTTAAAGAATCATAATTGCACAAAATCCAAAATTATTTCAAAAAAGTTTTAATATAGCCATGAATAATATAATCGCCATTATATCAATTCCACAGAAAGACAATGGAACTGCGAACAGAATTCAGCACAATCTGCTTTAACACACCCAGCAACATCTAAGTGGCCATGCTTAGAAGCTTTGGATGTGGTCCATACCTGTCTCGTTCCGCTTTGTTTTTGATCGTTTTGTCGCCAGTGACCGACTTCACCGACTCCATCGACTGCTTAGCCTGACGACCTTTGAGTTCTTTCACTTCTCTGGACGACAAACAAATCACATCAAAGGACAAGACAATTAAAAAACATAACAGAAACAATACATCCAAAACAATTATTGTTATTATGATTATAATTATTATTACTACTGGTTTTACTATTACTACTACTACTACTACTACTACTACTACTACTACTACTACTACTACTATTGATATTGTTATTGTTATTATTATTATTATTATTATTATTATTATTATTATCATCATCATCATCATCATCATCATCATCATGCACTTCTTTAGCACCATTTCTAATATTCAAAGGTATATCAATCAATGGTACTTCAAATCCATCCTAAAAAAGACCAGTTCATTCCAGAGATCAGTCAGTGGGAAACAGCAAGACAGAGAGCCATGGAGGAAATGCCAATTGGAAGAGATGTGCTTTAAGTCTAGATCTGAAAAAACTCGATTCGTTGAAAGATCTGTCAGCCAGAGGAAGACAGCTACGTGCCTTTTCTAAAGAAACGCGCTATGCTCCATTTTTTTGACGAGGTGGACTACCATAGTCAATGTAGATTTGAACCAAGTTAACGTCAAAGAATTAATTAAGTCTCAAAGGTTTGGTCTTCCATTCAAGGAACATAACATACACCAAGAAGAAGAATGCGAGGACTCGCAAACGGACGAGTCACCGACCTCTCCTGTTTAAGCTCAAGGTCTTTCATCTGAAGGTTTTGAGACTCCTCCATGAGTTTCTTGAGCAAGTCGCTTTGCTGGACGACGTGAGTCTTGAGTAATTCGTGCTCCTCGGTCATTTGAGCGTAGACCATCGCTGACCACTCCTTCGTCTGATCACCGACCAAGTCATGCACCTACAGAATAAACGAAAATGAACAATCAAACAATCAATCAACCAATCAATCAATCAAAGACTTCTACGGTACCACAATCACAATGCCAAAGACATCAACTGATGGCACACAACTGAAGTGCATGAGATATCACTCACTGACTCACTCACCCACCCACACACCCACCCACCCACCCACACACTCACTCACTCACTAACTCATTCACTCACTCACTCACTCACTCACTCACTCAGTCAATCAATCAATCATAAACTTCTATGGCACCACCACCACCATAATGCTTAAGACATCGGCTAATGGTTCATCAAATAGAGCAATAGTTTAACTTAATTTCAGCAAAACTGCAGAAACAGAATTGAACAGTATGCCACAGTGATTACAGAAGCTTGAGCTTGGCATAAGCATGTATAGGACAATCACAAGACTGAAGCATTGCCTTGAAGAAACAGGATGCAAGTAAATGCTGCATTTCAAAGTGGTTTGAAGCATAAAAAGCTATCAATCTTTTAACATTGGTAATCAAAATTTTAATGATCAAACCAAAACCATATTACTAATGGATTTTTCCTTAATTGCATATTCAGGGCTGCTTGATATCTAAACTGCCTTTTAGCGATTGTCTCTAGGGGAAAATCTTAAAAATAACATATAATGAGCATTTCTCCCATTTTAGATATTCTAGATATTCTTCATGAATTAGTGGTGCTCTAAAAATCATCATCAACTCATCTGAATGAACTCTGCTTTAAAGGAACCGTCAAAATTTGAAATTAAACTGAGCAGACAGAAGTTAGGCAGACAAATAACATTTAAATATTCAACTATGATTATTTACAATAAATACTATGATAATATGGGTGAGTGCAAGGCAAAGCATTGCAATGACAGACAGGATTGACTGTAATAAAATATAGCTAATATTATTATTATAATTAATTAATTCATTCATTCATTAATTGATTGATTAATACAATACAATACAGAACAATACAATAATATAATATATAAACTAATTATTTAATTAATTATAAAATTTAATTAATTATAAAGCAATAACAGATATTTACCTTAGCTTTGTGTCCATTAACAAGCTGTTGCATTTTGTCCTCAGTTTCACATTTGATATTTTGTTCTTCTCACTAGGAAATGTTAACAAGCCAAAATGTAAAATATACCGGTCTGGCTGTACGTATACTTATTACAAGGTATGGTATGGTATGGCCGTCCATCCTCAATGCCGACGGTCAGAGGCTATGCAAGAAATGTTAACATTTTGGAGGCCCGGTGCAAAATGTAAAATCATAAAGAAGTAAAAATAAAACAAACGTCATTGAAAAATGAAACAATTAAATGCCATTGACTTCAACTCAAATAAACTTGCATTGAAAGGTATGGTACAAGAATGGGGTATGGCCGACCTGTCGTCTGTTTATAATATTAGTAGTTTACTGGTCAGAGTAACTGGTAATTAGTCTATATTGCCTCAACATGTCGCCGACCAGTGTTTATTCTAGCCACCTTGACATTGGGGGATTTTGAAATGTTGGGGGCAAGGTCTGAGTCTCCACACTTTTGGAAATTTCATCCCCAGAGCAGCACATAAAAAATGGGGATTTTAAAACTTTTCCATCCCTAGAATAAAAACTAAAATCATCCATCCTAAAACCTAAAACCCAAAAACTCTAAAAACCCTAAAAACTTTAAAAATGTAAAAGGCCTAAAACCCTGAAAACCTAAAACCATGAATACCCCTAAAACCTAAAGGCCGCCTCATAAAACCAATACCAAAACATAAAAACCACCTTTTAAAACCCTAAAGGTTGTCTGCAAAACCCTAAAACTGTATCCTGTTCAAAGTAAAACATTAAAATTAAAAAACCCAAAATTAAAAACCCTAAAAACCTAAAAACCCTAAAAGGCCTGATCACTTGTTAAAAAAACCTAAAAACCCTAAAACCTAAAACCCAAAAAACATAAAACCCAAAAACTTTAAAACCCCTAAAACCAAAACATAAAACTTGCAAAACCATGAAAACAGGTTAAAAACCATTTTGCATAAAACCTCAAAACAGATTAGTAAACAACTCTAAAAACTGTCATAAAACCCTGAAAACCTAATTCTAAAACTCTAGACCCTAAAAACTTTAAAAGCACTAATGTAAAAAATGTAAAACCTTAAAAATGTAAAAACCCTAAAACCTGAAAAACCCAAAAACTCTAAAACCCTAAAAATTTAAAACGTAAAACCCTGAAACCCTAAAACTTTGAATACCTAAAAACCCTCAAAACCTAAAAACTCTAAAACCTAAAACTTTAAAAACCTAAAAACTTGAAAACCTAAAAACCAAAAACCCTGAAAGGGTAAAAACCTAAAACCCTAAAAACTAATAAAATTTCTAAAAATCTAAAAACCTAAAACCCAAAACTTTAAAAACCCTAAAAACTTTAAAAACATAAAAATTATCTGAAAACATAAAAACCCTAAAACCAAAAATAAAATCCTAAAAACCAAAAAAGCCTGAAAACGTAAAAAAAAGAGAGGCCTTTTTCCAACCGCCGGTCACTCTGGTGACTGCTGACCTTAGTAAAACACCTCTCAAACAAACACCGGTGCTATTATTGACGTCAATAACTCTGAGTCTTCGGCAAAACGAAGTGCCTTCCTGATCGTCGTCATTTTCTGAGCCATGCCATTAATATCTAAACAAACAACATGGCCAATAAAAGACTTGGAGCATGCATTAAATTGCATTTCAATACTAAAATTACTTTTTCCAAACACAACTAACGTCTAACGATAAAACATTCATGTATATCTCCGAAAATTAATTTTTAAAGAAACTAATAAATAAAAGTCTTTAAAAATTATTATTGGAGGCCCCTAAATGTATTTTTCCTGCTGAACCTGGTTTTTCCCTGATGCCGACAACGTTCTGCACACGCCTCTGTCGTTTGCTGTTCTGACCATCCATTTCATCCATCCAAAACCATGCCAGCCTCCCTTCCTCCTGCCATTCAATCTACCATGTAGCATCATTGTGCATAGGTTGTCTGCACTCACTGTACGTCAAAAGTATTTCAATTTTTGACATTGGCGCACTGACACTTGTTACCTCGTACTGCACATAACAGCTAAGTACATCACCACCTGCCCATAACAGGTTGCCATTGCATTGCTAGACAGATTAGTATACAACACAACTGTTGTATAATTCAAACTCTAGACTGCACAGGAAACCAGTTGTAACGTGGAAAAATGCTTGTCAATTTGTATAGGACGTCCAATGTCACCTGGTTTGGAGTCAAAATGATCTGTTAATTTCAAAATTATCAACAAATATGAACCAGATAATGCCACAAAAAGAAGCTTTTTTCCACCCGTGTTTTACAGCCAGTTGATTTAGATATTTTCTGAAGAATATCACAAACAACATGACCCATAAAAATTGTAGAATTTCCATTCAGAAAAATTTTTTTATTCCCCGATTTCTTACCCTTTTTTCTTGATGGCCCTTTCCGATGATTTTTCCTGCTGAACTTTTTTTGGTATGGACCATTTTATCGAAAATAATTTACAAACAGCTGCATCAGTTCCTTGTGCTGCTTTTTGACCAGTTTCACAAACTGCTTGTCACTTCGAAGGATTTCAACTTTTAAAAAATTTGATGTCCTTCAGTTGATGCAAACGCTTACAGTATGGCTAAGCCATTTTCAAACAGCTGCATGCGGGATATTTAATATTAAAATTTTGATGTCCTTCAATGCAACTTAACAAGCCATTCTCAATCTGCTATAATATCTGCTATCTGCTACAACAACAACAACAACAACAACAACAACAACAACAACAACAACAATAATAATAATAATAATAATAATAATAATGTTTAAAGTGTTTCAGTATGGTCTGCCCTGTTTGAGAACCACTATTACGTTATATTTGGCAACAGTTTAATATGTCAATTAAAAATTGGCAAAACAGGATAAAATAATTGGTGTGCATCCATAAATTATTTGGACTATTAATGTCTAAAACTCTAACTTCCCTAAGTTGTCAAGGCAACCAAACACACACGGATTCATGTCTGAGCGGTAATCTCGGTTTAGAATCCGTACCTTTCTTCTTGTCTATGACGACATTCTGAAGATTTGATGACAGCGAATTTGATCGCTGGGTGGCGAGCGGAGCAGGGGCGTTTGATATTTTTCCGTTCGGGGGTCCGGTCTCGACCGCCGCAGCTTTTCTCGACGACAGGCAGGGAACATCGCTGATGTCGCTCTCCTCGATCCCCATTTCCTGCATCTGCTTCGCCCGCTTCTCCTCTTTCGACATGAACTGGATCGGCGCCGAAAGCGCATCCACAAAGTCTAGAAAAAGATCCCGAACTCAATTCTGTTATCACAAGACACGTCTACACGAAACATCAAATGCTGAAAAGCAACGAAATCCGTCTGCAGATAATTAATAAATAATTAAAACTGAGCAAAACAGGACTCCAAAGAAGAATAACATACAGGATATACCTACATCAGGAAATATAAATGTTGGAGTAAGGGGCCATCCATAAATGACATAACAAGAGGTGCTAGGTGCGTTACGTCATTTGTGGATGGCCCCTAAACCCAAAGCACAATCAAGACAACTACGGTAACTACAGCATTTTCATTCATAAATAAATTAATTATTGATATAGAGGCTAAGAAAAATCTTGCCTATAAACAATTGCCATGCCATTTTTGTATAGTTATAAAACCATTTGTCCAGTAAATCTCTGATTAAAAAGTAGCCTAATACTGTAATCTGGCTTATGCTAGGTCAAGCTGACCTCCAAATCCTTCAGGAACATAAGTCTTGAGAATGATGCGACAGAATACAGTCGGCAGCGAGAGAGGAAAGTTTCCCTCCGTACGCAGTGAGATGTGACGATAGCCTGTGGATTGTGTGGAAGTACAACAATAAATGTCTTAAGAAATTTCACACTAAAATAACCCCACAACAATCGCATAATTTGCACAAAAACAGTCACTATTAATTTTAGCAAAGAAATTGAACTAAATGAGATTCACCCTCACAAGTACCACTAGCATTGAAGCATTATCCATTCATAATCTACCGGTACTCTGATCTAATCAACTCAAAACTCAAACAATATAGCATACACACAACGTGATATACTCACATAAACTTATCATATTGCAGACCACCACCACCACCACCACCACCACCACCACCACCAGGGTGCGATTTGTAGGGGGGAAGAAGATTTCCCCACTGCCCAACTGCATCCCCCTACTGCTACATCCCCCAACCACTACATCCCCCCACTGCTACACTTCCCCAACAACAACATCCCCCCAAGCTCGAAATATCCCCCCACTGCTCCAGATCACAAATCGCACCCTCACCACCACCACCACCACCACCGCCAACCGCCACCGCCACCGCCACCGCCACCACCACCACCACCACCACCACCACCACCACCAAGAGTTTAATGAGTTTCACAGCAAAGCAATCAGTATGTGGAGTAGTGTGAAATCTCTTTTCTTTCCAGGAAACATTCTGATGCAATGCGTAATATTGTCATAATCTCTGTCAGACTCCCCGAGTTGTTTCATTGCACTACGGATTGCCAGACTAAGAGTCATTTTGAAAAGTAAATCAGATAAAAAGCCAAAGACCGACCGGCCTGAAGTCCATCGAGCGGAAGAATTCTCTGTCCTATAAGTCGACCGGTCTCTTCAAAGACTGCAATCCTCAGAACAGCGAGATCCGGCAAGACAACCTGCCGTCAAAACACATTGAACAACATCACGTACTCCGAGCGCTCGGCAACAGCGACCGCAATGCAACATAATAGAGCACGATGGAACGTTTTTATAGCGCCAGTTCAGAAAATTCACACACAGAGGAACTACGAATGCCCAAGATATGAAATGTCACAGAAGAGAACCAGGGTCAGCAAAGCAGCTCCGTGCAGAGTAACTCTCTCTCTCTCTCTCTCTTTCTCTCTCTCTCTCTCTCTCTCTCTCTCTCTCTCTCTCTCTCTCTCTCTCTCTCTCTCTCTCTCTCTCAAATCAACAAAGCAAATGCAAATAATTACAGAAATAAGTGCAAAACAGAAGATGATCTTAGACTTTTGTACACCAATGTAGTCAATCTGTTAACAACTTCTTCTAAAACACAAAGTGGTAATTTAGAAATGGACCACCTTTCTAAAAACAAATGGTTCCTCATTGTAGACTGGATTGAGGCCGTTATTTGGAACTGTTCTTGTGCGGAATTCCTTGCGTATGGTGTCTGTTGGAAGGCCGTACATGTCTACTTCTACGTACGTTCCGACTCTCTTGTCCGACAGAAACTGACTAGATATTACCTTTAAACAGAGTAGCTTTCTTTGAAAAATGTTTAAAACATTTCAAACTGCATACATTTACATTGATGAACTGTAGCAGAATGAAAAACAGAAATTTTTACAAGACAGTTTTAAGAGCAATTTTAAAAAACCAATTTGGATCTCTTGATTACTGAAAATATTTGAACAAAAAGAATTAAAATTTGTTCCTAATCTTATGCAGGTAAAAATTAATAATTCCTAATGACTTATTAATTAGTAATTTATTAACACATTGAGTGGACAATAAATTGAGAATATGAGTAGTTACTTGAACAGAGCAATGGGCAGCTATTACTCCATCAACAGGACTTTCTGAAAATGGATCAAAGCTTTTGTCCGGACGTCTCATACAGTCTGGCTTCAAAAGATACCTAGAAAAAAACAATTACAGTAGAACTTCGTTATAACAGACTCGGTTATAACGCATGCTCGGTTATAACACACTGCAATGTATGATTCCATGTGATGTGCTACCATATTGGATGGTTCTGGAATCCAGAATCTGGATATAACATACTAAATTTTAGACACCTGCTAAAGTGCGTTATAACAAAGTTCTACTGTAGTTAAATGTACTAGGGCTACCTTTGATAATTAATTTTGCACAAAACACTTTCGGGTTTTTACGTTGTTATGTCGATTATGCGGGTTGTGCCAGTCGATTAAAGTGGGAAATAACTCCAAAGCAAATTTCACAACAGAGTAAGATTTGGACAGAGTGGTGGCAAATAGCAACTTACCCGCAGCTGCCGTTATATTCGAATTTGCCTTGGTTGAGTTGCATCGCCAGGTCTGGCGTTTGGAAATTGAGCGCGACCATCTGACAACCGGCGTTCCAGAATATCTGAAATCGAAAAATCTCGACAAACTATTTTAGGGATGAAATATTTCATCAACTCAATTTTCGTTTCCCAGATAACCGTACAAAGGAGAACTTAAAGAAAAGGGCAGATGGACGGAAATTATAAGGTGTCAAGTTGTGAAACTGAAGGTCAAGTTTAATGACAATGTGCCACTGGCTGATGCCTAGAGTAGACATTATGATAGCGGCGCCATAGAAGTTCATTGATTGATTGATGGGTATATTGATTGAATGGTTGTGTACCTGAGGCATGTAGTTACTCGAATCAACTCGACCACCACGAGGATAGATCCGGCTTGGTTGTCTCTTGTTGTAGCTAACAAATGAAAAGTTGAAGGCAGATATTTTTAAACAAACAATGTAATGTATTATTGGAATAATATAACACAATGTAATGTAATAATGGACTTATGTAGTGCCTCTCATATTCTACCAAGAAACGCTCCTGATTCTACCAAGAAACGATAATAACAATAATAATAATAATAATAAACTAATTATAAATTGTAATTTTGTAGTCGGATAATAATAATAATAAACTAATAATAATAATAATAATAATAATAATAATAATAATAATAATAATAATAATAATAATAATAATAATAATAACAATAATAACAATAATGACCTAAGTCACAATGTGGTCATGTTAGCATTAGATCAAAATGACAAATTTAAATATTTCTGATGCCAAGCATGCCAAAAATGTGGAATTATTCACACAAATTCTGACTGATGAAACCAAAGCACACAAAGAATCATATAAGCAATAGCAAAATAGAAGAAACATACTTAACGAACTCAATGGCGTCAGTCTTAAGTAGCCCAAGTCCAGCAGATTCATTGAACGATGACATTTGAAAGTGGTAATTTTTCTCTACAGAATGAAAATCAAATTGTGAGTACGTAAGTAAGCAAGCAAGTAAGTAAAACTAAATTTCTAAAGCGCTGCCTGAAAGCTAGGCACAGTGCATCGGCTTATTCACCCGAGCGCTCAATCTGGGTGAAATCCATAGTCCGTAATCCGTAGTCCGCGGTGGTCAAAGTTGAGATCCAGGTATGAAGAAAGCCATCGTACCATTTCTCACTCAATCCAAGGAAGACAAAATTAGTAGCAACAGGTTCGTATAAATGCTTCAGGCTCGTAGGGTAGAATGGGGCAATCTAGTAGGATAGAATGGGGCAATCTAGTAGGGTAGAATGGGGCAATCTAATAGGGTAGTGGGGCAATCTAGTAGGGTAGAATAGGGCAATCTAGTAGGGTAGAATGGATCAATCTAGTAGGGTAGTGAGGCATATCTAGTAGGGTAGAGAGGGGCAATCCAGTAGGGTAGAGTGACTGACTGACCTTGTGCTGCTTTGAATCCCTGGAACTTGACCGGTTGGGTGTAGTTGACCATGGCCGAAAGGTACGGGTGTATGTTGGTCGTGGCACTGGTGTAGTGGTACCTGTCCATCAGGGCTGCCTCCTCCTCAGCAGTCAGCGTACTTTGCATGTTGATTGACAGCTGACTATCCTCGGTGCTTGTATCCTAATAAATGACAGGGATGAATTTAAGGAGAAGAACGAATGGCCTCAACGTTATCTTGCACGTCAGATGGTGCGAAAAAACGTATCAGGCAAATATGACAATCATTTTGAAAGGCTATGATAAATTTCATGAATGCTAGTTTAGTTTAGACGACAATTTATATAGTGCAGTAACAAAGTCAGAGGCCTAAGGCAAAAGCGCTTTACACATTGCACTTGTACAAGATATCAAACAGGTGCGTCTTGAGTTTTTAACAAATAAATCAATGTTGTTAAATCAAAGACATTTGAAAATATTTCAATGAATGAAATTCTGAACTCCTGCTATTCGTCTGATAGTCATTTCGTAAATATGATTCAGAGTTGGAGAAGCTCTGCAAAGAGCTAAGCCCTGATAAATGTTAAGCCTTGATCAACGTTAACCCTCGATTAATGTTAGACCTTAATCGATGTTAGGTCTTGATCAATGCTAAGCCTTGATTGAAGTTAAGCAATGATTCATGTTAAGCCTCAAACCTCAACCACTGTTAAGTCTTGATCAAAGTTAATGTTAATGTCAAGGCTTGATTGATATTAAGCAATGACCCATTTTAAGCCTTGAACCTCAATCTTTGTTAAGTCTTGATCAATGTTAAGCCTTGATCAATGCTAGATAACAGGCAAAAAGGGCAAGATCAAGATCGAGATCAGGACATTAAAAATGCATTGAGGCTGTCTCAGGACAAGAAAATGCCTTAAGCAGTGCACCACCCAATGCCCAATCTAGGATTATGATCCAGATTTGTTGATATTACTTTGGATGGAAAACAATGTAGCCTATCTTTATTTTTTCTTTTCCTAACACTTTTTCAGTTATTTCATTAATTAAGGCACTATTATGTTCTTTTTCTTCTTTTAATACATTGACAAGATGATTATAATGTACTCTTGTATGTCGCGTGTAAACACTGTTGAGTTGAAATAAATCCATTATTACAAGTATTATTACAATTATTACAAAGACAGACTTCCATAATGATTACTATGAATGAAGGACATAAAGGCAGGAATTCTGGAATTTCAAGAGATTATTATGTAACCAACAATGACAAGTCTTTTGATCGATATCAATCAAGTAATGTCGACTGCCAACGAAAAGATTGGAATATGGATGTGCATCAGAGGCGTCATTTGGGGCTGGGGGGCCGTGGAAATGAAAATATTAATCTATAATGTATTAATATGTGCAACAACAAAAAAACAGGGCCCCAAAGAAATGAAAATATTAATTATTAATTTATTAATTTAGAATGCATTAATAACCTAAGAAGGGCTGGCAAGCAAAAAAAAAAAAAAAAAAAAAAAAAAAAAAGGTCGTCAACTATTTTTTGGGTAATTGTAACGTAAAAAAGAACTGGCGAGCAAAAAAAAAAAAAAAAAAGGTCGTCAACTATTTTTTGGGTAATTGTCGAAAAAAAAGAACTGCCATTGTAACGTAAAAAAAAGAACTGCAAAAAAAAAAAAAAAAAAAAATTGGAAACTAAAATAATGGTCAAAAATTTTCCAAAAAGTAAAAAAATTTGAAAAGAAAATTTTCAAAATTTCTCCCCAAGAAAAAAGTGTGAAATGACGCCACTGATGTGCATCATGTCCATGATGGACAATCACTGGACCTGGGTTGTCAAGTGGGAGTTTGATCAACCAGAGATGGAGATGGAAGAGTGGAAAAACCGATAAGACAAAGTGTATACAATCACAGGATGCACAGCTGAAAATACCTTCTTCTCCAGTAGTTTTATGCTGGCTTCTTTCTTTGCCAACAGTTCTTCCGCATCCTCCATTTCTGGATGCGGATCCAAGTCTTCCATTTTTGCCCCGCTATAATCTGGAAAAATCGACATAAGCGCAGATATATGCGTATATATACCAGCATAAAATTAACATAAATTACATAAGTCAAATGAAGATATTTCTACAATATGACCTCACAAGATAACAACATTCAAAACATCCAGTTTCCTTTCTCCGTCTTTCAATATTTCACTTTAAATTAAACTTAAGTCTAAAATCCTTCAACAGCACGATCCCCAAGCAAGGTACACAACTAAAACACTATATATATATATATACATATATATATACTATATATATATATATATATATATATATATATATATATATATATATATATATATATATTAGTAATTGGTAGGCTTCAAACAACAAATTATGCAAAACTTTAAAATTTTCCAAAGGCTGAGTAAAGTTACAAACTGCTTAGATTTTCAGAAAACTTTGCAGATTCATAACAAAATTATGTGAAAATAATTAAAATTACGATAGTCACAAATGACGTCATAAACAAAGCATAACATCACAAAAGAGACCCGATTGGCAAACACTGTTGCAAACTGTTGCCAAAACACTGGTGAAGCAACACAGCACGATCCTGTAACAACTAAACTACATGCAACCAACGTGCAACATGTGACAACAGTGTTTCATGCAACGTCTGCAGTAACCATCGCATTCAGATCTGACAGATTTTCTAAAGGACAACATGGACGAGCCTAGACAAGTTTTGAAATCCTTCAAATGTCTTTTTTAATACAAATTTATTAACCATAAAGCAAAAATGAACATAAAGGTCAATTGTTGGAGTAGTGTGATAATCATTCACATTCATACGTTTGTTAGCCTAACACTGAACCATGGGACTCATGGATTGGTCTTACAGGGGCCCTGATTCTGAGCCAAGTGGGCCATATTGCTGTCAACAGTGTCTAAAAATTGAATCACACCTGACTGAGTGGGCCTATGATGCCATGTGGGCCACATTGATTTACACCACCGCATATGTTCCTAATGTCAGTTTCTATAATATCATGTCTTCAATATTTAAACAATAACTAGGACAAGCAAAATATTACTGTTAAATTGGCCAGTTAGACAAACAATAAACAAAACTGTACTAATCCAAAATATTCAATAATTCATCACCAGTAAAACAATGAACTGAGCTACTAAGAATAGCATCACAATCAATGAAAAATCATTGCAGGGAAACAATGTTAAGCTTCATTTTTTTCTGATTGTAGCATACTTCTTCAGACACTGTTAATAATTTATCTAGGCAACAGGCTTTGTTTGTTTTAATGGCAATTTTTTCTGTAAGACGAAACCAAAACAAGGCATTGTGTGCGTTCTTTCTCTTCAATTCTAACAATAGAGTTGACTCTAATCAAAACATCAAATGCATTTGAACCTCTATTCCCGAGAATTTATCCCAATCCTGACCTCAGTGACTGCAGTAAAGGTACATTAATACCCCGTGGTCACTGCACGTTATGCATCAGATTGTAACTTAGGTCAAATTCAATAAAAGGACAGAAAATACCTCTGGCGATATGCACTCGATTTGCAGACCCATTATTTAAGACAACTGCTTCATGATGCACCCAGGACAGACAGAGATGGTCCATTAGCAAACAGAACTCTTGGCAACAACACTAGCTAAATCACTAAAATCTGTTAGATCGTAGGACCTGCACTTCTTAAAAAAACTTAAGAATCTTGGCGTCCACACTGCAGAAACATCGTGGGTGGGGGGGGGGGCGAATTTGAGAAACTGCCAAAAGCTTGAATTCTACACATCACAGAACACTGCACTAGCTACTCAATCAATACTTTAATCCCACTCGACGCAGGGCAGAGGAGCAGTGGTCAAGAAATCGGTTTCGTCTCTCGTTTGCGCGATACAAGGTGAAACAGAAACCACAAAAGCTATACTAGGGACGTAGCCAGGCATGGGCAGGTTTTTAGGTTTGGGGCTTTAAGCCCAAGATTCACTCCCTTTCTTCCTTTTGAGCCCGCAACGCCATTTGGGGCTTGAATTCATTGGGAGGGAGGGACTATCTTCAGGCTTGGGGGCTTGAGCCCCTCCCAAGCCCATTCCCAGCTGCTACGTCCCTGAGCCATACGACTTACAAGCATTCAAGACAACTGTAACTGCATACACAGAACCGTACCGCGCAAAATAACGGGACGACACGCCAACAGATTCTGACAAACAATCTCAGAAGCGACAAACTAATGGGTGGAGCATGCAGGGAACATAACATCGGTAATTCAATGCAACGTGACGTGGTACCGAGGAGCGGCTGCAGCTGCGGCTTTTCTGGCGGTGAGTTGGCCCCCTCGCTCGAGCTCGACGACGTTTCGTCCTCTGATATGTCGGAAACAAGAGCACAAAAAGATGTTTATTCTAGGCCCGCTTGGAATCCCCAAAGTCCCCAATTTTTTTAGATGTTGGCTGGGGTAATGGATCGCCCCAAACGTTCAGTAACCCCCAAACACAAAATCCCCACCAATGTCAAGGGGCTAGAATAAACACTGACAAAAAGAACTGGATAATGGAATACACAGTCTTAGAGTTTATATCCGATGGACTGGCCCACCAAACGTAATGATGGATAATATATATCCGCAGAACTGGTCCACTATGATATTACATGCAGAACTGACTGGTTTCAATATGAACCAGAAATACTGCAACATTAAGCGTCATATTAACTCTGTTTGGCTGTAGTTTCGTAGAGTTGTTGTTGAAATGCATCAAAAAAGGCACAACAAAACTGTAGTATTCTGTACTCAACTCTTCATAAACTTGAAAAATCTTTTCATAAATTTACATGTACAGAACATCTTTCAGCAGCAGCTCTGACCAATTAATCAACCATTTTGGACAAATATGTCTCTTCTGATTATCCATCAACTTGCACTAAATCTACGAGTCATTTAATGAAAATATTTAATTAAACCAACTCCACAATTTGTCACACCTCTGAGACAATTTGTTCTATTTAGTACAGAAAAACTCAAGATGGTGTAGCAACTGCGACGTTACTGCAGATGTTTGTGCAACACAACTGCATGCAGTCATAAATTTCCAAAGGACGGAATGAAAAGAAACTGTAGGAAAAAAGCAGTCATCCAACACGGCAGAACATCGAGATGTAAAATTACTAGATCATAAACAACTCTTAAGATCACAAATCTAAACAAAAGAACACATGATTACGAGGAAAAAAACAATAACAACTTTGTTCACTCGAGGCAAAGAACAAAGCACAAGATTCAAAACAAAAGAAAGAGAAGATAGAAGTTTAGACACAAAAACTACCAAAGAACTGCTTATTGGTGAAGTTCATACAGCAAAAACTGCAGTCTAAAACTTTCTGTGCACACAACTCAGTGCTACTTGAGGACAAGAGGGCAAAGAATGAGATTACCGTTACACAGCAAGATCATAATGTGAATGAATGGCCAGGTATTATTATTATTATTATTATTATTATTATTAGTAGTAGTAGTAGTAGTAGTAGTAGTAGTAGTAGTAGTAGTAGTAGTATTTATTAATTATTATTATTTATTTATTTATTTATTTATGTATTAATTTATTATTATTATTATTATTATTATTATTATTATTATTATTATTATTATTATTATTATTATAGTGGCAAATGGACTAAATGGCAAAAGGCTGGTTAACAAAGAGAGACTAAAGAACAGAAGATTAGTAATTCATTGTCATGAGTTTGCTCAAAAGGGAACATTTGATGCACAAGAGACATTTTTTCTTAAATTGTGTGCATTCAAGCGACTTCAAGCAACTGACCCACTTGGTTTTATTTAGATTGCATTCAACACAGTTGGTCCCATCTCTCTGTAGCATCACACTGTCTGTCTAATGTTACAGCATTTACATACATTGTCTGAGGTCGTACATTTCTTTTCAACCAACGGTTCCACCTTTGGGCTTACTCTACCAGCACATGCAGTTACAGTGTTGACGCCGAGATGTTGAGACTACCTGTTGAGACTACCTGAGATTACCTGTTGAGACTGCAGGTGCCTTCCAATAACTGTGTCATCAAGGCCACTTTGAAAAATGATGACGACAATGATGATGATGTGAATGATGATGAGGATGATGATGACAATGATGATGGTTTGCTATACCTACACTATCACAATATATATATATATATATATATATATATATCTATATATATATATATATATACCAATATATATAATCAAATCCTACTAATGCAGAATGCAATTGTTCTTCAAGTATGACATAATGTGGATTTGATTGTATGACTGCAGCCAATGAAATGTAACATTTTACAAGAAGCAAATGCTTTTGATTTTAAAAGAGACTAGGAAAGCAGTCTATAAATTTTGAAACAAATGACTCAAAAACCAAACTATAGAATGAAACAGCCATGAAATGTTAAGTGAAAAAAAACGTTGAAAAGGAAAAGCACTTGAACATGACTGTTCAATACTCAAATGGCATTAAACAAACATTTAAAAAATCTGCCAAACGAAGTGTAAAAGTCTCAAAATAGTGCAGAACCTTTGAAATATAAATCTTTAAAAAAGCACAAACTATAGAAAGCAAGACAAAAGTAACACAATAAAGTAGACAAGTATACAAGCAAGTAAGATGGTGTTACGTGTTTTTAAAATAGACAAGGAAAAATGCTGCCTGTCGCAAAAACCTAATAAGACTGAAAGCAATGCACATTGAAGAAGCGCGAGTAAGATCAGCGCAAATGATGACAAACGCGCAACCGACGCAAAAAAGTCATCGCAAAAACGACAAACGGTAGGTACGTCAGCCATTGCATGCTGTTACTAATGATGAAACGCTTAAATTGTCCTCGGAAAAACTTACCGGCCTGTGCTGCATCGTCATCGGCAACACTTGGGTACAGGTCGCTGTCCTCGTAGACCGCCTTTTCCTGGCCTTCAAGAAACTGTTCGAGCTGTCCTGAAAATTCAAAACAAATCCAAGGCTGGCTAATAAATAACAGGATCACAGGGAAAACCGAAAATGTGCAGACGCTATCCGAACATTCTGACCAGTCGCTGTGCTGTGCTACCGACCTGCAAAATCACATTACAGCCGAATCCAATAACTGTATAAGCGCATGTCGGATAAATGTACAATCCGATTACGTGCATACGGTCAGGCAAAATATTAAGAACTAAGTGCTGTAGATTTCAACAGAATTTGGTCGTTAACAGAAATGGAAAGTATTACAACCGCGCGAAATTCAACCGGCCTCAAAGACTGAGCTTAATGCAAACTTGAATGCGTACGTTTTTCTACGTCAGGCTTCAGCCGTTTGTTTTTTATGAGAATCTTTTTCTTCAACTGGTTTGGCGAAGGAAGTGGAACATCTGCTTCAAGCTGCAAATACAAAAAAATAGCACAAATGAATTACATTTGACATATTAACCCTTAACCGCGTATTTAACTGTAACTCAATGTAAAATGTACGGATATATCCGGGGTCCCCAGTTAAGCAGTGGCGGCTCCACCGGGGGCAGGGGGAGTGGCCTATTGAGAGCCTGGCCCCAGTGGTCCCCAGTTGGGACCCTATACTTAATGCTACATACATTAAACAACAAATGGTTGGCCCCCATGATTAGAAGTTGCCCCCCAACGCCCCCACTTGCAAATCCTAGAGCCGCCACTGCAGTTAAGGGGTTAATTAACAACAAAACAAAGCTGAAGCAAAACGTGCCAAAGTGAATCGCTATCCTCAACCACAAAGGAACTGTTAAGCCACAAAGAAATGTAAACAAAAGTGAAATGATTGAACAACAACAAAATGACTCGACCGTAAATAATTGCTTTAACCATAAGGAACTGACCATCCCTGGAGTCAAGAATCCTTGACCAATATCACCAAATGGACAGGCATTTGCATAATAATACTACTTGCATGCACTGTGCACAAGAACAAACATCTAATACAGAAATACTTTCGTAAGTACTACATAGATTCACGAGGTTTTATATACCCTTTTGTTTTTGTCTAGTTTAAATATAATATAATCAATAATTTTTTATAACACCCCCTTTAGAAACACCCAGAGGCACTGTTCACTCATTTTGTAGCACTCGAGAAGTGCAATACAAGATCAGTGCTGAGTGCAGAGATCACTATTCTGGCTTTTTACTTTCTGGGACCCCGAAAGTAATGTTGAAATGGAAAATGATTATTGGTCTTGACAGAAATGTTGTTGTTGCGACAAAGACAGGAAATATCAAATTCAATCCTGCTGTTGATTCAAATTCAGTGGAGGGAATATCTGTTGATGAATTGGAAACATGAGATCGATTTAAGCAAAATAACGACGACGGCGACAAAATTGCAGCACAGACTACTAACTGGTATGTAATCATAAGGCTTCTTCAGCAAGTAATCTCCAAAGATATCTTCGCAGTATTTCGCCATCTTTAACTGCTGCGGTTTGCTGGTAATCAGATGAACAGCACAAAAACAACACATTATTATAATTAACTATCATCATCATCATCATCATCATCATCACCGTCGTCGTCGTCGTCGCCGCCATCATCATCATTTAATCTGCACAAGGTCAAAAACAAGGTTTGATTCAGGATGGAGGATAACTAAGGATAATGGTCGATAAAATTAATAAAAGAAAAGAATAAATGATAAATGAATTTCTACTATCAATCCTATCGCCAAGCATTGCAATTTATATCGTCAATATCTTCACACAGGTGCAATTGCAATCATCAGGTCTAACCTGCAGTGGTTCTCAAACGATAGAAGTACCGGATACTCTGACGTAACAAATGCCGTGTCACGTATTGCATATATCACGTCCTGCAACGCACAAGGTACGTGCATACGAAAAATCTCATGCATAAATGCCTTCCGATTGTTCTCAATTTTAACAAAGGTTCATAATAAAATTATTACTGCCATTAATATCAGTAATATTGGTCGTGATCCTCGTTAACTTTGGAGATAGAATTACTCATAATAATCCTGCGAAATTACGGTTGGAACAGCGTACAAGCCAAGTGAGTACATACGCGCAGGAGAATGTCAGTACACATTGCTTTTCCGTGAGTGATGATTGGTTCTTGGTCTTCTCCCCTTCCATCCCAACAGTCAAGCTCTATACATCTACGGCACAAGAGAGACTTTTACAAAGACTTCAACAACTCTTCTCAAATATCACAATGGAGAAGTTAACGGCTGATTGGCTATAGGAGTATCCAGAACAATCTCTATGGTCACTGATCTATGCCCACCAGCTAGAAATCTGCTTCTGCCATTGGCGTCTATTAATAGACGACAATGGTTTCTATGGTTTCTGCCCACCAGTGGGCGGAGCAACCGGACTTTGTTGGTAAACACTGGATACCCCTATTTCCAATCTATTTTACCAGTTGCTCTAATTACGCAAAACTAATTTATAAAACTTTCGCCATGAACTGCATCAGTTAGCTTTCTGCAACCCTGTCAAAGTGCAGACTTTTACTATTTACTACAATTGAAATCAACATGAAAGTCATTCAGGTTCACTAACAAATCAAAATGCAACTTATCACGGTGCTGCGACATTGCAGATGATGATGATGATGACGACGATTATGTGCGGTAACAGTAATAACAACATTAACATCCAGTAAATAACAATATACTTGCAGTACAAATTACATATTGTGCAGTAAATAGTAAAGTCCATCAGTAGCTATAAGTAATCCAGGGGAAAACCAATGCTCTAGTCACGAGAGCATTGGTGATGAGCATTGGTGTAGACGACCGTAGAATCTAATCATCATCATCATCATCATCATCATCATCATCATCATCATCATCATCATCATCATCATCATCATCATCATCATCATCATCATCATCATCATCATCATCTTCTTCTTCTTCTACATCTTCATCATCATCATAACAACATCATCATCATCATCATCATCATCATCATCATCATCATCATCTTCTTCTTCATCATCTTCATCATCATCATAACAACACCATCATCATCATTATCATCATCATCTTCTTCTTCTTCATCTTCATCATCATCATAACAATATCATCAACATCATCATCATCCATCATCATCATCAGCTACTGATGGACTTTACTATTTACTACAATTGAAATCAACATGAAAGTCATTCAGGTTCACTAACAAATCAAGAACAGAGATCATCCTCACAATCTCAAACATTATTAACCTGCATCCGGCCAGAAGAACCTGGCGGTACATTTCTACGGAAGACTTTCCTCCAAACTGCCTTCCCGTCAAGTAAGTATTATGCGATGAATTTATGAAGTAGTGTGCCAACGACTGGTCCATGTCCTGGTAAATGTCGAGTCGGTCCAAAAAGACGGGCGCGTTTTCGTCCGACATCAGATATCGACAGAATCCGTCGACCGACAATTTCCCTACAAATACACAGAATCGGAAGGAAAAAACACTGGAATCTACCGGCACAGCAGCCTCTACGTTTCATTTTGTGTGCAAAATTTTCAGATATTTTCACACAAATCTTCATACTTAATTCAAAGTATTCATAAGTTTGTTTTGAAAATTAATTCACCTGGAAACACTATCCATTAATCCAGATATAACTGATTTCCACCCCTCCCCTCCCCCCTCCCCCCCTCCTCCCCATAATTAAACATTCAGTTGCTCATAAAGCCTTAAACTTTCACTCTGGTTTGCACTTCCACATTTCACCAAATTGAACTATTATTTGTTATCGAAATATGATTTCTTACCAATATGCAATGCATCTTAGCATTTGCTTTAATAACTGCATATGCACCTCACTTTTTTAATAATAATAGTAATTTGCACTTCTTTAGCACCATTTCTAATATCCAAGGGTATCAATCGATGGTACTTCAAATCCATCCGCAAAAGACCAGGTCATTCTAGAGATCAGTCAGAGGGAAACAGCAAGACAGACTATGGAGGAAATGCTAGATCTGAAAATACTCAGTTTATTGGAAGAGCTGACAACCTCAGGGATATATTCTCAGTGTACGAATTTGAGCGTGTTCCATTATTATTTATGAATTTTCCATCCGATACCAAACAAAATTATTTTAATTTGATTGATTTGAAGTCTTAAGAAAACAGAATAACCCAAAAGAGATAAGTGCTACTTGTTCTTTGCAAAATTCGAAGCATTACAAGTGGATTTATGTTATTGAGCCAATCCTACCTTCTGCCCTGAAGTCCTCTCTTGGCTCATAGTTATCGATGATCTGCTTCACTCTCTTCCGATCATAGAATGGAAAGAGGATTTCATTTAGACGAGGATCACTCTGACGCTAGAACCAAAACAACAATGGCCCTTGAGTTTTGCAAAGGGGTGGGGAGATGGCAGAGAGGCAACACGCTAGGGAAACACGCCGACGCAATGCAATCGAGTCCCGCTGGAGCCCCAAGGTCGACTCAGCCTTACTCGCTAGCAGGCGGTGATAAAAATGAGGAGCAGCACTAAGCTGTGAGGTAAAACGTGGGTCTGGGGAAAGTAATGGCAACCTTCATCGTCTTTTTCTAGGTGCCCTGCAGGTTGACTGTGTCGGCAATCAAAGGACCTCCATTAATTCCGTCTGGTCTTCTGTTGCACGGATGATATCAATTGTTTCATAGTTTCCAACCCTTAGATAGCATAAGCTGTCCAGATCTCTTCTTCTTTGTCTTCCTCTATCCCCTTTTCCCTCAATCATTCCTGCTCTAACAAGCTTCTCTATTCCATCTTTCATCACTACAAAAAAAATCCAGTTTTTTCTTGTCATTATTGTTGCCACTGGTTCCCACTTTAACCAACACTTTGTTGTTCTTCATCTTGTCTTTCCAGCCGATTCTCATCGTCCCTCTAAAGAAACATATTTCCCCCCCCCCATGATTTTGGACACTGTCCATGTCTTGCAGCCATGTAGCAGTATTGGCCACGCATAAGATTTCAGCACATTTATTCTAGGAATAAGGAATAGGAATAAGAAGCTACTTCGGTGCATCTTTTGAAAGTGCTTTAGAAATTAACGAGATTTTACTTATTCTAGTTAACATTGTCAAGTGTTTATTTTTCTAAATGCTGACTTAGCAATGCCAGTTCTTTTTCTGAATGTCAGCCTACCTCAGATAATTAATGGCTTATACCACTAACATCACTGATTGCGTAGACCAGAGATAAGCGCCATACCCCAACGCTCAAACCTGAGTACGGGACCCACCTTTACCTCTCATTAAATGAAACTTATGTCGTTTTTGGACATTTCCAAATTAACAAAACAATTATATTCTGCAATACTGTACCTTTAAAATCAAACTAATTTTAGCAAAATATCGCGATTTTTATCGTTAAAAATATTTGGAAAAGACTCACATCGTTCAGAAAATCAATCAACCTTGGCACTGTTAAAAAATTCAGACCATTTCCCCTAAAATATATAAATGATTCGTCTCAAAAAAAGTAAAATAACTTCAAAGCAATAATATCGCCTAAAATAAGACACACCAAAATTCATAATATATATATATATATATATATATATATATATATATATATATATATATATATATATATATAAATAAATACATACATATACACACACACACATCAAATATCGATACTGACACAAATGGCACGATATCCGAAAATGCCTTTCATTTGGTGTAACCATTCTCAGACGTCCCATGCATTATGGCAGTGTTGATCTAGAAGATCAAGACTGACTGGCTGACTGATTGACTGATTGATCGAGTCATCAGACTTGTTTATATTTGAAAAAACCAAAGACTGCACAAAAAGCAGTGAGTAATCGCTCCTTCCATTTTCAGGGAATCGAGGAAACAATTAATCCGCTGTCAGTTTAATTATCCCATGATTATGACAAATGACCGATAGAAACAAGACTATATCTCATCTGTATCTCATCAAGTGTAAATATACACATATTACACAAAGCCCTATTCTGACATCACGTCAGTCTGACGTAAAACCAGAGATCACAATCAAACTGAAATTACAACAAACAGTGACGCAGCCACGGGGGAGGTTGGGGGTTAAAACCCCCCTTGGACGGCGCAAAAAAATTTTTTGATGTATTCCCATGCAATTTTTATTTTTTGAGGCGATTTTTGGGGTGAAAACCCCCTTTGGCTGTTATCGACGAATTTTTTTTTCAAAACCCCCTTCCGGAAATCCTGGCTACGCCACTGATAACAAATAAATAAATGAATAAACACACAGCTTGGTCTATCTGATTGAATCTGTCTATTCATCAGAGTTATTCAACTGCAATTCGAGCACATGAATTGCCACCAAACGCAAGGAGGAATTTACAGACACGACATGGGCGCCTTAGCCACGTCGTAAATCAAATGGTTCTTTTCATTACTCTTGATTAAATAAAAAAATTCAGACTAAGCGCCTATAAATAACGAGCAGCCACTGCGGTACTACCTGCAAAAGCGCTATATAAATTTACGATTTCAATTACTTACTTACTTACTCAAAAGCGTCACATAGGGCGAATCGAAGCTACGGATATAACAAGGCTCAAATTGGGTCTTCACTGTCAATGCAACTATAAAAAAATCAATTCATTTCTTCTCATCTAACTTGCACGAAAGAATGAGAATACCGGTACACAGATTGACATAAAACTAAATTACTGGCGTCTTCTTGGTAAGGAGGTAAAATACGTACAGTTCCTTGAACAGCTCCTCGATGTCTGACCGCGGACAGATTTTGTGGTACAGGTCGTAAAACGCGTCGAACATGAAGGCATCGGCATCGATTTCTTCATTCTGCACACAAATACTACCGTGTCTTAGATAATCTTCATGGTACGCATGCACAGTGCGAGGTGCCTATCTGCACCAAAGATTCCCATCTCAATTTTAAAATTGCACATTTTCTGCACCAAATACATTACCTCTGTCAAGTGCATATCATCACATCAATCACAAGGATTTCTAGGAGTAGTAGTAGTAGTAGTAGTAGTAGTAGTAGTAGTAGTAGTAGTAGTAGTAGTAGTAGTAGTAATAATAATAATAGTCAAAAAAGTCAGTCAAAGTCCTTCGCGAGCTTCACAGGCTCATAGGGTGGCGCTGATCTCCGTTTCTATAGCCCTCAGCCAGGCGTGCAATGCCACGGGATACGGGGTTAGTGGATCGCGTAGCGTACCACTGCTCCTCATTTTACCACCCAAAAAAAGGCTGAGTCGACCTTTAGGGCTCCTGCGGGACTCGAACCCGCGACCTCCTGCTCCATTGTCCAACGTTGTTACCACTCTGCTAACTTCCCACCCCAAATAATAATAATAATAATAATAATAATAATAATAATAATAGTAATAATAACTACATTTTAAGTGACTTAGTAGGATCTCTCCTAAGTTGGAAAAACACAGTACAGTAAACTAGCAACTGTATATAACCATGCAAATTTTACATATAAAATGATCTGCAAATACAATGCATGTATGTGTGCACGTGCGCGTGTGTGTGTTTGTATGTGTTTTGTGTACAATCTGCAAAGATTCTCAGTGAAATTTTAAGGGAAGTGTTATGCTGTAGTGGAAAGGCCATTATTACGATACATTTCGTGGAAAATAAGACCAAGATGGCGACCTTTCCACTTGGAAATCCAAGATCCTTGAGACATTGCATCACCATTTTCTCAGTTCGACTCGAGGCAAATGTTCTTGTGATGCTACAAAAATTTAAAGACCAAGCTATATCTAAAAATTCAATCATTTCAGTAAAATGAGTCAAGTGTAGACAAATTTGCAATAAAAAATGACCTCAAATAGACAAAGATGGATTGGTTTCTTGTCATACATTAAAAACAAAACAAGCTGAGAAGAAATTACAGCAGAATTTAAAGAATCGTGCCACAATGGAAAGCTTAATGTTATAGACTTAGAAAATAGCAATTCTTTTGACTCAAATCTAACGCGACAATGCAATGTATGGTCAACATGAACTTATCCCACAATAGATGACCCTGATCACACAGACCTTCGTACCGGAATTTTTCCACTCGGATTAATCATGAAACTCAGTTTCATCCAACTGTTAAAAATAAAAGAACGCCTTAGATGATAACAGTTCTTTGGCAGATTAGGCATTATAGCAGTATAGAAATTATTATAATTCTTAAGTAAAACACATTACAAAGCTTACAAAAGCAACATAGGCTATTAACCTCCAAAAGTGCAAATAAAATAAAGAAATGAGCACTGCTACTTCCTCCTCCCCCCCCCACCTCCTCTCCCACCAGCAACAGCCACAATTTCATTGGACCAGACACAAAATCTAATGCATACAATGAAATTCCATAAGAGAAGATGAAGAACAATGATAAAAAATCGATCTTAAAGAGCGGTTTCTGGGTTTGAAAGACTTTTCTCAACAACTCACTGCTTCTTGAGACATGTCATCGGACAAACGTTGTTCGCTTTGAAGTTGTGTGTAATCTTTCTCAGGCTTTGAATCCATTCCTAAAATAAATTTTAACGAATAGCAAACATCATCATCTGTAAACAGAGTGTTATCACAATGATGAGGATGACCAAATCAACAATAATAACAATAAACATAATAAGGGTTGTAACAACGATAAAAATAATATTAATAATAACAGGACTTAGAATGGTTAAGAAGCATCTGTCCTGTGTGAGAACCACTGAGCTCCATTTGGCCACTTGGCTGCTATTCAAGTTACAGCTTTGTTAATGTATTCTCTTTCTTTGTCTTCATACAACTGCTACTCCTACTGCCATGTGCTACTGCTACTACTACTACTACTACTACTACTACTACTACTACTACTACTACTACTACTACTACTACTACTACTACTACTAATAATAATAGTAGTAATAATAATAATAATAATAATAATAATAATAATAATAATAATAAGAAGAATAAGAAGAAGAAGAAGAAGAAGAAGTAGTGATAATAAAGATGATGAATTTTAATATAATCAGATACCATTCCAGTGTGCAAAGTGCTATTGCACATAAGGTGCTATGCTCAGATACCATCTAGAGGTGTACATAGCTATTGCACATAAGGTGCTATGCTCAGATACCATCTAGGGGTGTACATAGCTAGTGCACATGAAGTGCAATGCTCACACTTTTCCTTCAAATGATGCAGAGCATAAAAGCGACATTTATTTCCCAATGTCAGAGTCCAATCTCGACCACCTGTCTAGCGTGTCACTCACTTTGGCAGTTTTGTCGTCAGGAGCGACAAAGTTATTATAGCTGATGTTGACGAGATCGAGTCCCGAGCAGACGGTCACCGTCCTTGTCTCGAGAATTCCAGATCCCCGCGACTCCAAATCAATCGCCATTTTTATATCCTAAAACGAAAATGAAGCCTTTGTGCAGAGTCTTTTGCCCAGACACCGCGCCTTTGGGAGGAAAATTGACTTGGATGGAAGGAAAGAAACACAGTTCAATGCAAACATTTGTGTCAGTGCTGGGATTTTTTGTTTGGGGGGATTTTTGCGGTTGGGGGGGGGGGAATCTCCTCCCATAACAGGCCTGGATAAAACATTGCCTTTGAGTATGCTAAATAACCGACAGACAACAAGAGATTTCCAAAAATTAGCACTTTTACTAGGCTATTATGGAAATCATTAGCTGTGGGAAAAGTCGATCCACATCGTGGAATCCATAACCTGAGGATTATCACAGTTGACGATTTATTAAGGCAAGGTTACAGACAGACTCATGGAGAATTATCAGTCCATGAAGGCTGAGTATTAAATGTATCGTAAGTACATAAGAGCATTAACAGGAAAAGGGAAGTTAGTAACAGATAGAAAAGGGTTAATATAAATAAACAGTGTTACAAAGTTACAAACAGAAAAGAGTATAGGAAAGACCAGATGAAATTAACCCCTAGTTTCCAAATATCTCAGAAGTCTCGATGGGAAGTTTGTATATCCTTGTTTCTCACTTCCTGGTCAGCGGTGAGTAAGTAAAAGCCTACCGAGAAACATTTAAAGGAAGCTGAACAGAGATAGTGATGTTCTGCACTGTGAGATCCTACACAGCTTAGAGAACTGTTGTTACAACACAAAGTGACAATGTTATCAAAATGGTGACATTTTGGAACATTTTGGAACATTTGACTAGGCATAAAATTGTTAAAATGCATGGAAAAAGTATACACCTGTTGGACTTTCTGGAGGAGGTTTTTGATTTAGCTTTTGATAAAGTAATCAGATCAGCCAAACTGAAGTCCTGTGGAATAAGGGGCAATATTCTCAGATGGATTGAAAATAAGTTCGCAATGGGCAAAGCAGTGCCTCAGGGCTCAGTGCTTGGGCCATTGCTTTTTCTAATTATATAAATGATATCGATGAAGGATTACTGTCCAAAATTTCAAAGTTTGCTGATGACACAAAGTTATGCAGAAATATAGACTCGGAGGATGGGAACAAGATCTAAGGAAATTGTTTCTGGTCTGTGGACTGGCAGATGCTTTTCAATATTGATAAATGTTCTGACTGTCTGTAATCTTGGGGATAATCACTCTTTGAATCCATCTCAAATGTTTTTCAATTGTGAGTGACAAAGAGATAATCATTAAACTTTATAAGTCATTAGAGGCCTCATCTTATTTAGGGAATCCTGAAAAAGCTAGAATTTGAAGATGGTCAATGGGTGCCATAAAAACTCGAAAAAGACTTCAATATTGTGGACTGGGCATTAGAAAGGAGAAGAGAAAGAGGGATTTGATAGAAACATACAAAATAATGACTGGGAAAGTAGATGTGCCATATGATCGATTCTTTACATTGGCACACTATAGCAGCACAAGAGGCCACAAGTGCAAAATGTTTAAGCAGAGGGTTGGTCCAAGAAAGAAAACTTTTTTTAGTGCAAGGGTTGTGGACAAATGGAACAGTTTGACTTGCTATCTAGATAAACTAGGTTATTGAATGCAGAACATCAGTGGTTTTCACACAATCTAAAATTAAAATCATTATTACAACACCAATGCACATCAATCAAGATCAGATCAAAAGCAGCATCAGAAGGCCTAGAAGGGAACAAATCTCTGTCTGTGCTTGTCTGTCTGACTGTCTGTCTCCTCTTTCTCTCTTTTTCTGAGTGTTCAAACAGAACTAATTTAGGGAATCTAGGCTATTTGTGTGGCAAAACTCACCCTGGGCTGAGTACCCTCGCGTATGTCACTGACTTGGGAACAGTCGATGACTTGACCTTCCTGCAACACATGATCAATCAATCAATCAATCAATCAATCAATCAATCAATCAATCAATCAATCAAACCTGTTGCCAAATCAGTCAGTGACACTACTACTACTACTACTACTACTACTACTACTACTACTACTACTACTACTACTACTACTACTACTACTACTACTACTACTACTACTACTACTACTACTACTACTACTACTACTACTACTACTACTACTACTACTACTACTACTACTACTACTATAACTAATAATAATAATAATAATAATATTAATAATAATCATCATCATAATAGATTCAACACCTGTTGATGTCTGTGGAGTCTATGTTATTTGGCGCCCATGGAAGGCAGGGTCAGAAAATTTAATTTACAGGTTAACAAATCTTTGATTAACAAATGACATTTTATTGACAAAAGATTGAAACTACAGATGCACTTATTCTTGCTTTCACTGAAGTGAACTGATCTATGATCGTGTACTCAATGTCGGTTTTCTCCGTTTCTTCTCTTTCTACGCTGAACAGAGAGCAAGATTACAGTTTTCCGCGCTTCCTTCGAGTGGTGCCAAGAGCATCTACTCTACCTTCCGTACAGTTTGTTCCAAATTCTGTCGGTCATGAACTGTGTGGTTCAACACCTAGTTAACTGTGGCCAGCAAACCGCTAGTCAAAAATTTAGTAAACTAGCTTGACATCGAAGTAATCAGTTACAAAAAAAGTGACCAATTAGACAACAAATCATACTCCTTGCATTGTCCAATGTCAAACAGGGTATCAATTATATAGTATTTTTGTGGTCTATAGAACTTGTCATACAAGAAACCAGCTCTCTTAAACCCCTTCTTATCTCTCGTTCGATTTTTTAGACATATGACAGATAACAGATTACTGAAAGACTTTGTATAGTGTCGTTTCAAATGGCTCACCATTTTTCGGGGCATTTCGAATGCTGTAGAATAAAATTGAGGCAGAATATATTGACAATTCTAGTACGGTTTGACTCAGCTAAGCTGGGGACATATGAAAATGTGGTTTTAATTTGTTTCATCACTCTTCTGAATTTTGCATATCTATAGCCTACTGTAGCACTAATCCTTGCATTGTCCAATGTCAAACAGGGTATCAATTATATAATGTTTTTGTGGTCTATAGAACTTGTCATGCAAGAAACCAGCTCTCTTTAAACCCCTTCTTATCTCTTGTTCAATTTTTTTGACATTTGACAGAGAACAGATTTCTGAAAGACTTTGTATAGTGTCGTTTCAAATGGCTCACCATTTTTCGGGACATTTCGAATGCTCTAGAATAAAATTGAGGCAGAATATATTGACAATTCTAGTACGGTTTGAATCAGCGAGGCTGGGCACACACGAAAATGTGGTTTTAATTTGTTTCATCATTCTTCTGAATTTTGCATACCTATAGCCTACTGTAGCACTAATCCTTGCCAGAGACGTCATTTCACTGTTTTTCAGGGGGGGCAAAACACTTTCGACCTGACAAGTTTGCGAAAAAGTTGACAACTTTTTTTTGCTTGTGAGTCATTTTTTTTGATTAGTTACTTCAGGTTACCCGAGACATCAAGCACTCCTTTAGGGGCTGCTGACCTTTTTTTGCTTTCCAGTGTATTTTTACTTATTTAGCCAGCCAATTGGTATGTAAAAACTAAATAACACAAACATTGGCGGGGAAAAAATTTTCCCTAAAAATCGGGGGGGGGGGCAAATGCCCCCTGTCCCCTGCCCCCCCCCAAATGACGTCCCTGGAGCATAGCCTGAAGTCTGAAATCAGCAAAAAAGTTATCAAACATGAATTTTACAGAAATTTTGTCTTAAGTATTGGAATAAATATACGAAAGTCTGTTTGAAATACTATAAAGAATCGTGCAAAAGACTCCAGTGAAGAAGAGGTCTCACTATATTCCAGCGGCTGCATGCGCCAAAGGATCGAGAGACAAAGGCATCGCAGGGCAAAGGCAAACGCGACGTGTATTCAACAGAGTGCCGGACGAAAGTGCTATCAGCAAAGGCGCGATAACACCGCGGAAGGCAGACGGCGTAAACAAAACGACATCACCTGCCAAGGGCGGCGTGGGTGGGGTGGAGTTTAGGGGGCGGAGGGTGATGGTGGTGGAAACGAGGAAGAGCGTAGAGCTGGGGCCCGTCTTTGTTTTGCCTCTTCCTTTAGCACTTTTTCTTCTTCTTTTTATTCTTTTACCTCCTCCTCCTCCTCCTCCTCCTCCTCCTCCTCCTCCAGGCGCTGCTGTTAAACCAGTTCGACGCAGGGATTTCGTGTTGCACCAACCGGCGCCATCCACGCGCACTCGTCGGCGGCGCTTCGGAGGGGGCGAAGTGAGGGGGGAGGGGAGTGGGTACGAGCCGACCACCCCTTTGGTCGACGTCAATACGCCGGAATCACCACCAACCATGCACGCGGCGTGGAGCCGGGCAACATCTCTCTCTCTCTCTCTCTCTCTCTGCCGAAAACACTGCACATACGCGCACTCAGACTTTATACGGCGGCAGCACGATGCATATATAATTATATATATATATATATATATATATATATATATATATATATATATATATATATATATATATATTATATTATGAATGTAATAATGTTTTTGAAGAATAACGATTTTTGCTTTGAAAGATCATAAAAGGTTCGTATAAGTTGATCACGACTTATACATAGAGTTATGGTCCATAATGGAATCAGGGATATACGGGATATATATATATAGTATATACCGACCCAAAATCAATCAAACGTCTTTAATTAGTTTTTACGATTATTTTTAAGATTTATATACCCCAAATCAAATTATGGCTATAATCTTCTAGGAACTTAAGGCGCTCTGTCAGAAGCTGATAATTTCGCTGCTAAACTTTGAGACGGAGCAGAGCGGAGTCTTTAGACTCGAAACCGCCCCCGGTGCGAGTCGTGTGTGTCGTATTGTTCGTACACTGCTGCCCATCTCACTGGCTTAGAATATATCTGATTCTGTCAGGAAGAAACACCATCATGCAACCGTATGCATTTATCAAAGATTTCCTGTAGAATCTCAATTGGATCCACGTGCATTTGACGGTATTAACATCTGAACCCCTTCTCCTTATGCATAAACCTTTGAATATAGCATAACTCGGATCCGTCTAGGTCATAACGCCTAAACAATACGGAGACTTAAGATATCATCAGTGTAACGTCTTTACAGGTCCAGGTATCCAGTTTTACGATCGATTGACGTTTTTGAATATCCTTTATTCATCATCCACTCCAACATCATCTTTCTCGGTCTACCTCTCACTCTCTTTCCCTCCATTTTTCTTCGATTATTGTTCTTAGTAGAGAGTCTGTCGGAGGACATGATCCAATTTTCTGCCTTTTCCGGATTGTATCTAAGGCTTCTTTTGAGACTATCGCCTTCATGACTTCCTCGTTTGTTTTATGCTCTGTGTATTTTCTTTAGCATTTTCCTCCAAACCACATTTCAAAAGCCTCTAATCGTTTTATATCTTCCTTTCTCATTGTTCTTACCCCTACAACGCCACATCTCAATGTTTTTACTGGCTTTTTTTAGTTTAGTTTTAGTTTATTTGCATTCTTGTCTTGAAAAAACACCATCATGCAACCTTCTTATCTCATTTCTAGCATCAGTTGTTATCAGACTTCCTAGATAGCTAAATTGGTTCCACTTGCATTTGATCTGTCAGTATTATGTCATCTGAATTCCTTATTTTTATAATACGTATAACCATATATATATATATATATATATATATATATCGGATATATATATATAACTCATATATATAACGCATATATATAAACAATACGGGACTTATAGTATATATATATATGTCTACAGCCGGCGGCGATCATGGGGGTGTCAGGACACCCCAGGGTTTGAGCCAATGGGTGTCCCCTTGCTGGACATCCCCACATAATCGCTGGAATTTTAGCATCTATACAAAAGTTGCCTCAAGTTTGGCTGTTAGCGGTCGGGGCGCCCGTTCACGTCACCAAGGCACAAGGCATGCTTTAAGTTTTAACTGATCTTTCTGAAAAGACTGACAAACAAGAAAAGGTCGTCACCAGTTTAGGGGCCCCGCCCGGGGGCCTGGAATTTCTCTCGGTAGCCCTGATTAAAAGGCTAGAAGACAACAGAATTTTCACAACTCTGTTAATCATTTCCTACACACACACACACACACACACACACACACACACACACACACACACACAGCATATTGACACGTGACGTTATTGAGAGCAGACGTTAGATGTTAAGTGGATTGACTGTGCGACGTCACTCGAAAGAAAGAATGACGTCTGACGCAGTGACATGCGCACAGTGAAGACCGCGCACAAGGCAAACAACGCTTCTCCTTGTCACCAGGAGGCGCCAGTTCTCTTATCCGGGAAGGGGTCTGTTTATCTAAGAGACATCCGACCATTCATTAAGTCAGCCTCTCCCTCTATCCCTCTCCTTCCGGTCTGTCTGTCTGTCTGTCTGCCAATCCGTCTATCTGTCTCTCTCAGTTTTTTTGTCTGTCTGTCTGTCTGTCTGTCTCTGTCTGTCTGTCTGTCTGTCTCTCTGTCTCTCTCTCTCTCTCTTTCTCTCTCTCTCTCTCTCTCTCTCTCTCTCTCTCTCTCTCTCTCTCTCTCTCTCTCTCTCTCTCTCTCTCGCTTCTGTCTGTCTGTCTGTCTGTCTCTCTCTCTCTGCCTGTCTCTCTCTCTGTCGCTGGGATCTCTGTCGCTGTCTGTCTGTCTGTCTGTCTGTCTGTCTGGGTCTCTCTCTCTCTCTCTCTCACCCAACTCTCTTTCAGTATCTCTGCCTGTCTCTCTCTGCCTGTCTCTCTCTCTAGAGAAATTTTCTATCTCTGGAAGTCTGTCTGTCTGTCTGTCTGCTCTCTCTCTCTCTCCGCAGGAAGCAACAGGGAGGGTGGGTCCGACGGACGGACGGAGACAACCTCGGTCAGAGGCACCCGGGCAAAACGCGCAAATCCGTAGAGAAATTTTCTTTCACGGAAGGGTAGTCTGAGCAGGGTCCTGGAGGCCCCCTGATTAAATCATCAGACCCACCCAGTCAAAAATGTCCAGCGCCGCCCCTGTCTCTCCGTTTGTTTCTGTCTTTCTTTCTTTGTCTCCGTCCGTCCGTCCGTCGTCAGTCTTTCTGTCTGTCTCTCTCCTCCAAATGGGTGTCTGCGCTAAGACGGAGATCTCACCTCTACGTCCCCCCCTCCGTCCAAGACCGTGAAGCTTGGAGAAAGATCCGTGACTCGGGGCAATCCTCTCCTTTGGAACGCACTTCCAGTTTCAGTGACCATGGAAACCAACTTCGAGTCGTTCTTATCGAACCTTAAAACGCATTTAGTTCGTTTATCGTATGATTGCCTTTTGTAAAACGCTCTTGCCTTTGGCCTTGGCCATGCTATAGCGCTACATAAATTATCAAGTAGAATAGAATAGAACAGAACAGAATAGAATAAGAATAGAATAAGAGTGGAAGTGGAGAAGAGAATCCGAATTTTATTGAACAGCGTCCTGCATCCACTCACATCCACCCACCCCCTTCACCATTCCCGTATCCAGTATCCACCTCATCCCGGACCCGAATCTTGAAATGCGGATAGGTGTCGGTGTACTAACGACTAATGCATTAACATTGATCATCCAATTGTCAGCACCTCCCACTCTAAAACTCCTCGGATTACAAAATATATCAGACAATACAGACAATACATAATCCATGTCCGCCGGCACCGAGTGGAAGTTAAAATGGTCCGTCAGATGTACCGAGGTTCGCTGTGCTCTTGGATGCTGGCGACGTTAGTGAATTAAGCTGTCTATCAGGAAAGGCCACCATAATAAATACCTGACAAAGCAGCCGCACACAATTATCACAAAACACGTACAGAGTGCCGGACGTTGGTCCTGTTGGTCACAGGAACACAGAACAAGACAGAAGGGGGTTTCAGGATGAGAACAAGAACTGGAGAAACAGATAATTTTTTATGAAATTAGCTACAACGAGCGCTATATAAATTACGCTGATTACACCTTCGTTGATGCGTGACACACGTCATACGAGGATCTGTTTTCCGGTTTCCAGTGAGGGCAAACACTGCCATGGATTCATCCCCCGCCCTCTATCTCCATCAGAGAAAACATCTGGCTTATCAGAGGGCAGTAACCTCCAGTGGCGGCTCCACCGGGGAGGGGCATGGGGCCCGTGTCCCCCTATTGAGTGCCTGCCCCCCCCAGTGGCCCCCTCAGTTGGGACCCTATACTTAATGCTACATACCGTACATTAAACAACAAATGGTTGGCCCCCATGATTAGAAGTTGCCACCCCAACGCCCACCCCTCCCCCCACTTGCCAAATCCTAGAGCCGCCACTGGTAACCTCCGGGCAGCGTCTACCACTTAACCAGGCATTAAAGACAATAAAAAAACCATTCACATCCAGAAAACAGCTTTGGCAAACCAAACAGCTGCCACACAAATATATTAAATGGCTGCTCAATAGGCCTATCTACCAAAAGACTCTCCAGATAATGATTTATCCGTCTGAGAGACGACGTATTTAATGATTTTGCTCGGCGCTCTGTACCACGCACCACATTCATCGAGGGTTTGACCTCATTCCCCATCACCAAGTCTGACATTTTGCACGCTCAGTGGCAGCTCCACATGAACAAGACGGGCCTGGGGGGCCGTGCCCCCTTATTGAATGCCCGCCCCCTGTTGGGACCCTATACTTATTACTACCTATCTAGCAACAACTAGTTGGCCCCCATGCTTAGAAGTTTCCACCCCAGCGTCCCCCACCCACTTGCCAAATCCTGGAGCCGCCACTGAGCCAGTGATGGCAACGGGTCACTCAAAATTGCCCCTGACCCACGCGACCCAGGGCGTCCTTGACCCACAGGTCAGTGACAGTTAAATATCTAGAATTCTAGATAATTTCAAAGCCGTTAAGCAACGTAACACTGCCCTGTTTTATTTTCTTGAGCTGCATATGCATGACTGCACCCGAAGTCTTAATAACTTCACGGATCATGGGTCAATAGGTTTTGACCCCTGACCCCTGTGACCCAACATTTGATCCACGACCCACTGCCATCTCTGAGCCACCCTATGCATACAGTGTCCGGTAAGAGAAAACCGTCTACAGGGCAGACTCGTTAACTATACAGAAGAACTTCGTTATAATGAACTCGCTTATAACGCATACTCGGTTAGAAAGTATCGCAATGCACGGTACTGTGTGACATGCTACAGTGTTATTGGATGGTACTGAATATAAGGTTTTACATTTTACAGACCCGACTTGCACGTTATAACGAAGTTCTACTGTAGCTGCTCTGAGATAAAACACGGCATACAATTTCGAAAAAATCAAAATCTGGATTATTTTTTAGCGGCACGTGGCACGTGACTCATCAGCATAAGTTTTTAAATTAACAATTAGCATCGAATAAACGTTCTGTTCTCCTTTGGGATCATTTTGTGCCAGCAAAAATAACAGACATCCTAAACTGTTGATTTGTGACTCATTCTCAGTGTGTGCACAGTCGCTCGTATTGATAAGCAGTAGAGGTGCATTGTCACTTTTCAAATATCGATGTGACGATGTGTGCTTTCCGTCCGTTATT
Source organism: Metaphire vulgaris (assembly GCA_018105865.1). NCBI lineage: Eukaryota > Metazoa > Annelida > Clitellata > Crassiclitellata > Megascolecidae > Metaphire > Metaphire vulgaris. The sequence continues at coordinate 15,128,367 of CM030846.1, forward strand.
TATTCCGTCCAACATTCCACCATCCTCTTTCTCAGTTTTCATCTTCATAACTTATTGTGACTGTCTGTCTGTATGTCTCTGTCTGTCTCTGTCTCTGTCTGTCTGTCATTCTGTCTGTCTTTCTCTCTCTCTCTCTCTCTCTCTCTTTTCTCTCTTCATTCTCTCTCTCTCTCTCTTTTTCTCTCTCTCTCTCTCTCTCTCTCTCTCTCTCTCTCTCTCTATATATATATATATATATATATATATATATATATATATATATATATATATATATATCACTAGCAAATGCCATCTGGAGTAAAAAAGAAAAAAAACTTCATACAGTAACTTCCTTTCCACTTTTCAGTCACAAAGGGACCTTGCCAGGATTAGACTGGCCTGGTAAACCAGCCCTGGAAATTTTGGCATTGCCTTACAATGGTGGGAGGCCCGGGGCAAGTACAATGTGGGAGGCCCAGTTGCCAACCACAGGGCCCAGTTGCCAACCGCAGAGCAATTCAGGATCTGCACATGGCAGGGCTGAATCTCAATAGAGAAACTGACGGAAAGACACCGAATGACCTTGGAAGATATAGCAAAGGACACAGACCTTTGGAGAGATGTCATGGAGAAGTCAATAGCTGGACACAGCTAGAGGACGAAGACCTGACCTGAGGTGTTTTAGTTATGAAGTTTTGATGAAATATACTGAAATGTTCAGGCTATGCTGGAGCACAAAGGAGGCGGATAAGAATAGCGGAAATCCGTGGAAAAAGAACGCTTACAACATTTTTTTTGCTTGTGCCAGACTACTTTTCACAATGCTTACCAGGTCGCTAACCCACACACATTTTTCTAGATTAAAGTATTTCTAATATTCTAAAAGGTACAAAATAATTTACATTTATTTCCTTAATATCTTGGCATTCATGCAGGGGACCCACCGGGAATCTCCCGGCATCCCGAGGACCCAGTACAAGTCTGGACCTTGCAGTGGCATTGTAATGACAGCAATATCTGGAATATCTTGTCATCAAATTCCTCTTCTTCTCTCTTCAACCTCCTCCTCCTCCTCTTGTTTCCTTCGTTCATTATTTTACATACAGTAGAACCTCGTTATAACAGACTCGGCTATAACGTATACTCAGTTATATCGATATTGCACTGGGCTATAATGTATACTCACTTATATCGGTATCGCACTGGGCTATAATGTATACTCATATATTGCAGTTATGTATACTCAGTTATATCGATATTGCACTGGGCTATAATGTATACTCAGTTAATGTATTACTAGGCCAGTTATATCAGTTATATCGCATTGCACTGAGCTATAATGTATACTCAGTTATATTATTATACTCAGTTATATCGATATTGCACTGGGCTATAATGTATACTCAGTTATATCGGTATCGCACTGGGCTATAATGTATACTCAGTTATATCGGTATCGCACTGGGCTATAATGTATACTCAGTTATATCGGTATCGCACTGGGCTAACAATGTTATACGATATTGCAGTTATATCTCAGTTATATCGACTGGGCTATAATGTACTCAGTTACTCAGTTATATGGGCTATAATGTATACTCAGTGTCGCACTGGGCTATAATGTATACTCAGTTTATATGCACTGGGTGTCAGTTATATCGATATTGGGCTATAATGTATACTCAGTTATATCGGTATTGCACTGGGCTATAATGTATACTCAGTTATATCGGTATTGCACTGGGCTATAATGTATACTCAGTTATATCGGTATCGCACTGGGCTATAATGTATACTCAGTTATATCGGTATCGCACTGGGCTATAATGTATACTCAGTTATATCGGTGTTGCACTGTATACAGTCCCGCATGATGAGGTACCGTATTGGATGGTATTGGACATAACGTACCTCGGATATAACGTACCAGATTTTAAAAAGACCCGATAAGTACGTTATTAATAACAAAGTACTACAGTCGGTGTCAAAATATGATCTGCACCAGGTTTCAGTGATATCGAGACACCCGACTGCAGATGGCGACGGTGACGCAATTGACGAATCTGCATCCAGTGACGTCACTGCAGTCTGGAAAAACTGGTAAACTGCACTGAATAGAAGAGACTTTCATGTCACGTGAAGTGCCAAAGAGTGCAATAACCACGACATTCACTAACGGACGGAAAAGGAGAAGATAAATAGAAATGTCAATAAGTGTCAGCCACAATGAAGGAGAATCATCAGACCTCTCTCTGTCTCTGTCTCTCTGTTTCTGTCTCTCTGTCTCTGTCTATCTGTCTGCCAGAGACTTCTCTGTCTGTCTGTCTGTCTGTCTGTCTGTCAGAGCCTTCTCTCTATCAGACTGTCTGTCTGTATGTCTGTCTCTGTCAGTCAGTCTGTCTGTCTGTCTCTGTCAGATACTTCTCTGTATCAGACTGTCTGTATGTCTGTCTCTGTCAGGCTGTCAGAGACTTCTCTGTCTTTCTGTCAGAGACTTCTCTGTCTGTTTTTGTCTCTGTCTCTGGGGGAGCACGTTGACATTTTTGGGTAAAAAGTCTCTCTTCCAAGCATAGAAATATAAGCTCGTCAAGGCATTATTCTCACATTCGCGGATTCTCTTCGATCACGCTATCCATCCCCACAAAAATTTCTCAACGGTTTTGCACAAATCCCACAACCGATCCCATCCAGAATATGGGGGGGTCTGTCCCCCTTTGTCCCCACGTGGCAACGCCAATAGGACAAGAGGCTTTGCCATTTGTAAGCAATTTGGTGGAACAAGCTTTCGCTCAAAAACATAACAACTTTAACTGATCTCAAACGACCACTTTTATCTGACCGAGTCCACAGTTGTAGAAAAATTGTCAAATGACATGTATAGCAGACTAAAGTTCTGAAATTGGACTTGCCTTGGGACAACACCCATCTTGAAATGCGCCAGAGGAGGCAGAGATAGATGGCAATGAATAGGTCATTCAAAATAACCCATGACCCACGTGACCCATTTAACTCTTGACCGTTGACCTACATTTCCATCTTCCAAGTGAAACGGTCACCGCAGAACGTAGTTTCACCAAAACACAACTTTCAAAATGTTTTTAACGTCAGTTACAATAAATGGGGCTGCTTTAGTTTAAATCTTTCTGAACAATAAAAAAAACAACTCAATCTTCTACAAAAATCTTCATTCAAAGCAAACTGATCAAGCTAAATGAGGGTGTCAGGAATCAGAGGCAAAGCCGGGAATTAAATTTGAGGGTTTTTTTGGGTTCCAGTCCCATTCTGTCTCAACACTTGCCTATCTATATTCATGCCCCGAAAAACTGTCCGACTTTTCTCCCACAATGAGAATTTTTAAAACGGAATTTTTTGGGTGTTTTTCTAATTAGGTCACGTGCCTCTGTGCCCCTTCCTGCCATGGATCCGCCCATTCCGTGTCTGGAATGAAGCCAGTTGATAAGTAAGAACGAGGAAGAGGAGCTTTCCTACCCGTCCTTCGCTCTTCCAGTAAATGAAAAAGCCGAACTCGTCGACCTTGACAAGACAGTTTTGCTCGCAGAGACCAGTTTCCTAGAAAAATCGAGGAAAAAATGCAAACAAACATTCAATATTCGACAATCACTGCTCAGAAAACCAACAAAAACGAAGCAAAAGGAGCAGCTGGTATTGGCTGCGATGGCGGTGGAAGTGATGATGATGATGATGATGATGATGATGATGATGACGACGACGATGATGATTTACACAGTACAGAATATATAGAAGAGTCCGCAAACTGAAGTGGTAAAATAATAATAATAATTATTATGCACTTTTATAGCATCAGTTCTAATACTCAAGGGTGTCAGAGAGATGTCCATGGGTTGGATTAACCCATGGGTTGGGTTGGGCTGGGTTGGATCAGAATTTTCTATATTAATGGTAGGTTGGGTCAGAAAATAAGTCATGGTTTAAGAAACTGTAATGTTTTACAGTGGGTTGGGTTGGGTCAAGTAAACCGGCTATATATATATCGGCATGGGTTGGGTTGGAGATTTGATGGATTAGGTTGGATTGGGTTCTAAAAAATGGCCCCATGGACATCTCTCAGGTATCTCAATCGATGGTATTGAAAATCCATTTGTAAAAGACCAGGTCATTCCAGAGATCAGTCAGAGGGAAACAGCTTGTTCACTTACTTCGAATACAATTGCATTTTGAAAATACAGAGTTTTCACATTTGATTTCACGTACCGGTAAGTCAATTGGATTTGTTGATTAAATAATAGTTGTACACTGTATGCCTCTCAGTCTCTTTGTATCTCAATCTTGTGTCTGTCTGTATGTCTCTTTGTTTGTTTGTATGTTTGTTTGTTTGTCTGTCTGTCTGTCAGTCTGTCATTTTTCAGTGACAGTTACAAATCTTGCTAGAGCATTTCCAAAACATATCGTGGACATTATAATAATAGAGGCGCTATAAAAATTGATCAATTGATTGACTCATCAATAGTCAAAACAGTCAACCGACCAGAGCGAAAACAACTGCTTCGATAAAAATTACACATAAACCATGTGGAAACAAGAGAGTGATTATGTAAGACTGTAGATTGCTGTTCATTAGGAAGACTTTGATAAATATTAAATATTTGTACACGTAAATAAACACAAAAGAATGCAAAAGCATAGAATTTTACTCAAGTCCCATTGATCTACCACTAAAATCCCAAAATCAATAGCAGAAGATTTAACAGCAGTATATAGGTCTATTAACCCTAGATCCCAGGAAAACATAGCTTTCAACAGGGAATTTGACTCCATGCCTAAACAAATATTAACACAACGGAAGTTTGGTTAAACAGCAATGGAACATTGCTTACTTAACAATAATAGTTCCTAATGCATCTGTCCAAAAGCGTTGATGCCTGGAGCTCGCCAAATCATACACTGCAGGCAGCATCATACAGTGCAACAGACCATCAGTAGCACTTTGGGCCAAAATACTAGCACTACATTTATCACAAAGAAATAAGAAGCAAACTTCCAGATGCATAAAATGCAGAGCAGTCAAATCGTTTGTTAAAATATGGTGACAAACATCTGTAATGTAATGTAATAAAATATTTGTATAGCGCCTCTTCTGAAGAATCACTCAGAAGCGCTCCCACAGCAAATTACTGTGTATTGACCAAAAAGATAAGTTTTAAGTCGTTTCAAAGTGAGGGCCATAGAATTAGGAGTTGCTAAGCGACGCATACTGGCGTCAACAGCATTCCAAAGGATAGGGTCAACTGATTCAAAACCTCGCTTCAGGAAAAGGAGGTTCGTGCTTGAGGCACACTGAGAAGACCATTGGTTGTGGACCGAAGACATGGCCGACAAGGGATAGAGCTAAGAGGATGGAGTAGCTCTGAAAGGTAAGATGGAGTGGCACCATCAAGAGATATATCATTTAAAGACTTTACAGCTTTTCCTAATTGCCACTTTAAGGACAAGAATTTTTTTAGTAAGGCATTCTGCACTTCTAAAATTCTGAAAACAACCATTGCTATCTGGTGCTGAGGCATTTCAGACATCACCCCTCCCCTCCCAACAGCTCCATTATTCCCGCCCTGTAAATTCCAGAATTTGTCATTTGTGAATCCATAAGAATCGGCGGGGGTGGAGGGGTCGTGGAGTGGTGGGTGGGCAGCTTTATCCGTTGCCATGGAAATCTGCCGTATCGTCATAACAACCGGGGCCGTTTTCACCATAAAAACAGCGAAACTGTAAACTTCAGGTGCAGAGCTCAGAGTGCCATTTTAACTGCAACATATCCGGACAACGACCGGGCGCACTGAGAGGTCGACAAGATCAGACAATCACAATGAGTCCGCTAAATTTTGTAGCTCAGTAGTGAGATCTTCATCAAAATCAGTCGCCAAACGAAGCAAAACGCCTGTACATTAGTTAAGGCTCAGGCCGAAAATAGCAAATAGGGTTACATTCATCCAACAGCCACTGAAAAAGTAATTAGAAAATGTGTACAATCTGCGGTATACAGAAGTACAGTGAAACCCGCTTAATTGCATAGGTGTCGTGCAAGCCTTGCTTATGCGATTAACTGGACTATGCGAATAGCCGGGACGTCTGAAACACAAAACACTGGTTCAGGTTTTTATGTTGTTATGCGATTATGCGGGTTATGCAATTAGGCGGTATGCGATTAAGTGGGATCCACTGTACTAATACCACCACCACGGACTCCACCAAGGTCAACAACACTTTCATTTCTACAAAAATGATATTAACTGGTTATCATCATCCTGCAATCGTCAATGTTCAGAAGTTAATCATGAATTTATGGCCAAACTCTAGAGAAAGGACACATACAGACTATATAGTATACACCCTGCACTAACCCTGTCACGCAAGTACATACAACAGAGGAAGCATAAGTGCTGGGGATTTGATACGAAACCTTATGTTGAATTAACGGCTGCAGTGGAGCATTGGCAGGATTCTTGCCACGTAGTTGGAGGGAGGGTGGCGAGTTGGAATCTAACCCCAGCCACACCGTCTGCAGTGAACCGTGCTCGTTATGTTTCGTCACCCAAAAGATAGACCACAAAAATCAAATAGCTGGTCAACAGGAAGCCAATACAAAGTGTCTAAATTCTAGTCTATTTGCTTTGACGACGCCTACAATTAGTGAGTTGCAATATTAGTCAAGGAACTTGCCAGTGACATTGACTGGTGTTAAAACGATTAGACAAGAACAGCAGCAAAATTTGAGCAAATCCAAATTTATAACAAGCAATTCAAATTTTGAAATTGAGGAGCTTAATTAACCCATTTACCGTGTATTTAACTGTAACTCGGTGTAAAATGGACTGATATATTCGGGGTTCCCGGTAAAGGGGTTAACCATTCAGCAAAAATCTGGCACTGATGTCACTTTGTACAGCTTCAGGCCGCCACTCAACTAACAGCATCAGAAATCCTCCTACGAACATTTCAAGTATCAATGCTGAAGTTTTCAATTATTAAGATTCAATGGGCGATTATGATATAGCAGACATGCTCTCTTCACTTATTGCTATTCGGGGCAATACTGACCCAATATTCAGCAAAATAGCTAACCCACTATAGCAATTACCTCCTACTACAAGAACACATGACAAAATGCTCGTAGGTTTCGAAAACTTAGAAAAAGCAGAATTTTAACCAAAATATTGACTGGCTGAGCTTTAAGACAGGCCGTGATGCACAAAAACCATAAACCACAAAACTACAGTAGAACCTCGTTATATCAAAGTTCAAGGGACCGTGATAAATACTTCAATATATCCGAGGTTCGATATATTTGATTCCTGTATCATTAACACTGTTTTGGCGGGACCGGCGCTCAAACTTCGATATCAATGTGATTTCGATATAAGCGAGTTCGATATAACGAGGTTCTACTGTAATGCTTGCTTTTCTGGCTTTTGAGAACTTAGCAAGTGAAACAATCATATTGTGAATGCCATAATTCAGCTGCATGAATTCTGGGCACAATTGTGCTGATTGGATTATGAGGTACTAATTGGTACTCATGGAAAATCTGTACAAAAAGAAACAAAAAAAACATAAGTGGTATCTGTAATTTAGGCCTACTAGGAATAGAACCACCGGTATATGGAAAGCCATTAGGCAAATTATCCAAATGTAACATTCTGGGGTCTACCAGTGTAAACAACACAAACTCTGAGTTCTGTTGAGTTACATTGGACAGAACGAACTCAAAACTGAACTCTTCCTTCCAGAGCACAGCAAGAAAACAGAAATATGCTAAGATAAGATCCGATAAGAGTCTAGACAAGTGTAAAACAAGGCAATGCCATGGTTTTTCTCTCCACACAGCCACTCAAAGTCGACATCGCTGCAGAAGCCTCAGATAGCTTACACCGAATGCTACGCCCTTACAATGGGTTCCCGAGAGAGAGAGAGAGAGAGAGAGAGAGAGAGAGAGAGAGAGAGAGAGAGAGAGAGAGAGAGAGAGAGAGAGAGAGAGAGAGAGAGAGAGAATGCAGCGAAATCTTTCGGATCTCGATTGCAAAACGAATCAATTTAACAGCCCAGAAGTTAAGTTAAGAGAGCATTGTTGAAAAAAACGGAGGAAACAGGAAGTTCTGTACTTGAAATCTGCAAATCTAAAGAAGACCGGCTTAAATAACCATATGCAAATCGCTCTCTTCGCAAAGCAAAAATGGAGCCGGGTCAATATCCAAGCTTGTCTATGGGACATCCCATGGGATTCGTCCCATGGCATGGGATTGGAAGGGACAGCACTGTTTTATCCCATCCCATGGGACTCATGGGACAGAGCTACTCTTAATGTTTTATTTGTTTGACCTTTTTGAAGCTTTTTAACTTTTTCCTTAACATTTTCATAATACTTGCATCTATAATTTATGGTAGAACATACAAGTTAATGGAGTTAATAAATTCTGTCGTCTTACATGTCTCTTTATTATTATTATCGATGATTTATGAAGCTAGCAGTAACATAGCCCTCAGCCAAAACCAAAAGTGCTGTACAGTCAACAGTCAAATATATGATCTAGTGAACAAGCGCATGTTTAGGTCTTTGTACATGCAGTCCTATTTGGTAGACATTAAACCTAACTTTTCAGAAATTTCATAATTCATAATTTAACTTGAACTGTATTACACATGATTAGCCTAATATTTCATATTAATATTATAACGGGGATCCCGTGGGACGATGGGATGGGACAGGCATAAATTGCCATGGGATGAGATGGGAACTGGACAGAAAAATCTGTCCCATAGACAAGCCAGGCCAATATCCTGTTTATCCAAAACATGAAACTTTTGCACCGGCGCCATTTGCAAAGACATGCGCTTCAACATTTCTGTGTTGGTCCAATCCTCCAGAATGCTATTCATGCAAACACAAGTAGGCTGGGCAACCACCAACTATATGACAGTTGTTCTGAAATGCTTGAAAACCCACCGTTATTTATTTCCTGTTCAAAGTAATCATAGTGGAAGTCCTTCTGATTGCTCATCCATAAGAGGCGCCATATAAATCCATTGTTATATAACATTACTTTACAAGAAATAACTATTATAAGGAGACAAACACATTGATCGCTTCACCTCAGTTCTTGGCTAAATGGTTTTTTAAAAAATTGAACGCACTTGTGGTATTACAATCAGTCATTCTAATTTATCATCATCGTTAAATTTCCACGCAAGATTTAGATTTTAGGGATGAATTTTTCCTTTCCAAATCAGATCTGCTGCTGAAAATTGAATCTAATCTCAAGCACAACAAATGAAAATCATTCAAATCCAGGATATCCAACCAGACAACCAAAATATATCATTCAAATCCAGGATATCTAACCGGACAACCAAAATAAAATCTTTACCAATTAAAGATGAAACAATTGAAGTAATTTCCTTTGGTAAAAATTACAATGAAAACCAGACGGAGATGGTATTGGATATAACGCACCTTGGATATTTTACAGACCCGCTAAGTACATTATAACGAAGTTATACTGTAATAAATTAGGCACAGGCAAGAGATAAGTGATTACCGGCCATTGTCCTTACCTCTTCCCATCGATCGAAGTAGGAGCCCTCGAGGAGGATCGCAGGGATTGGAACCTGCCACTGAAAGTCAAACAGCTTCGCCATGTCAACTGGGATGAACTGTGGAATCACATCAACGAGATATGAACAAGACGAAGGAGAAAAATTCTCTCGAAGAAGAAGAAGAAGAAAAAGAAACAGAAGAGTTGGTCAGGTCAGCTGACTAGGCATGACGATGACGATGACGACGACGACAATTCCTTGACGCGCCGCTCGTCAGCCGTCAGTCTTGGCGAGGAAGTCATCGTCACGAAACCCGACGACAACGTCGTTCATCCGGGAGAGCATCCGACGATACAAGGATATCTCGTAGGAGGAACGCGCAGACGACAGATAACCGCTCCAGCGCTTATAGTAGTAGTTCTCTGCACAGCACACAGATGCACGGTGGCACTCAATTCGTTAAGAAATATCGTTTCGCAGATGCTCATCGCGACAATGCCATCAGAAAACGTCTCGTCATCAAAGTTGTCATCCTCTTTTCTGCCTGTCTGTCTGTCTGTCTGTCTGTCTGCCTGTCTGTCGGTCGATTCCTTTCTGCAGCAGCATCAGCAGCAGCAGCAGCCAATAGCGTCTTCCTCCCGGTAAATGCCCCGTTATGTTCGTGCCTCGTCTGGAAGGCACGAGCGCACCCGAGGGCTAAGCAGCCGAGACTGTCGGAGAGGAGCACCAAGGAAGGTAGGGAGAGGGAGGAGGCACGCGCCTTCGCCGCCGCCGACCACAGCGGCGGCGGCCGTGAAGACGATGCCGGTTACGCCGGCGCTGCTGCTGCCGCTGCCGGACAGGCGCTCCCCGCCCGGATCAATATCACCGGATTCCGCCGACCGGACGAGCGTGCCGTTAATACGCGGCGTGGAGACGACGGCAAAGTTAACCGCACGGCCGGTGTCGTATAAATTCTGTTCCCCTATAAATGCGGTTCCGGAGCGGAGCTAGCTGTTGCTACTACGGGAACCAAAATCATGCTTATACGAACAATTTGAGTTCCTCTTATAAAACATAGGATATCCTAACCCTATCGGTAGGTTATAAATTTACGACCAGCATTCGGTGCGGCTATAGTTACTATGTTTAGGTGGAGCTTATAAGGAATATAAGCAATTGACAAATTCTAATGAACCAATCATAGTTTGTTGCGGAACTTATTTTATACCTAACTTTATTTATACGACACCGGCAGTTGTCAGCTGCCCGCGGCTATGGTCATGGAACGCCTGTGAGAGGGAGGGCAGTGATGAAACGGAGGTATGGTGGTGGTGGTGGTGGTGGTGGTCGAAAAGATAAAGGTGGCATTTAAGGTCGCCTGGCGGTAGATCTCTCTAGCTGAGGCAAAGGGCAAGACGTCTGTAACTGGACATGCATCTTGCCTCTGTCAACTCGTAATACAATTCAATGCTTTTATTTTCCAAGCAGAAAACTAATCTAATTTTGTCTGGCGTAACATCTCTGCCGATTCCACTTCGAAGCGGTTGTCGACTGATGCAAAATACATTATTATTATTATAGAATATATATATATATATATATATATATATATATATATATATATATATATATATATATATTCTTTGGTGTCATTCAGTCAAATGCTAGGCAACATTAAGTCAACAGGAGGCTGCATCATAGACAAAGTACAGTAGTCACTGGCACTGGTTGTTTCTCAGTGTGTGGCCTCATGCTCTGGAATTCATCACCAGCAACACCGATGGGCATATCTGAAATTCTGGAGCACACTATGACATCCAGGGAGTGAGTAGTGAGCCATAAAAAAGTTTGACTCTCACAACTTCAGGCTGATTGTACATTCCGATAAGGATTAATTTCTATATTTAAAGTATTTTTAGTTAATAATGGTCCCTTAGTTTCAATGCCATCCGGTCTTAAATGACAGACAAAAGCATTATTTATAAGGTTCAGTATAGAATACTAGCACGATTCACTTTAATGCTTGTCATCGATATCAACAACAATAACAATATTAACATGCAATGTCAGTATAAAAGCTTGCATGCGTGTCATCCAAACATTAGGGCAAAACTATACGCAAAAGTGTTAGCTATGAAATAATAATCTATAAGAATAACTGACAACAAGACGTTGTCACGAATAAGATCAATTTATTTCACGAGAGCTTCTAAAAATTTTAATCTCAACAAAATTCAACTTGTTGATCACATTTGTTAATGTACCGGTAATTAAACTGAAGTTCTAGTGGCAACAACCTTCTGTCTTTTTAACATCTCGATTTTTTAAAAAAATTGACTGATCTTTTGCACTGAAACAGGAGAGTTTCACGCTGTCTTTACACATAACTATTGGGACAGTGGGAAGCACAATAATAAGCAATTTTAATTACTTACTGACATGAAAATAAACAGATTTCTGCATGACACATTGACACTATATATGAACATGTGTTCTCCAGCATCACAACATCTGGAACAGAGGGTATAGGTTAACAGCAGAATTAAACAGGAATTAAGAGACACAAATTGACACTGAAATTGGAAAATTTGGTGATACATCTGAGGACCTCCCGTGAATAGAAGTCATAACTGAAAACGTTGCCTACAAGCTGCTAAGTCCTACAAACGATGAATGCAAAACATTCAACTGACAGATAAAACTCATATGTAAACAACAAGTCAACTGGACTTCAATCAACAGCCATTCCCACCTCACAGCATGACTGATCAAGAGCAGGAACAAAACAGAGCACTGAGTATTACCGAACACAATCATTAGGAATGCAAATACATGACCAACCGAAATTTGCTCACAATTAACGCAAACGGATTGCAATGTCAAGTTCAGAACACACTATCTCAAACCACTGATAATTATCAACACACACACACACACACATACTATAGGCCCCACTCAGTCAATGAAAACACAGGTGCATCATCCCTCCTTAGGACTTCAGGTAAATGCTGGTCTTGACTATCTACCCGGTACCTGGTTGGGTCTTGACTACCTGGATGGCTTTGGGTCAAACTCCCCACTAATAGTCGAAAACAATCCTACTGGAGGTTGAAGAAAATGGCAGTGCATATCGCAATACAGTATAAAGTATAAAACACCAGAACTTGACACATTTTGTAAATCTTTTAAACTAAACTGTAATCACGTGCCTTAGGTCACGTGTTCTTTTACCTTAGTTTCTAGGAATGTCAATGTCTATAAAAAGACTTAGAATTTAATGTATAGGCAATCTTTTTTGTGCAAAAGTAGGTATATGGCGAAAACATGCAGTTGGTGAAAACTGAACACCCTACTTTAAGTACACTGGGTCATTGGGGTCAGTGGCAGCTCCAGAATTTGGTAAGTGGGGGGAGGGCGTTGGGGGACTTATAAGTGGTTTTCACACAGGCTTACATAGCCCCCAAACCATTCTAAACCACATTATTATTATTATTATTACTATTATTATTATTATTATTATTATTATTATTATTATTATTACTATTATTATTATTATTATTACTATTATTATTATTAGCATGGGGCCCAACCAATTGTTGATAGGTATGTATTCAGAGAACGTTCATTCTTGCGCAGAAATTCTCTCTTCTGGAATTCACTGCCAGATAGCGTGTCCAGGGATGTAGCTAGGCATGGGCTTGGGGTTCAGCCTCCAAGCCTGAAGCTAGCCCCCTCCCAAAGGAATTCAAACCCAAAATGGTGTTGCAGGCTCAAAATGAAAGGGGAGTGAATCTTGGGCTTCAGCCCCAAACCTAAAATCCTGGCCACATCCCTGAGCGTTTCATTCGTCACCTCCTTCGAGGAGTTAGCGCGCAGTTGAAAACGTTAGACGTTATTTAACATCTCTTTCTCAAGCTCGGTCTAAAGCGCCCTTGACTTTGGTCCCTGCTATGTCCCGGTGCTATATAAATTGTCATCAATAATGAACAATAATAAACAGATTCAAAGTCGTTTAGGACAGTATAGAGCACTGTTCCGAAAGAACGAAGCGTGCGCCATAAATACGGAGCACTACTACTACTACTACTACTACAACTTCTGAAACTACTACCACTATTACAACATCAACAACAACACAACAACTACTACTACTACTACAACTACTACTACTACTACTACTACTACAACAACTACTACTACTACGACTACTACTACGAGTACTACTACTATTAATAATAATTCAGATAGAACGTTGTTTAGGATAGTATGGGGAACTGTTAAGAAAAAACTGAGGACTACGCCGTAAGCATGGAGCACTACTACTATCTATCTATCTATCTATCTATCTATACATGACAATTTATAGAGCGCCGTAAACATGAAGGCCAAAATCATAAGCGCTTTACAGTCAAAAAGCTACATTATACAGTACGAGATCTTAAATAAGTACGTCTTGAGCTCGCATGCGAAAGTCTCGGCCGAGGTTACTACTACTACTACTACTACTACTGCTACTACTACTACTACTACTACTACACTCACTAGTAGTAGTAGTAGTTGTAGTAACTGCCACTATTACTATACTATTACAACAAAACAACAACAACTACTACTACTACTACTACTACTACTACTAATAATAATAATAATAATAATAATAATAATAATAATAATAATAATAAAGATTGAAAGTCGTTTAGGACAGTATGTGTGAGAGAAGCCTATTGAAGGCCTGTTGAATATAGCGTACAATGGCCCTAGATATCTAAAAATCTAATCGATTTGAAGAAATTTTCCGACAAAATCCATATTTTCCTCTTACCCCATCTTCATTAATTTAAACTTTGCAAGAATAATCAATAATATCATTCTTAATTTCCATCTACAGGGTTCGAAATAAAGCACTCCCAGCCATTTCATGCTACACACTAACGCCATTGACTGTACGAGAACAAAGGACAATAATGGTAATAATAAATAAAAAATAATTATTCAGATTGAAAACTGTCAACGCAAGCAGTATCTTCAACCCCGATATTCTGATGAAATTCAACAGACTCTAGCAGAGGGGTCATCCACATTTACGACTTAGTAGTACAATTGCTACAGTAGGCTATAGAGTATAGATATGCAAAATTTCAGAAGTGTGATGAAACGAATACAATCCACATTTTCTTGTGTCCCCATCTCCATTGAGTCAAACCGTACTAGAGTAGGAAATATATTCTGTCTCACTTTGATTCTAGATCATTCGAAATGCCACGAAAAATGGTGAGCCAATTGAGTCGAGATTATGCAAAGTCTTTCAGAAAGCCATTCTCTGTCATATGCCTATGAAGTCAATCGAGAGATAAGAAGGGTCTTAAGATAGCTTGTTTCTTGTATCACAGTTTTAATAGACCACAAAAATATTATAAAAATTGAAACCCTATTTGACACCGTTCCGAAAGAATGGAGAACTGCGCCATAGCCATCCCCGCACTGCGGATAGCCAGTTCCGCACTGCGGAGATCCATCTGTGCACTGCAGCGGTGAGGTCATAGGCCTATAGACAACCAGTATCTTCAACCCCTACATCCATGACTTAGTAGTACTATTGCTACAGTAGGCTATAGATATGCAAAAATTCAGGAGTGTGATGAAACGAATTCAAACCACATTTTCTTGTGTCCCCATCTCCATTGAGTCAAACCGTACTAGAGTAGGAAATATATTCTGTATCACTTTGATTCTAGATCATTCGAAATGCCACGAAAAATGGTGAGCCACTCAAAAACTAAATGTTCTCTTGAATATCATGTTAAACTGCATATAGGCCTTATTTGATCAATGAGGTGCTTGAGTCTTAAGATGTTTGCTTCAGTGACAAAAAAACTCAATTAATATTCAATTTTCTATGTAACAAAACCCAATGGCAGACTATGAAACAGTGGCTGAATTTGTATGTAAACATTTCCATGAGTTATACAAATTCTCCAACAAAACCACATTATCCGGTGTATCTACGTCTTATTATTCAACTGTTTAAAGAATTTTCAACAACGGTTTTATCTATTTTTTCCGTACATGGCTCGAAAAAGGATGCCACCCAGCCATTTAATCCTACACTAGCATCAAGGGCTGTACAGGAAAAGGAGGCATCAAAAACTTAATGTTTTTGAAGATCTTGTGAAACTGTATGTAGGCCTAAGTTGATCGTTGAATTACCCGCATCTTTAGATGTTTGATTCATTGTACAACGTTCTCAATGTAACAGAACCCAATTGAAAACTATGAAACAGTGGCTGTATGGAAATGTAAAAATTTCTCTGCAATGCATACAGGAAACCTGCTGTCTCAAACATACTGTTGCACTGCATCAAACCAGTCTGTTGAAGTGCGTCAAAAAAAGTCTGCAGCAGTGCTTCAAATCAGTGTCACGCTGCGTCAAAAGTCAAAACAGCCTGTACAGGGCGTCAAAACAGTCTGTAGCAGTGTGTTAAAGCAGTCTGTAGCAGTGCTGCTCCCACAGTCTGAAGAACTGCTCCATCAGTCTGGCAAATAATACTAATACTAATACTAATACTAATACTACTACTACTACTACTACTACTACTACTACTACTACTACTACTAATAATAATAATAATAATAATAATAATAATAAACAATCTACAGTAGTGTGTCAAAACACACGACGACGACGACACGACGACGACGACGACGTTAAAACACTCTGTAGCACTGCATCAAAACAGTCAGCTGTACAGCATCAAAATTCGGTTGCACTGAGTCAAAATAGTTTGTAGCATTGCGTCAAAATAGTCTGCAGCAGTGCTGCAAAATAGTCAATAGTCAAAATAAGTAGTTGCGTCAAATCAGTGTCAAAACCAAAATATCTGCAGCATGCAAAATAGTCTTTTTTAGTACCAGTCAAAGTACTTATATATACCTAAGTACTTATAATAATAATTAATAATATAATACATACATACAAATGATAAAAATAATGATGATAATACATACAACATACATATGTAATAATAATAATAATAATAATAATAATAATAATAATAATAATATTATATTATTATTATTATTATTATTATTATTATTATTATTATTATTATTATTATTATTATTATTGAGGCATGTGTGAAAAGCACTGCACACTAACTCACCTCAGATATCCGAGATAGCCTTTGATTTACTGTTTCAAATGTCAATCCTGGAGGTGGGAAGTTAACGTCGCTGCTTGCCTGACATCTGAGATCAGCGCTGGGCCCGACGCTCAAAATCGAGTATGGGCGAACCTTTACTTTTTTTAAAGCCACTCACCTTGTCAACACTGTTCCACCTGTCAACAACAACAACAACAACAATAACAACAATACTAATACTAATACTACTACTACTACTACTACTACTAATAATAATAATAATAATAATAATAATAATAATAATAATAATAATAATAATAATAATAATAATAATAATTATAATAATAGGAGGCCTGGGTGAAAACCACTGCAGTAAATCTCAAGCCTTCCAAGATAGCATTTGATTTACTGTTTCAAATGTCACTCCCACCTTTTCCACACTGCACCACCTGTCCATAATAATAATAAAATAATATAATAATAATAATAATAATAATAATAAATTCGGATTAAATGTAGGTTAAGACAGCATTGAGCACTAAACAGATGGTGTGGAGCACTGCCCCAAAAGTGGATACATAAAGCATACATCATAGTTCTACTACTACTACTACTACTACTACCACTACCACTACCACTACCACTAAATAATAATAATAATAACAATAATAATAATAATAATAATAATAATAATAATTCTTTTTTAAGTGGCTTTTTATAATTCATATTTTTTTATATTTAAAGTGGCCCACAAAAAAACTAGATTTTTACAGTAAAATGTTCTGGCCCACATATATGGAATGATCTTCCGACACTGTTTAGGAATATGTCAAACCTGCTGCAATTTAAAAAATGCTTATAATGGCATGTTATTAATCAATATATAATTACACTGTATGTTGATTATAATTATCTACTTCTCACTAAATATTACGGCTTAGTTATTAGAGCATGTAAATCAGCGATGTCCAACCTTCATGCTATCGCGGGCCGCACAAAAATGCTTAGACCCTTGGTGGGCCAAGCAAGTTGTAGCAGTAAATATGTGGCATAATTGAATGGCTGGGTGGAATAAAGAGGTAACCTTATCCGACCCCATTCCCTAATGGTTTAAGTGTCAATAACAATAAGAGGGGTAACTGCACTTACTCCCTTATTTAACCGGACCCTTCAACTTACAATTTCACCACTAATGGGGTAACTGGATTTACTTCCTTATTCCTCTGGGCCCTTCAATTGACAGCCTGACCATTAGGGTGGTAACTGCATTTACATGTAACTCCTTATTCCACCCAACCATTCAATTATGATATATGTATGGCATGCCATATAAAATTGTTATAAAAATAAGACTATATACGACTACATATAGTAAAAGACTAAGTGTTAACCAAGAAATATAAAATATACCCCCCCCCAGCAACTCCAAAACTGGTTATATTACCCTTGGAGGAATAATAGCAGGAGAACGCCTGAGTCTATGCAGGCTTACTTAACGACTGAAGCCAGCTATGGGCGTGTGGGTGGAGTAAGTTAGTAATATGTAGCAAATAAGTAAGTTTAACAACCGCCGTAACCTGTGAAGTAACCTGTGAACCTGGATAAGTGAGCAATTTGGTAACCTATTAGTCCTAAGTCCTAACATAGTCCTATAAAATAACGGTAATAACAGGTCCTGTAGCTAAAATTGATAGTTTCCCAAACTCGGTGGCGGGCCGGATGAAACTGGGCCGCGGGCCTCCAGTTGGACAACTCTGACGTAAATGTAAAGGTTTTTAAAACAGTTAGGCTATGTTCCAGCTTACTTTTCTGAGTTGAAAGCACCGCGGTCCCCTACGGAAAACCCATGATGGGAAAAACACAATAACAAGCGCGTTCTTTTTGTTTACATTTTACACAGAGATGCACAAAAGTAAGTAGGTAAGAAAGTAAAAAATTATAGTGTGATTTTAAAGTGGTTTAGGAGGCTAAGTAAGCCTGTGTGAAAACCACTGTAAAAACTGGGAAAATCACTTTAAGGTAACACCTTGTGAATTTATATAGCGGTTTTTAGTACCGTAGTAGCTGCTTATTCCTAGGCCCTCAGTCTATGATAACGGACCTTGTTATTATAAAAGACAGCAAAGTTTATTTCGGGGTGTAATAGAGTTGAAATTATGAAAAATTTTGGAGTGTGCCTAGAAGCTATTCGCAATTTAGCTTGTGGAGAAGTACATAAATAAGTTAAATAAACTAAGTAAGGAATTTCAAACCCCAGAATATACACGGGGATTCAAACTGCAAAATATTCACATATATTTTGAACAGCTGACCTTTTATTATTAGTTTGTCAATACCAGGGCTGCGAGCTTTGAGAATTGGGGCTGAGGACAGAAGAAAATGTCCCACGATAAATCTCTCGTCACACCCCTAGTCACACCATAGTGCTATTTGGAAGAGGAGGAAGAAGCAGATTAAAGTCGGTCTGACTAAAACCCGAATTTGATATTTTAACCTTGGGAACATTTCCAAAACATCGTAGTAATTTACAAAATGGCCAAGTTTAGGGTTAGTATTGTAAGATTTATTTTATTTTTTGATGTAAAGTTTCGGTTGCTTTTGTTATCTGTTAGGTACTTGTGGTCTTACGCGTAGAATTTATTTTGATTTTGACACGAATAAGATCACCTACAAATCACCACTCAAAATTTGCAACTGTGCTTTTTCATACGCTGCACCAGCACTTTGGAACTCAATTCCAGCATCCCCTCCGCTGTCTACACCATGGTCCAGTAACATATTGCGAGTCACATGTTGTGTTTTACAGACTGCAGCCGTTGCGGTGTCTCGTGCATTCAGAACGACATCGCAGGCAAGGACCAAGGCAAGTTTGAAGGAGCCATATCTACCTTCACAGAGCAAGGGCGTCATACCGGACAGTGCGGGATATGACAAGGTTGCAAGGCTGCAGAAGCAATGGGCTGTACGTATTGATATTTTGCACATGCTTTTATCAGATATTGTCGCATCATATAGTAAATATGCATATGTATAACAAAGAAATTGAGTGTCTGATTAGCAAATGGCTGTATTCCAACCCCAATCCCATTTGTCTAATCTATCATATCATTGACAGAATTATCATCTAGAATTGGCATGTTTTGTATGATGGCTCGAGTTCATTGTTACATTTATGGTTGAAGTTCTTTGTAACTGTCAACATCCTTACGAGGTTGATATTTCAATTTCACTTCATTATCTACAACGACCACTAAATACAAAGACAGGAGTTTTCAAATACCATAAGATGCATTACAGTGGTCTATTCAATTGGGTATTAGTGAACATGTTATGTGACAAGTTGCTTCACATGTCAGAAATGAACATAGTCTTTTGAGTGGCCTCAGGTGGTGATGGTTGTCAATTCAACAGGCTCGCCAGAAAAGGTCTCGTCTCTGGAAAGGTTTCACAGTCATCGTTTTAAGCTGCTGTTCTTTTCTATTTGAAGGTGGATGATGGATCAATGGTTTGGCAGAAGAAGGGCATGGCAGACCAGCTGCCATACCTAGCATCGCTGGTGGGGTCGGCAGTTGGAGTTGGATTATGTTTCTACCAGATTTTTCGTATGTCTTTCCCAAAGAAGAGTGCATAGTGGTTGACTCTGCAGAGATCAGAGACATTCTTAGATTTGATTGTTAACGGTCAAAGAAGTTAATGATATCCTTTCGAATGATCATCAGCATTAATCAAATCTGTTGTAGATATTAGCAAGAGACACATTTGCAAATGAAAATGTAAACAAACGATGTAGAATTGAACATTCTCAATAAATTACAGAATTATGGCTTTATGACCAGTCGTTTGCATTGATTTTTTTACTCTGAAGTAATTGAAGCAATCAGATGCAGTGAAATGGACAACAGAATTCAACATTGTTACTGAAGTTATTGTCGATAGTTGTAGTGCTCTGTTTTTCTCAGTAATATATTCCCTATGTTCTTGGCAGCTTAACAGACATTATGCAATCAATCAAATAAATCAAGAAACTTCTATGGCACCACTATCATAATGTCCAGGCCATCAGCAGATGGCACACCAACTCCAAACTGAATTAGAGCCAGGTCAAGCTGGAAGATCCGTCAGAAACGGCGGGGGGTGGCAAACTAAGGGGGATAAACCAAGTCAAACAGGTATGTTTCAAGACCAGATCTGAATGTAGCAGACATAACAACTGCATTTTACCTGCTTTAATCTGAAACTACATCTTAACTATACAGTAATTGTTAATGCAAACTACACTGTGCAAGTCCATGTTTAGGTCAACATTAGAAGTTCATTTCAACGAGAATACGACACCTTCTGAAGGCTTCAAATGCACGTTTGACAGCTTCACTTCCACGCCATTGGCGTACTCTTTCATTCTCGTCAAATCTCTGAAGTTTCCCGTCGACGCCACCACAGTGGCTAACTTTGGAACAAGACCTGCCAATGGTGAACTCGTCACAAAGTTCACCGACGACGCCTTCGCGCCAAAATTAATGGCTGCAAGGAATCCGGAATAGCCCGGGGCCTGTCGAATGATGAAGTAGATGTTGTCCTCGTATCCATGGTAGAAATCCCCCCACTTCAGAGAAGGCTCTTGGCGTATCCGAACCAATTCAATGTAGACATCAAGACTGCTGATACCAAAGCCATGTGCAGACTGTGCCTGAAAATTACGATAGTCGTGACAATTTACTGTCATGGTATTCAAGAAGTAATAATACTATTCAATTCTAATTAAGTATTTTCAGTTCATGTTAAATAGTACAGATTGAATTTTTGAAAATCAGGCTATCGTATTCAATAACGAAATCAAATAACAAATAAGGGATAATGCAACACTGAATTACTGAATTACAACAAATAGAAGTGCATAGAAAAGTACAAACCTGTACATTAATGGAGTAGTAGTCCTTAGCAACTGGTAGCCATGGTGATTTGGCATAAGTGAATCCAGCAAACTGCTCATCTGACCACTGCATTGGGGAACGTTGTGGATCCCGACTGTAGTTCATGAAAAGTTCCTTTGTAAATAACACGAACCAAATGATTCTGTAATTAGGCCTACGGAGAGTTCAACAGGCAATGCCATGCTATTTCTAGGACTACTGCACTTGACTGTCGGGAAATATCTTTTACTGGAGAGCTGAGGAGCTAAAAATCAGTTGTCGCACAATAAGTTCATGATGTAGCACTAGAGAGTGCACCTTTCAACTACTGGCTGTGTCCGTAGGTTTTCAAAAGTGCCTGCACTTGATACCGTGTTGCATACAGGCCAGATAGTGAGGGGATTCTCCCCAAAATCTTAGATTCCCCAAATTGCAAAAATTAAGGTTAAGGAGAGCATCTCAGCGTGTAATGCGATAATTTCTTGCCCCGCCCCAGAACTGCCATAAATCACCCCATGGCAGAGGAGAGCATATGCAACCCTGATGTGAAATCACTTGGTCAAGAGGACTACATCCAGGTCTGTCGAGAGGGGGCCGGGGGCAAATGCCCAGGGGCCAAGCGTTGCGTAGGGGGCCCAGAGCGGGCAAGAAGCAAAGCCAATATAAAAATAAAATAAAGCCATTTTCTGAACCCAGGTCAAACATTTAGACTGCTCACCTTCCCCCTTCTTTTGCCAACGTAGTCCTGTGCCTCGTTCCATGAAACGTCGACATCGTGCATTCCGATCTCCTCACCATAATACGTGAATGCAGATCCCGGCAGCAGCAGTTGCAGCATGTTCAGCGCGTTCACGTATGCCGGGTCCCCAAACCTAGTGACGACTCTACTGTAATCATGATTGCCAAGCTAAAATGTCATAGCAATACTGTATGTACACTCAGATTTGTATTGGAATAAATTGTTCCAAATTAATTTATCTCATCCAATACTATGGCAAGTAAGTAAGTAAGTAAAATCTTGTTAATTTCTATAGCGCTTTCAAAAACAGCACTGAAGTAGCTCCTTATTCCTGGGTGCTTAATCTTAGAATGAAGTAGCTAGCCAAAGGTTGGGTCAATCATGCAGGGTCATTTAATCTAAAGGGCCATTGTGGTAGAATGCGCAAACTATAGCAGTTCCTTCATCCAATCTCAAGAGTAAGATCGAGTCATGAACCTGCAACAAGCATACATGCTCACAGCAATAAGTAACTAACTTTTGATAGAAAAGGAACATGGCATCATCGTTCATGATCATGATCATACTGATATCATGACTTATTTTGCATTCTCTGCTAGAAGATAACAGGTGTATTTCACATTAAACAGTGCAGAGCTGCTTTTCCCAGCTGCTTTTCTCACAGAAAGTTAAATAATGAACAACTTTTGTCCAATGTGGCTAGTCAGTCCCAGTGTTTTATTCAGACTCCAGGCCCTTGGGGGGGGGGGTGAATTGACTTGGCTGGAAAGGAAGAGACACAGGTCAATACAAAAATTTGTATCAGTGCTGGGATTTGGGGGGATTTTTGTGCTGGGGGGATTTTCCCACTATTAGGCCTGTATAAAACACTATCGTCTGGTTCTTATCTGCTACTTTAAATTGCATGACACATAACCTTTGAACTAGGTGCTTCATGCAAATAAGTTTGCATGTTTTTTTTTAAATTAGATAAAATTAAGCAAAAGAAAATATTTAATTGAGTACAAATGGCATTCTATATAATCATTTATATTCTGTAATTAGAATTGCTAAGCAATTTTGTCAATGACACATTACCCCGGTAATAGTACGGTATGCATGTGTGGATGGGTGTGCATGTGGGCGTGTATGTGTGCAAGTGGTTCTCACACAGGACAGATCCTACTGAACTACTCTAAACTTTATTATTATTGTTATCATTATCATAATGTTTACTGATTTATTATTATTATTATTATTATTATTATTATTATTATTATTATTATTATTATTATTATATTTGCTTTGTGGCATACAGGAATATCTAAATGGTCCATGTATGACTCTACCAGACACATGACTGGATAGCATCACAGAATACCAAACAGAATAAGTGTCAATTATAAATTACCTGCCAGTTGGACCACATCTGAGATGCCTGAGCCTGATCCATCCAAAGCTTAACCAAACCATGGATGCAGCTGGCACGACAGTCACGCGTCAGCTGCAGCAGCGCCATGTTCGTTGCCAGGTGCGCACCTGGACGACCTTCATAACTAACAAACTGAGCTGATTCGTTGGGCGTAGCATACGATTCAACCATGAGTAACCTGGGGTAGAATTTACTTCTGCAACAAGACAAGACACAGTTACAGCAAAGTTGAGATAAAATTCCAGTAAGTTTATTTCAAAGGAGCAGAGAAAGAAACAAAGGTGCATTCGCTTAATTAAATGCAGGTAAGTCACCATTTTATTTGCCCCTAATATGTCTGCCTTGATTCTGGGTCGTGACCTACTTCGTTCGAGGCAAAGAAACCATGAATTCAGGAATGAATGTTACTTGTTTCTGAGTTAATAGTGTGCTTCAAAGAAAAAAAAATACCCAGTGGTGTAACTAGGGTTGGGAGGTAGGGTAGATGCCCCCTGGGTGCCACTTGAAGGGGGTGCCAAAAAAACTGTGATTTTGCTCTTCTCAGCGTAGCAGAGTAGAAAAAAAAGAAACTGAGAAAACTGACAGTGAGCACATGTCCATAGACCAGATCACATCAGTAAAAGCAAGAAAAGTGCATCTGTAGTTTAAATCTTTACATCTTGTGTCAACAAAATATCATGATTAGTTGATTAAAGATTTGCTAATGTGCTAATTTAATTTTCTGACCCCTTTGCCATGGGCACCAAATACCCAAGTACACTCTTGCACATATTTTTCCAGACATTTCTTTGTTCTTAATTTTGCCAAAAAGGCCTGAAACTCATTCTGCCCCCAACCCAACCCAACAACTGGTCAATAGACGACAAATAGAATTAATGACACAGTTGTAACTTTTACTGTAAGACCGCCATTGTTAGAATAAAATTGTCGAACGCTCACACTGAACGACCGTCACTTTCACTGAAGTTGTCCAGGAGTTCTCGCCAATGTGTTATGAGCTCAAACGTTTCTGGCTGAAGGCGAGTCAGCGAGTGTTCCAAAGCTCTATAATCATCCTGAAAACACATCAACGCATGTCTTCATCACTATTGATGAGCTGTTCACTTTTGTTATTAACCAAAATCATAACTTTTATGCATCAAGATTGTGTCAGTAAGAGAAATACCGAAATGTCTCTGAAGTTACACCAAATCAACTGAAAGAGACAACACAACTTTGCATGTGTATAACTCTTGGTTTACAATAACAACAACAAATACGTATCATAATCGTGCAGAATTAAACTTGAAATAAATTAAAAGTACGATTACTACTTTGTAGAAAATTATTTTTCAGTTCAGCTGAAACCAAAATTTCACATCGAACGAAACTGAAATTAGAACTAAAACAATTAATTATGCAACAACAAGAACCCATACTGTATAACAACTGAAATGCTCAATATAAACTGAAATAAGAAAGATTGTGAAAACCCATAATTACTTTCACACATAGGCATAAATATGCAGAATGCTGTGGGAACAGATGCACTCACTGCAAAACAACGAAAACTGTAGCAATCAGAACCATCTAGATGCAAAGGTACTGAAAACAAACAGAAGAAAATAAGAAAAAAGAAAATATAACCACGACTATTGAGCAAAAAAATCAAAGAAATTGTTCAAAGGTGCAAATGCTCTGCAAAATATTTAAAAAAAACAATCATTTTCCACAATTTTCTTGATTCTAGTTAAGCTACTATTACAGTGGTACTAAAGAAGTTTACTACTACTACTACTACTACTACTACTACTACTACTACTACTACTACTACTACTACTACTACTACTACCACTACTACCACCACCACCACCACTACACCACCACCACCACCACCACCACCACCACACCACCACCACCACTACCACCACCACTACTACTACTACTACTACTACTACTACTACTACTACTACTACTAAAGTAGTTCCAACTCACATTTGTAAGATGCTTCGAATGCATTTCTAAATGGTCAATTCATCGTCATTATTCACGATAAGGCTCAACACCCGTTGGTGTATAATGTCATTTCTACAGTTTGTTGCCATTCTTTCTTGCTAATTTCTCTTTGACTCAGATCCTGCAATCTGCTTCCACACCATTCTTCAATATCATCATCACACTATCCCTTGTATGTGTTCTTCCTTACTTACTGGCACCCTTTATTGTTCCAAACATTTCAGCTTTGACGATCTGTCTGTCCTCTTGCAGAATTAACACATACAGAAAGAACAACTATAATTAGCAAAATTAATAAAAGATAAAATTTCACGTCGCTTACGCCGGAGACAGTTTCCCCGCTC
The DNA here is from genome assembly GCA_018105865.1 of Metaphire vulgaris. NCBI lineage: Eukaryota > Metazoa > Annelida > Clitellata > Crassiclitellata > Megascolecidae > Metaphire > Metaphire vulgaris. Next base: position 15,154,433 of record CM030846.1, read on the forward strand.
ACCGGTTCATCCTCACTCAAGCTGCTGGACTCAACTAGATAGACAGCGGAGTCTATGCAGAAGCCGTCCACTCCTTTCTCCAACCAGAATTTTAGTACATCCTAGAAACAAACGGCAAAATAAAGAAGTTAGCCGTTAAGCCTGCCTTGACTATATAGCAATATATAAGTTGACAGAGTGACATAGTGTCACAATAACACCATCAAATTGTAGCTATTTCAATAAGCCTACGGAAATTTCAGCACTGATGCCAAATACACAAAACCAAGAGGATTTTTCCAGACATACTTACTTACAGAATTCATAACAAAACTACCGGTAAGTGATGATTCACAATGAAATGAATAATACTAATATGCAAAGTGACAGCGAGTGGACACAAGAAGATGCATTCAATTAATGCCATATTTCGCACACCTTTTGCATAGAGAAAAATTTACAAACACCTATAGTGAAAGACAGAAAGATCTCATGGAGTAGTTTGCCATTACTTTTACCAGACCTATGATTACCATCATGGCCTAAGCCACCCCTCATTTACCACCACCCTCTAATTAGTGAAGGCTGAGTCGACCTTCGGCTCTTATAGGACTTGAGCCCGCTCCATCAGCATGCTGCTGAAGTATAATACTAACAGTCTGCCATCTTCCTGTCCTTTCTTCTATCATCTTCAGGTAATTCTTCTTAACCCCTTAAGTGGGCAACTATTTGTAACTCAATGTAAAATGGACGAGTGTTACTTGGAGCACCCAGTTAAGGGGTTAAATAAGAATACATATAAAGTACCAGTAGTTGTGCATGAGTACTTGTAAGATACTTCAAGTACCCCCCCCCCAGTAATTCTTTCTAAGTAAAGAAACAACAGCTCAAAAGTTGATTATATATATAGTCTACTATCTAAGTCTAATATCTAAGTCTAATATATAAGTCTACATAGCTGATTATATATGATTATATATATATATATATATATATATATATATATATATATATATATATATATATATATATAGTCTACTATCTAAGTCTAATATATAAGCCTACTTACATCCAGACGTTGAATTACTTCGGGATTTGAGAGATTGAGATCTGGTTGTTCTTCCAAGAACTGGTGGAAGTAATATTCACGACGCACATTATCATACGTCCACGCTGATCCTCCATAAACACTCAACTGGAAAATGTGAGGCATATGTTTTTTTTTTATTTCAATAGACTGCATGCTAGAAAGATTTGTTATTAGAAAGACTTGACTTATGACTAAATAGCAGAAGTCACCATAAGATTAAAAATCTTAATTTCTGCTATGTGTAACACTATAGGCTACAGATAATATGAAGAAATGTAAAGATTACAGAATATTTAATTTTTAAAAAGCTACTCTATTGATAGAATTTCATAGTATATAGGTAGAAAAGGAACAAGTCATAAATAAACATGACCAGTCGACACAGGTATAAACTTGGATACAAAAAGGGGGAACCAAGTCCATACCCTTTTCCTTCCCTAGCCTATCCTCTCAAAAAGTGGGGGGGGCTTGAGACTAGCAGTGAATAGAAATTTACACCTGTGACAGTCACTGACAAAATAGCCAATCAGTCTCCAATAGCCAAGCAATAATATTTAGGGAAAATATATTAGAATAATTTCTGTTTTCATTGAAAACAATTAATATAAATATCGTTGAATAGAATTCCTCGTTCGACACTTGCCCAATTGTTTGGGGGTGCGTCCGTCCCATTGCGCAATTTCTTTCCTGGATGCCAAATATAGAAATCACGATACAAGGCATTCCGCCGGCTCTCTTGGAACCAGGTGTGATTCTGACTTGTGTGATTAGGAATGAAATCCATAATCAGCTTTAAACCTGAAGCAGAAACTGACTCGGTGAAAGTACGTTTCAGACTCGGCAATATCCAATGTTTGCATCAGGGGCGTAGCGACGGGGGGGATATCGGTGTATATATACCCCCAAAATCAGTCTACCTTAAAGTTTTTTATGTGATTTACATGTGGTTATATGTGGTTTATATGGTTTATGTGGTTTATAGTTAAGATTTATACCCACCCAAAATATTTATACCCTCCCAAATCAAATTCCTGGCTACACCTCTGGTTTGCATCACATGTGAAAACTGCTGTCACAAAATGGGGCCTAAGTACCGGTAGTTTTTAGGATATTTTTAGTTAACACAAAAATACAGTTGTGTAACATCCTGTATTGTGTACACCCTGTATACTGAAGTGCCTGTACCAATCCAATTAAACAGCAAGTTTGTTTCAAGGTCTCAATAGCAGAGCCCATGGTGCAATCTTACTCAGAGGCCACTGGCTCTGAGCCTTGTGGACCATAGCCTATTGCTATGACATCACTGTGTCAGGCCATAAACCATATGCTATCTTCAATAGCCATATCAATAATGATTTGATTTGAGTAGGGTCAATAGTTGACAGAGAGGAAAAATTACTTCTCTCTACCATTTTCTTGGAGGTTTACAACTACCATTAGAAATACAATTAGAAGCTCCAGGAACTTTTAGTTCTGATGGCAAGGGCCATAGTTTAAAGGATTAAAGTTGCATATACAGTATACAAGCTATCCTCACCTTGCCTATGCATGTTGGAGACTAGATTGACGAAATCCTCCATTGTTCCATAAACTGGAGAGATATCCGAGTGGTCTGTGACATCATAACCAAAGTCGACATTTGCAGACGGATAAATGGAATTCAACCAGACGGCAGTGACGCTCAAATTCTTAAAATATTCCAAATGTTTCTGCACACCTGACAACAATTTACAACCACAAAAATTCTCTCCCAGTCAGAAGCAATTACAAAAATGTTTAAATGTACAAAGTTAAAAAATATGTAGGAACATTCAAGATTGTCATATCTCCTTGAATGAAAAACAGACCAGGAACAGTTATTTTTCCACCCTAGATTAGATACTAATTAACTAATCAAAGAACTTCTGTAGCACCATTTTGGTAATGCACTTGGCATCATTTGATAGTTGCTCCAAAGTAGGCCTCTAATTACAGTCACCTAGTGTCAGGTCCATAGATTAGACATAGGCCTAAATCTATTCAAGCTCTGAATTCTGAGATTTTCACATGTGGTGAACACACGTGATTTGTTTAATGCTGAGCACAGAAACCTGAAATGTCTCCATGACATTTTGCCTAAGATTTATCACAAAATATTAATTTTGGTAATTATCTATAAGTAATTAATAATATTTTATAATTTATTGCTGTTTCCCTGCCACTTGGCCGAACTGATCCAGATTGACGGATCAGTTTGATCCTCTTCAATCCACAGATGATGCAGAGGCATAGCCTGAGCATTCGGCACCCAGCTGAGGCAACGTCTAAATTTTGCGCCCCTAAATTCTGGTGACCTTTTTTTTGCTTATCCAAATTTTCATGGCAACTGGCAACGTACGACATAGATTTATTTTAATCTCTTAACAGTCTAAAAACCTGTGATAACCCTCTTTACTTATCAACATTTTTATGCACGAGGAAAGTGGTGTGAAAAATTAAAGAATTAGTGTGTGGATTGTGCCACCAGGATGGCGCCCGGGGCAGCTTCTCCCCCCCCCCTAACCCCTAGCTATGGCTATGGGTTGATGAGAGTCAAAACTAGGCATACATTCTGTCTATCAGACAGCTAGGCTCGGACCCCCTCCCACTTTTGTGAGAGGCAAGAGGGAAGGTATGGGGGTTGGGCCCCCACTTCTTCATCCAAGTTTACGCCAATGAGTCAAAGTATACCTTTCAGGTCTCCGACGCCGTCGTCGTTCGTGTCCTGGAACGAACGTGGGTAGACCTGGTAGACAACGGCCGACTGCCACCACTCCATCGGCGGACACGGGGGACATTTCGGTGCTAGGACGATGATGAGCACGGCCCCGGTCAGCATGCCCAGCCACCCGACGCAGAAGACCGCCAGCAGGCCAAGCCTCAGCCTCACCCAGTACGGATCGGCCGCGTAGCGGGCGAGGTCCTCCTTCTTCAGCCCAACGAATTCCCGGTAGACGGTTGACCGTCCGTCGGACCCGACCACCACGTCCACTGCCGGCTGGACCGCCGCTGCCGCCGCGGCCTCGCCGTTCATCGTGTCCGCCTCCGTCGTCGATTCGGGATCGTACCCGCCGCTCCTCGACTCTTCGACGGTCCCGACCGGCGTCGCCATTGCCTTGATTTTCTCGAACTTTCCCTTAAAATTCGTTTAATTCCGCCGAACAAAACGCTCAAGACGTCGTTGCTCTAATAAGGCGCCGCCGCCAGCGACGATCGATAGGCGGCGCCAGTGGGGTAATTCGCATCGGATCCACTGCGGCGATAGCATTTCATTCATCCGATTTAGACAGACTTCCTAGAAATTCCCACTAGGCCTATACGCTGTAACGTCATCGTTTCAGTAGTGAATTATTTTACGCCATTTATCTCAAAATAAATTCAAACTATTTTCATTAAGATTTGACGGCGTTCAGCTGTCGCTAGATTTCAGCTTATCTTGCTTTCTGTTGACAGATCTGATCGACCTGCATCACCATTGATCTCCAGCTGAAGTGCAGGCACTTTTTTACACTCACGGCACCGGGCTCTGACGCACGGCAGCATATGCTTAAATAGTCCAAAGGTTGTGATTGCTATGATGCCAGGAAATTATGTCTCAGACACTCAGCCAGACAGCCACTCATCCTAAACACTTCAGCCATATCAATATACAACGAAGACTAAAGATTTTGACACAAAATGGTTATCTGCTGCTCACAGCTAAACAAAATGGTAAAGCTAAAAAGGCGTGTTCTTTTATGTTTCTGCCTTCTTTTTTTTACAAAACTGAATGCCAATTTTGGATCATCTGTGACTCAAACGTGACTGAAAAAACTGACTAGAAAACCACGAAAATTAATGTAATCATGGCGTAGTCTTTGTTCTAATTTCATTCCGGACTTTAAAAGCATGACAAATCAACTAAGAGCACAATTCAATCAGGGCTTCATTAGCCTCCTAAACCACTTTAAATCACAGTAAATAAAAAAAATTGCAATTAGAGACAATGAACGACCTGCACATCCTTCCGAAGTTCCTTCTGCTTAAAGCAACCTCTCAACAGAACTACACTCCCGGACACTACCTCAAGGACACAACCTGGAAATTCCTCACCGGATTGATTACTTGACTGATAAAAAATTTTATTATAATATTACTATATTCAGTAAATGTACATGTACAAACAATTTAATTTCCATTAACTTTTGACTTGTATTTGATTACATAAGGTATGCACAATGCTAAGATGAGTATATCGTTTTAACCTTGCATTTTGCCAAGTTGATTTAATAAGGCGATTTGTGTATTGTATAAGTAAGTCATAAGTACAGTATATCGCACTTCCATTGCAAAGTTCATTTCTTCATAATTTTCCTGGTAGAACTTACAATTGAACCACTAATTTCAGACACAATACGATAATTGAAAATACTATTTTCAGAAAGATCAAATATATTTAATAAACATTACATCAGCCAAGATCAGATTTCAATATGCTTCTTGATTTTATGAACATACAAAATCAGAGCATCTTGAAAACAAGAGGGATATTAAAACATGCCAAGTGTCTTGTGCAACAAACAATAATGAAAAATCTTTGAAGGTTACAAAACATATTGATTAAATGCAATAAAACCACAGCTAAGATTTAATACTTGCATAAACACAAAAATTGGAAATTCTTGTACCGTTAAATCCTGCTAGCACGGACTTAAAAGCACTGAAACAAAAGGTCCATGTTAACTGAATCTGAAGAACCCTATCAACATAAAAAAATGTGCAGGGGTGCCACAGTGCCCATTTATTCTGCAGGGACACTTTAAGGAAACGACATTTCAGTGATCATCAAATCAGCGAAATTGGTTTCTTCCAAAATGAATGCCAAACATAAAAAGTCACCCCTTCCACTATAAATTTCAGATTTTCACCTACACTATTTCAAAATAAATCCGACCGGCAAAAATTGCGTTTCACTACAGTACCAGAAACAGCAAGAGTTCATTCACATCAAAGCTGATTCGATTTCAGTCAAAGAATAAAACAACATCATGCCACGGACGATACAAAGCTGTACAACAATTCAATCTCATGTTTATGTCCAGACAAAGGTGTTTCAAGTATGATGGGAATGTTTTCCAGCGATCGATCAGCCATAAGAACCTGGAAACCTGGAAGTCCAATTTTTCCCTTTCCGATCGAGGCATGGTGATCGAGGTGTGATCCCAGGTCATCTGAAAAACACATCATCTTAACCCCTTAACTGGGGATCCCGGATATATCCGTCCATTTTACAATGAGTTACAGTTAAATACACGGTTAAGGGGTTAACTGGCAACAGGCTCCTCGGATCAACCCTTCGACCATTGCAACCCACATAATCAATAGGTTATGAAGCCAAAATATCAGCCTTACAGGGCAAATGGTAAAAATAATGGTAAAAAAAACACTTAATAGACCATTCCTAGCATTTCACATCAAAACTCAACTAGAACTTTACTACTATGACATTCACTGGCATATCTTGCAAATCTGCCAACACATCTGCTGCAAATGCCAAAATGAACTAACAAAAACCACGACCAGAAAATTTTTTGGTTGTGCAAAATAATCACGTTCAATCTAAACGTTCCCTGCTAAGCTGCGCAATAGGAGCTTTGCATTAATAAGAGCAGATATATGCACATTTTACACTGAGTTAATTAATGGTTACTGTTACTACATGGCAAGCATACTGGAAATTTTTGCATTAGTTAAACTGCCAAAGAATATGCATAAGTATAATTAATTATAACAAATGAAAGATTTTCATTGTTTCACTATTCAGCATCAATAAAACATAATTTGAATAAATGGCATAGTCTGGGGAAAAACGTAACATTGATTAGTCAATGATGATGGGAACAAACAAAAAATCTTTTAAAATAAACTTTTAAAAACCTTTGGAGTCATTGATATGAACAGCTTTCAAAAAGTCTCTTCCAATCGTTGTGTCAAAGTCTTCCATCATTCTGACGTAACCCGACTTTGCACGAAGGTCGTACCCTGCAACAACAAGAAAGTCAGACTAACTGACCTTTGAACTATAATACTATGTGTTCCTTTAGTGCAGCCTGCACTGGTAAAAATCTCAACACTTGAACTTATAATTACATAAATTTATCACTGAATATGCATCCAATGTTTCATCAATGTTCAAAAAAACTTGCTGCACTATCCTATCAAATAACAAGCACTCTAAACTTTCTGGAAATTGCACGTTGCATCCATGGCCATAAATGTAAATTATACATACTTATACATTTTAAAACTATCAAAGTGTATCTTCTATTGTAGCACCCTCTTGCATGAGTGCAAAAACCAGACTGTAAGGTCAGTATGTACATCTCTCACAGTACACTGGATTACTCTGGCTAAAAAAAGATGCTTTACAATTATATTTTTCAGTCACAAAAGAAATGTTAAAAGCCAGGCAACTAGGAAAAATATTAGCAAACGAGTCAAGTTTCTACCAGAAGCAAACGCATGACAGGTGTCGAGACAGATGCCAATACGTGACTTGTCTGTCACTCTGTCAATTATCTGCTTCAGCTGAGAGAACGAACCGCCGACGGCGTTCATTTCACCACAGGAGTTTTCAATAACTAAAGAGAAATATAAGACAACAGAATTATATTACTGTAATAAACATATCAAAACAGGAATGACATATGACAAAATCGTACACTCAAACCCACTCAAACACACAGACTTAACGTCAAACAACCTGAAAAGTTCTTGACTATGACAGTAAGTAACACCTGTACTATTTTAATGTACCGTAATAAGAGGAAGCAGATATACATACACACCACACACACACACACGCAATCTTGATCAGGAGCATTACCAGTTATGACATCAGGAACGAGGCCATGTGCATAATTGATTGATTCCGCCACACGATCAATGCACTCGTCAGCAGAGTCAGGATCAGTGAACGATCCTTAACAGAACATTTCACTATTTACACAACAATGCACAGCTTACAAACAGTGGCGGCTCCACCAGGGGGGCCAGAAGGGCCCGTGCCCCCCCTATTGAGAGCCTGCCCCCCCCAGTGGCCCCCCCAGTTGGGACCCTATACTTAATGCTACATACATTAAACAACAAATGGTTGGCCCCCCAAGATTAGAAGTTGCCACCCCAACGGCCCCCCCACTTGCCAAATCCTAGAGCCGCCACTGCTTACAAACAATCCACACAAAATACTTCCATTGATACCAACACATTCAATAATTCCTTACCCGGGGCATATAGGTGTATATAAATGAATGACCAACATAGATGGTTACATCGAATATATTTTATTTTACTTTTCTTTTAGTAGCAACATAAAGAAGCACATGAAAGGCCTTTAAAACAGGTCCTATTAATAAAGCATTTTATGAATATGTCAGTGCACTATTCATACAATAACACAAACATTTGTAAAAATCATTATGCTTGAAACAAAATATAATAAGTTGAATAAGTTACTGCATTGGCAAAAAATGGCAATATTAATAGTCAATTAAATTTGGTAATGAACTTGTATGCAATCAACCAATATTCCCTAGAAATTCTAAAACCTTTGAATGCAGGAATGAGGACAAATAAAGTCGATAACACACAGATGAGACAATCCACCTCCATGAAACTTAAACTCACCTGGATGAAAGTTGAAGAGGGAGAGACCAAGCAGCTGACAACGCCTGAGATCGTCGACCAGTGCCTCTCGACTTCTCCGCAGGTGTTCGGCATTCGAAGCCCCGCAGTTTAAAAGGTAGGAACCGTGAGGCACCACCATCGATGACGAATAACCCTTTTCCTTAAACACAAATCCAGGGTATATGTCTAGGATTATCAATTTGGAGATGGGGTGTCAGTATATTTTGTGGGTCCTTGGCAAAAAAAGTCTGACAAGCAAAAAAGGTCATCCCAGGCTAAAATGGGGGGGGGGGTCAGTCTCAAATTCGGGGTGTTGGGGGGAGAGTGCTAGGGGGAAGTAAAAATATTCCCGCACAAAGTACAGTTCAACGATCAGACGGAAAGGAAATGTCAATCAAACTATAAGCACTCTAAAGGCCCTACAGTGTAGAGTTGCAATTGGAACAAGATGAAGTAGATGAAGTAGACAAACCAAAAATATAGTAGCTGGAGATTTTTTTCTGACCAAGGTAATTGAGTCAGAAGAATTATGAACCACTAGAGTCAAATACTTTAAAGCCGACTCCATAGCTCTGTTCACTGTGACATTATGGGGCATTCCACGTCAAAGCAACACACTTTCGAATAAAATTGGACGTCACCATCTCAGATCATGTCTCTAGCAATCACTGAAGACGAGATATTAAAGTTTTGTTTACGTAGTGATAGACCTTATTATTTTTAACATTCGTTAACCCCTTAACTGGGGATCCCGGATATATCCATCCATTTTATATTGAGTTACAGTTAAATACACGGTTAAGGGGTTAATGCATGAAATCAAAATTTTAGATGGTATAATAGCTGGACATGCATATTTGCTGAAACCTAAATTTTGGCTTCAGATGACCAAGAATCGGATATAACGAACCTCGTATATTTCGAGGTATTTATCACGGTCCCGTGAACTTCGATATAACTGGGTTCTACTGTATTTTGCTCACCTTGAGTAACTCCCTAAAGACGGAAGCTTCCTGCTCATCCAGTGGCGGAGGGGTCCAAGTCTTTTGCGGCTTTATGAATAGTGCAAATGCGCGGGCACCCATCTGGCTTGCCCTCAGAACCGCACCAGGCAGGCCACCTGTGCAAAGAATACGTACACCTGTACAATATCTGAGACAGGTTGACACTTAATCTTAATATATTCTACAACCACACACCAATTGTGCATGCGTTAACTTTAACAATGAACGGAACTGTGTTCATGAGTGAACCACATCCATGAACCATACCAGCACACAGGGTATAAAGTTCTGCATTTTATAAAGATGCATTACAAAAACAGGCTAATCCGATAGAATATACAGCAATATTGAGGTTATGGAATAAGAATTTAGATTTCCAGACAAAATCCATTTAGTGTAATCAAACGACAAGTCTAAAGCAACTAAATCGAAGCACTAATGAGTATAAATAGAAAATGTGCCACACAAATTCTGCATTACGTTACATTAAATCAGTTTCAAAGAGGCTCCAGAAAGTCAACAATGGTCACGTGTGTGTGTATGTGTGTGTGTGTGCCCAAGTGCTATGTAAAGAAAGTGATGCATTATACTGATAGTCACAAGAGAGAAAATAATCCGTTACAGAAATCCATTCAGCATAAAGTCAAGCCCAACAATGGGGCACAAAAAATTTTTTTAAATACCAGCTGTTGAGACGTGAGCCCCGACATATTTTCTCTGTCTGGCAATCGCATTGGCATCGCGAAGGGTCGACCCGGGGAGGGCGCAAGCTCTGCTCAGCTCCGTAACCGCCGTTGTCAAGCCACCGATACACACAGCACCTTGGGTGCCGAGTTCTGAACTTCGATTTGTGGCGTCTGACGCAACGCTGCATTTCACGTCGACGGCAACGAATTCCGATACAGATTCTGCCATCCTCAGGCGCCGTTTCTTCAGTGGAACAAACCCGGTTTCTTCCGTCACACCCGCACCCCCCTCCGGCAATTTCTTGTTGTCGCTGTTGCACGGAGCGTCTTTCGCAACGGTCTTGGCGTCAGATTCAAGTCCATCGGAAGTGGAATGTCCGGCAAGATCTTCCGTGACTTCAGACATATCGGATTTAGTCTTGCCAGTATCCGGAACTTCCGACGCGGACAGGTTTTTATCGTCGGTTCCTTCGCTGCAGAATTCCGAAGATGCTCCGCTTTCGTTCCGCCCGTCGACTCTCGGAACGTTTGAAGTCTGTCGGACAGATGAACTACGTTCTGTTGCGATGAACACATCAGCTGAACCTACGGAGAGAATGACTGGGCCGACGGTGGCTGACGACGATACCGCCTCAACGGGTTTGGCAGTAGCCATGTCTAAGCAAGACTCACTGACAGAAACCGTTCTGTTACGCACAGAAAATTCATTCGCAGCATCCTGAACAGCCACGGGACCACTCTCTGCAAGCGCTGTTGAATTCGCGGATGATGAAATGGACAGCAGGTCTTCGTTGTTCAGACTCTTACAGAGGTTCGCATCTGTATTGCCGCTGAGAGGCCTCTTGATCCTACATCCAGCAGAGTCAGAAAGGTCGTCGCAAGGAGGCAGCAGCTTTTCAGGTGGAGGTGTCTCCAGACAGATGACGTCGCTGGCAAGAGGCTCGTTTTCATCTTCCAAAGCAACAGGTGGGACGATATTTTCATTGTCGTGAAAATGTTCTAAACTACTCGATTCTCCACGCCGATCCTTAAACGCAGATTCAATTGATGCCTGTAGAGATATAGTTTCCTGCGGTAAACTGGGATTTGTTTTTTGAAGAGACTGATCGTTCCTATCGGGCACGGCGGTTGCTCTTTCGTCAGATGAATGCTGCGTCACTGAATTGCCTTGTTCAGATGTTTCTTGATTTGAAGGTACGGTGCAACTACCAACAGCATGGCTGTCGGCATTAATTTCTGTTAGAGAGATCCCATTATTGAAGACAACTGTGTTGAACGATTCGAGCGCTGATGCGATACGTGTTGGTTCTGTGTACGTCTTTGGTACGGCATCTTGGCTTATCACAGGTTGTACGCCTGCTTCTTCAGTTTCGACACCTGCCAAATGCAAACCTGCATCGCACAGCAATTCTTTTTCTGTATTCTCAATCCTCGGGAGGATCTCCTTAATGCCAGCCGATCCTCCTTCAACGGCCACCGTTTGCAACGTGATATTTCCTTCAGAGTTCTCAGGTAAATTAGTCTCTGCGGTTTCCTCGCTCGCATTAACTGCAACATTCAGACTGTTATCCATCTGATTTGGCGTTCCACAGTTTCCGTTACTTCGACTCCTCGTGACTCGAGTTGACACCGACGCAGAGATGACGGCACGACTCGGCTCTAAATCTTCCTCAGATTTCAAACTTTTTCTCTTAAATCGAGTCCTCTTCTTAACCGGTAAACCAGCAATTTCAACTGCATCTGTTTCCGAAATATCTAATGATATGTTCTTTGCCATCCTTTTCCCCAACTTTCGTGCCCGCTTTTTCTTTACGATTACCTCCGTACCCAAAGCATCCGGCCGGGAAATTCCGACTTCAGTCTCAACGGCGGCAATGACAGTCTGTTCGCCTTCGATAATCTTGTCTTGTGCGACGGTCTGCTCAGAAGAATTCTGGAATTCAGAACCGGGACACTCGGGAGCTGCTCCCCCAACGTCGGCATTAAGTAAACCAGTCCCGGTAACATCCGTGAACGTGAGGTCTTGGGAAACGGCAACCTTTCTCCGTCTCTTCAGAATTACTCTTTCCTCATCTCCACCCGAAGGACTGACCACCCAGGTCGTACCGTTCTCTTCGTCCTCCGCCACCGGTTCTACCGCGCCCGCGTTCCAGCACCGCCGTGGTCGCTCTTCTGCCTCTTTCCCGTGCGCTTCTCCTTTTTACCTCCTGCTCTTCTCTTCTTCACAGCAACAAAATTCTCCGCCTCGAAAACTGTCTCATCGCCCACGCGCAAAGATTCCGCCTCCAATACGAGATTCGTTTCGATTCCGACGCCACATTGTGCCGTGGCACACGTGTTCTGCTCAGTCTCAGAAGACCCAACACCAATATCCAACTGGCCTGGCACAACCTGCATCACAGTCTTCAACCTCTGCCTTTTCCTCCTAACCGTTGCTGTTCTCTTCGGCTTTGGAACACGAGAACCGGATTCTAATTCCGCTTCTGTCTTGTCCGTGACTTCGGACGACGCCAAGTTGGTAAAACTGCCGTCGCCCGCGTCGCCCTTGACGCTCGATGCCCTCTGTCGCACTGCGAGAGCCGGTTGCAGTTTTGGCGTCAGGCCTTCCAGCGGAAAAGAACCAGGAGAGGCAACGCTGGCATGCTGACTGGCGGGAAGAAGGCAGTTCTCAAGCACAAGAACGGCAGAGCTCAGTTTCCGATCCCCGACGACTGGTGAAACCGTAGCTGGTTGTTCCTCATGACTCAGCGATGATGACACAATGACTGATTCACTTTCACCACATTCACCTGCACCTGCAACAGGTACCTTAGCTCTTAATATGCAAATTCAATCAACTGTCTACTGAAAGGTGAGCATAAATAAAATAATAAGGTAACTGGCAATAGATACGATTAAACCAATGAGGATGCTATTGGCCTGGATGATAAAGAAGATGTCCATCCACAAAGAAGAGGCAAGACACAGACAAGAATGGAAACTTGTTTCAAGACAGAGAACCTGATGATGTTGAAGATGATGATGACAATGATGATGATGAACTAATTGATTAACTAACTAAGCAACTAACTAATTAGCTAATTTACCAAAAACTTCTATAGCACCAATTAATTAATGCACTTGGCATCAGCCTATGATGATGATGATGATGATGATGACAATGACTAAACTAACTAAGCAACTAACTAATTTACCAAAGAACTTCTATAGCACCAATTTATTAATGAACTTGACATCAGTCTATGGTCATTCTGATGTAGAATTATAATCCCTTTGGTCAGATCCAATAAGCCAGTTCAATTTTCTGGTTCTAGTTATGGTGGATAGGCGATGGAGAACAGGAAAATAATGCTAATTCAAGTAGGCACACCATACCCTGTAAATAGACACTAAGAGACCTCAAGTGTTTTGTGTTGAAGATCAGCAGATTCAGTACTATTTTAAAATTCAGATTTTTCATGTAATCCCTACAAAATTCATATTATTACACTCTCAAAACAATTTCAAAAGCCTATGCTTGGCTTGTCTGGGTGCAAACAGATGACATACAAGAATATAACATGCAATTTAATGCAAAGAATCAGTCAACATAGTACATACCAGAAGCATACAATGTCTCAAAAGACTGAGTAATCAGAGCCTCATCTGCCAATTTTCGTCCTCTACGTTTCTTTGGAGCCATGTCTCCAAATATACCACGAACGAGACTTGTTTTAAGACTTTTGAAGCTAAATTCAATTTAAAAACATAAAATTAACTCTCCAGTCACCTTATGACCTCATCCATTACCTGTTTGGTTCATCATTGAAGAATCATCAGGAACTTTTCAAAATTGTTTTAGTCTCCTCAAAAACTTGACCCTAAAGCAAAATCTGGATAAAAACTGCAGCAATGCAAGACACTAATAGCATAATTAAACATATTACCACTTCTTTCATCATATAATATGGACAAACTAACATCCATCTAAACTCTTCAGCATATCAATCTAGTAATGGTTTTAATTCTTACTAAAAAAATACTCAACCATCTTATTCTATTTCTGAAGGATCTTCACACATCTCAAGTTCTCGTAACTGTTTCCGAATTTATCAGCATTTCGAATTTTGACCAAGCTTTATCGGCACTTGTATACAATACACTGCGCAAGTTATTATATGCTATATGTAAACTACATAGTACCACTAGCAATATGCACCAATTAAAAATTAAATTGCACCTATAGAACTATTCGAAAAAAGAACTTTTGTTTCAACATATTTTTCAAAATGTTGTTGCATAGCCCGTGAAAGTACTTACTTACTTAATGAATACTAATAGGTAAACATTTGCTGGTCGCATTTCATTGGTCAAAATCAATCGCGGCAAAACCGGTGATTGGTCGAAACACATCGTCTCAAAAGCATTAACATAAGCTAAAAAGTTTAATTCGTAGCGGCAATACCTTGTCCCATTCGAATCTATTTGCATTGGTTAGCAAAATGACTGCTAACGTGAATGATTTCACGATTTTCGACATTGAGCAGAAGATACGTTCTGCAACGACCACAGTTAATTTCTGTCGGCGTTCCCGGGATTTTCGTTCATGGGGAACATTGGGGTGTCAATGTCCAGTGTTGAGTCATACATTCGTACTATCTTACTTCTACGTCTGTGGTATATTTTAAACTTATCTATGTATAGACTACTTCCGCCTGGTGCGACAGTACAAAATACGTTGAAACAAAAGTTCTTTTTTCGAATAGTTCTATAGGTGCGATTTAATTTTTAATTGGTGCACATTGCTAGTGGTACTATGTAGTTTACATATAGCATATAATAACTTGCGCGTGTATTGCATAAAAGTGCCGCTTTATCTTCTAACACTTATGAAATATCAAACTTCTAAAAATTTAAGGAATTAACAAATATGGCACTACATCAATTTGCACGCATAATTAAAAATGGCACCTCATTATCTTTAGGCAAATTAATTCGTGTATAATGTATATCAATTCGTGCAATTCGTAGTACGCCGTGTGGCTTTAATCAATGTTCAGTATCTTGAATCCACTAGGTCTCAGGCTAGGGGCGAAACGTCCTGACGTATGGCAAGCTAGAACAGTGGCTTGTCAATAGTGGCTTGTATATATTTAAACGAATAAACATTTATAATCCTAAAACAACGTTCCAAGCACTGACTGTCCCTGGTTCTCACACAGGGCAGTCCCTACTGAACCACTTTAAACCTTGTTATATTATATTATTATTTCAAGAAAATGCATTCAATACCTAACCGCCACAGTAGTATCGTTTCGGCATGATACCGAGGTAAGGCGCTATATAAATAGGCGAAACCAATTTTTCCATTAAAAAAATATCGTTAAGTTTGGCGCAAAATCCATCGAATGGGTAAATTCCTATTCAGAATTTCAGACCGCCGATAGCATTCTCGCCACAAGCAATGCTATTACTGCCATTGCCAATTAATGTACTATTTTAATCGTAAATTATGATTAATTTATTATTATCATTATTATTATTAATTAGAGAACTGCATCAATAATTA
The DNA here is from genome assembly GCA_018105865.1 of Metaphire vulgaris. Lineage (NCBI taxonomy): Eukaryota > Metazoa > Annelida > Clitellata > Crassiclitellata > Megascolecidae > Metaphire > Metaphire vulgaris. The sequence continues at coordinate 15,170,423 of CM030846.1, forward strand.
CTGCTTCGCTGATAGCATCCGAGGAGCCGCTATGAGACTGCCGCTGCCGCCGCCGCAGCGTTTAGAACAAGATATAATGAATTGAAAATTCATTATCTCGGAATTTGAAAATATCTCTAAAGCTGTAAGACTTTCTTGTGCGATTGAAGATGAAGCTGGCGCTAACTTAAAAAATCTAATGCCGATGATTGCATAATGTTCTTATTTGTCTGTCAGATGATCTGTTGACCCGGGTTCAATACCAGGGCGGTCAAACATTTTATTTCTCAAGCAAGCATAAACCACGCCACAGTAGTAGCAGTAGTAGTAGTCAGAGAAGTAGGCTAGTAGGAGCAGCAGCAGTATTAGTATTAGTGCCACTGGCCCTTTGGATTAAATGACCCGGCATGAATGACCCCAACTTTGGGCATAGCTACTTCATTTTAAGATTAAGTGCCTAGGAAAAAGGAGCTACTTTGGTGCTGCTTTTTAAGGCGCTATAGAACTTAACGAGATTTTACTTACTTACTTACTCAGTACAGTAGTGGTGCTGGTAGCCTGGTAGTAGTAGTAATGTGCTTTTAAAAGTGTCACGTGGTCTAGGACTGACAACATTTTTGAGATTGACGCCCACCGTCCACATTTTGTTATAGTGACATTTTCTACATGACATTTTGTCACTGACTTTTTGTGCTCATCAGTCCTTGTTTAGCCACGAATAAAATTGACACTCTAATAATCTAAATATCATTCTAATACTAAAAAATAGAGATGATATCTTTGCATGGTGTCATATTAACTCGCACGAAACTACCGCGATCGACAAATTGCTTTCAACTAAATACTGCGTTAATTAAAACTGCGCCAGAAAATGCAAAGATAAAACAGAAATTTTACTAATGAATGGCAGGCAAAGGCGAAGCCTGCTGAGGACAAACAGTGCGCGTGAGAGACCACTGAACAAATTCTGGAGAAAGGCTGAAGTCAAGGAAGTCCTCCCTTTTCGTTCCTACAAGTTCCAGTTTCCTGATTCTTCAATCCGTCGCAGGACGTGAAGCACGTCACCTTCTCGAGGAACCCCATTACTGGTAGACATTGAACTACAGTCGCGCCAGTCAGATTCCCCAGATGGCGCTGTTGCACGTTCCAACCAGCACACGCTCCTCAACCACCAGGTCCACCATCAACTGAAGAACAGCATTCCTAAAACCCAGAGCCAATGCAACAACCCTATAAAACTCGCTCGGGACGCACGATCATAAAGCCAATTAGATATAGATAGACTACAGCATAACAGCCTTTGACTGATTAACCATTATGCATTTAGGCTGATATTATGCTGACATTATTTAGTATTGTTTAGCACTGCTAATTAATTAATTATTGTAGGCATCTAAATGGAAAAAAGATGTCACGTGGTCTAGGACTGACAGCATTGAGACCACGCCCACCGTCCAATAAGGAACATTATAGTGACTCTCTATAGCTAATGTTACCACTGCTTGCTTGCTCATCAGTCCTGGTTTACAGTTGTCAAGGTGACACTCTAATAATAATACATTCTAATATAATATATATATGCTTATCTTTACAAAAAGCACCAATGCCAATAATATTCAAAGGGCATCGATCAATGGTACATGAAATGCATCTACAAAAGACTACATGCATGGTCATTCATGATATCAGCCAGAATGGAAAACAGCAAGACAGACAACAGATGAAAAGATGACTGGTATACACCGCAGATGTATGCTTTCAAATGTAGACCTTAACACACATCGGTTATTATTGTAATTACGGTACGATAATAATTATTACTATGAAACACATTGCTTACTATTGCACAATATAATTTGCACAAAGCATGGATCGACTCCTCTATTTGCAAATAGAAACAGCATAATTAATTAGTGTCAAAATCTACTTGTAAAGTGTCAGAATGAAGCTTAATTGCCCGAGTACCACCAATTCTTTGCTACATCAAAACTAAAATCATTTCCTACTAAGTCTTAGATTGGACTACATATTGCCCTGCTCAATGATCAGGTGCGTGCATGTGACATGTTGTGCTATCGATCATCTCCGGTAATGATTCTGATCAAGTCTCCGTACACATCGCCATCCGATTAACAGTTCTCTGAAACTGAGACGAGCGCTTAACTTGGAATTAGGATGTGGCAGACGCGTGTTTTGTGTCGACAGACGAACCGTCCACATGATGATTCATGCCAGATTCATGCTGCAAAATCAAGGAAAAATTTAATTTAATACCTTGTAGAATCAACAAATCTGTCCACCAAACTTGAATGAGGGAACTGGAGGCTACCATGAATTCTTCAGTGCCATACCAACTATCACAAATCAGAGGCAGCTCCACAGTGGGCCTCGGGGGTCGATGCCCCCCATTGAATGTCTGGCCCCCCATCAAGGGTGATATTCTTCCTGTATGTGCAGATTCATAAAAATTAGTTGGCCCACATGCTTAGAAGTTGCCACCTCCACCTGTTAAATCCTGGAGCTGCCACTGTCATGAATCAGAACCAATTACAGACATTTTGTGCTGGACATTGCCTAGAGAGTTTAAATGACCTAGAGATTACGGTAAATGAGACAATCTAGTAAGATATAATGAAAGTCATTGGTGCAACCATGTTTATGCATGTATGAAGTTACTCAAATCATCGTAGTCTTTTCCAACTTCATTCAGTAATGCTTATCATTTTGTTTTCTAAAATCGACAACCCATTTGCAGCCTAGATTTTAAAGACTGATGCACACACCAACAGACAGTATGCATACAATTTAGTCATGTGGGTTTATTTCTAGATTACCGCAAGTTTTGCAGACACCAAAACAAACCATTGGTCCAAAAGCTAGTGATGTAAAATATTGTACTAATGTTCTTACAGTCAAAACAGTAACACAGACCTTCCTGCTAAGCTCATTGAGTTCCTCCTGTAATTGTTTCAACTCGTCGTGCGACTACACAAATATAAGCAAAATTAAATTTGCCAAAAAATGTCAAACATTTACAAAACTGCCAAAATTGGCCCAAAAATTGCACAAAAATTTGCCAAAATTTGGCCAAAATTATCCCCCCCCCCAAGAAAAGTGTGAAATGATGCCACTGACCCACTCAATCATTTTGCGCAAATGCCACAGCCGGTTCCAGCCAAAATGGGGGAAGGCCTCCATTGTCCTTCCCAGGCTACGCCAAAGCTGGAGTGCCAAGTGAGGGATAAAATGAAACTAGGAAAATGTCTTTGTAAAATGACACAACATAGAACTTCAGCCATGAAGATCAAAATCTTACCACTTGCAGCTGGTCTTCGGCCAGCGAGAGCTTTCTCTGCCAAGACCTTTCCTCAGACTCTACGCTTGTCTGAATCTGAATTAGAGTCTGTTCCTGTTTGAAATAAATCATTTAAATAAATAAATTTAAATAAATAAATAAATTTAATAAATTTAATAAATTTAAATAAATAAATTTAAATAAATAAATTTAAATAAATAATTTAGCTTCCATTTCAGTCTTAGAAATAATGACAACAATCGAGGACAGTAAAACCCTATCATCTCATCGCTGTTTGTACTGGTGGCACTTCTAGGTAAAATACATGCTAGGAAATCAAATAACTTCCAGACCTATGCACGGAGAGTGAGAAGTGAGTTTGGTGGCTTAATGGGAGTGGGAGGGGTGGCAAAATGCGGTTGCACCATAAACCAGAAACATGTTTCTGTTGTCGGTTACACAACATGTAAAACATTTAAAATATTACATAGAAAACACACATGAAAAGTGCCAGCAATTATTGTTTGCTTGAGACTACAATTCCAGAATCCCGGAAATGTTATTTCTGCTGAAAGTTATTGTAACATTTGGCAAATGTTTTGATCGATGTAGAAAGCTCGACTGACCGTGTCTGCGAGGACCGTCTGATAGTGGAGCAGATCGGCGTGAAGCTTGTTCTGTTGTTGCTTTGAATCGTCTAACTTGGATTCGAGTTTAGCCTAAAAACACAAACGAACCGAGGAAATAAATTCTAATGCTTTGCATATGATCACACTACACAGCACACACACACACACATTAGATGATTAATTTATTGGATTAAGTAAACTGATAATTATAATTTGTGATGGTAAGTATAGCTATGGGTTCGGAATGAAGTAAAAGCAGAGGTGTCAAATGGATATAAACCAAACCAATTGCTAAACGAGCAGAGTACAAAGCAATTACTGGTATACAAACAACATGGCACTCAAAGCTACTGTTCATTTCTGAACTAAATCAGGCATTAATACAAAATTAGTGCAAATGGCATGGCACCATCATCTTCGTTTAGCAGAAAATAAGTGCAACAATCAAATGATAAACCAGATTTCTCAACTGACAAAGACATGTTTTAGTAATCAACGAGAAACAATACAAAAATGTGCCTACTCTTTGCTCGCTTCTGAAGCTTTCAGTTCTTCCTCCAAACGCTTCACTTCAAAATTTAATTCCACATTTTTGCTCTCGTCATCTCCACTTCTTAAAATATATAAGGCTTAATTAATAATCAAATTCAAATAAAACATCTTCAGTAGACCTTTATGTGGATTCATTTTTATTAGGTGGAAATTTGAAATATTTAGTACAAATTCAGAAATTTTACAGTTTAGAAACAGCTATTAACTCAATGATCCTGCTTTTTAAAAAAATAAATAATTAATGAAACCTTTAACCTTTTCTTCTGTTCTTCCAAATTCTGTAAAGTTTCATTATTTTTATTTAGATCTTCAGTCAACTGAGAGTTCTTTTCCTTCAACAACTTCATTGTAAAACAAAAAAACACATAGGAAAACCGGTGAAAGATAGACTACACAACAGTCAACAACAATCTATTTTGCCACAATAGTGTCACAATGCCATTTACTGTCCCTTTCATAACTTCAAACATGCCGAAAAACATGAAATAAGACAAAAATCTTGCTAAGTCTTTACAGATGGTTGTACAAATGAAGAGAACAAGTAAAGTTAAGCATAGGATCTTTATATGTACAATTATAAAAGTACAGACTGCAACTGACCAGTGGTGGTAGAGGTTGCATGCTTATAGCATAAATTCAGTCCATAATACCTTGAAATTCACGTAGTATTGAAAAGCGCTCTTGTCTTTGGCCATTTTTGCCATGCATATTGCGCTATATAAATTGTCTAGTTAATAATAATAATAGCTCAAGATGATGAATGTTAAAGGGTAGTCAAATCCTGATAAAATATGGCATTGTAATGGTCTAATGCAGCCATCTTAATCATCATTCATTTAAGATAAATGACACTTGACACCTGTTAAAATTATATGTGGTTGATGCTTCCATCAACCATCTACCTCTAGTTCCTTGTCTTTCTGCTTGATCAGTTGGTCCAGGGTTCGAAACTGTGACTCCATAGACGTCACTTTATCCTCCAACTCTATGGTCCGCTTTTCCTCATTCTGCAAATAAAAGTAAATCAAGATAAACAAAATGAGATCACCTAACAGGTGCTAGTTTTTTTAATCTAATGCAACATATCACTTTGGGGCAAAGCTCCTTTTTAGACTGCCTCAATATACCGTTAAAAAGAAGATGAAAATTTCTATCAAATAAAACCATTAAAATGATGCAGCAGACTGCAGTGCAGTGACCATTAAAGATTGAGTACATTGAACAAAGATCATTAAAATGTGGTTAACCATGGCTGGGATAAAACCTCTAGTAATGCCCCCAGCCCCAGCCCCCACAAATAATATGAAATAAAATTTAACATGTGTGCTAATCCTTCTGATATTATAGTCATTTATACATTACTGAAAACGTGTAACTGTTCAGGTAAGATTTTTGCTGTACCTGCAATTTTGACAAAAGATTCTGCGACTTGGTCAAGTCTTGTTTAGCTGAGTCCAGGTCAATCGTGAGAGACTTGAGTTTTGCCTCGGACACTTTCAACTCTTCGTTTCCTGCCCGAGTCTTTTTCTCTGCCGCTGTCTGAAAATGTAATTCGGACAGCAATCAAACTGTAGTCTTACGGATAGTGCAGATCACCGCATAATCTTTACAGTTTTTCAATAATGGTCACTTAATCTATTTCTTTAAGAATTTTTTCTCTAAACTTTTTATCAGATTAGTAAAATTTGGTGCAAAATAATTCAACGTTAAAGAGGATTTAATACATTACTAAATTGCAATTCTTAAAATGGAATCCATTGCAAAGCAAATACAATCTTGACAATGGTTACAGTTTACAGTGGTTCTCACACAGGACAGTCCCTACTGAACCACTTTGAACCTTGTTATATTATATTTTAATGTCTTCATGCACTTTTGCATTCGTGAATTTCTTTCATAGTCATAGAATTCTCAGTGACAGCATTGATTTTAAAACCTTCAAATACTGCTGACAAATTGTTACCAATTGTGAATCCAGTTTGTTCAGTTTATCTTCGGCCTGTCTGAGTTTCCCTTCTAGAGTCCTCTTCGAATTCTCGCTTGCATTCAAAAGAAGTGCGTTCTGTTTCAGTGCGTCATCCATGAACTGCACTTTCTGCTGCAGATCCTCACCTCCTGATGGCGCGACAGCAGTGCCAACCCTGGACAGAGAAAGACAGCCAACCATTCAACTCTCCAAATCAGTGTGCCTTTCTTTTCAGAAAAGAATTTTATAAAAGAAAATAACACTGCCTGTTTATTTTCACGTCCACAACAAACAAAATATTCTGCAAAATGTCGTTTGAGCTATCGTCAAATTTTCCATCAATTTCTTTAAATTAAAAATGAAGTCCTGAATCACCGCATATAGCGTGGCATATAATATGACCTTACTATTGTGCCCTATCACATAATGATGCAAGATATTGAATTAAATTGCACTTAAGATCAATGCTATGCATATGGTGAGCTGCAAGACGGTCTTATATTACAATATCTTTGAAAAATCTTTAAAATGCTCCTGGAAGACATATCTGCTGGCTATAGGCCCTATAGGCTATGTGTTCTGTAACAATAAATAACAACATTTATCAGAGTAGAACACTGTCATTCCAGTCTATTTTTTATTATTATTATTATTATTATTATTATTATTATTATTATTATTATTATTATTATTATTATTATTATTATTATTTATATTATTATTATTATTATTATTATTATTATTATTATTATTATTATTATTATTATTATTATTATTATTATTACAATTATGACAATTTATATAGTGCAATAAGCATAGCAAAGGCCAAAGTCAAAAGAGCACTTTACAGGGGACACTTGTAGGAGATAGTAAATAAGTGCATCTTTTTGTATTAAACAATAATTATTAAATGGCCTACATGTAAATAAGGACTTGCCTTGTTTTGGCAGAGGTAAGTTCCAGCTTCAGTTTTCTATTTTCTTCAGTCAATATCTGAATCAACTGAGCTTCTCCGCTGTTCTGTTGTGTGACGGTCGGTCCTTTTGACGGCTGTTTGTTTGGTTGCTTCAGTTCCTTTAACTGCTCCGCATGAGTATGACTGAGGCGAGTCTTCAAGGCCTCAATTTCCTTCACCTTTTGAGAAAGGAAAAAAAAAACAGAATTTCACCAAAGGCAACAAGTTTAGCAAATGTGTCATGTAGGAACCTGTTCAAACATCCAAAATCAGTCATTCCAATAGAAAGTACCATAGGATATTAGATTGATCTAGTATAGTTATTAGGTTATCAAACATTAAGGAAGTAGTGAGTATTGCAATTGAACAAAGCATGTTATATCATTGTGTATTCCCATTTACAATTATTGTAAAATAAGAAATCCCTATAAATTCCTATCAAGGAATCCAAATTGCAATATGCAACGAATATGATGAAAGAAGATGAAAGAAAACAAGATAGCTTTTACAAAGGTGTTTAAAATGGTCACACCTTTTCTGCAACTTCATTCTGGGTCTTGACTTCAAGAGCAGCATAGTTCTTATGGACTGTCGAAAGCTGCTGACACACGTCAGCAAATCGTTCGTTGGCCAATGTAAGCTGCTCCTTCACTAAGCAAAAAGCAAAGATTGGCTAATGATCCTCTGCATATAAAGACTCATAAGTCTTAAAATCACTAAATTTCATACATGAGGTCTTTCAAATTTTGTTAATACACAGACAGAAAAGTAAGTACTAGTACTAGTACTAGTACCAGTACTAGTAACTCACCATTCAAGGTCTCTTTTCATTGTGAACAAATTTTTAAAGACATTTTTAATTTTTGTAATCAAAAAAATCCAAAGATACAAGATCAACACGGTGGTCTGATCTAATGGTCAGAATAAAATACAAACTAAAGACAATTATTCAACAACTTTTTGCGACGACTACAGTTCAAAAACTCAATGTATCCTTACAGTGTATCCTTATCCTTATCCTTATCCTTATCCAACAAACTCAAGTGTATCCTTACAGTTATCCAGTTCCACATTTCCCCCATCAGTTTGTCTTTTAGTTGTAGAGAATGGTGCACCTTGTGTCTGTTTCTAAATATCATGAAAATAAACCGAAGTAAGTCAGCAGAAATTTATTTCATGAAATTCACAAAGCATGACTCAACTCATTTGCATTAGGTGGAATACCTGTAACACTCAGTGTGCATTCCAAGTGCCGTATTGGCTTGAGGAGAGCACTATATAAATGTGCTAAAAGCAACAAATGCTCTGTAGCAGCTACCATAGATTTATTACATTAAAGTCAATGGTAGTTAATAGCTATTACAGTAAAACTATGGTTATTCGTGATATGACGTCATTACCATCTGATTTAGAGTATATTCATGAAAACTGAAGTAGCTATTTGTGATTTGAATCTAACTGAAGTAAACTCTCAACAATGTCTTAGCCAGGATCCCAGAATGGTGGGAGGGCGGGGAGGCACAATGACTATTCTCTTTGATCATATTACCTATCCCCCATCCAAAAAATATCTAAATGGTTTTGTGAACATCTCACGGTTGGTCCCACCAGAATAGGGGGCCGCCTCCCTGGTACCTCATGCCAAAGGTTCTCAAAGTTCAGAAATCCAAATCAGAATGTACTTCTGGTATAATTGTTTAAGTTTAGCCTTAGTTAGCCTCCTAAACCACTTAAAATCACATTATTGTTTATTATTAGTAAGAATTTATTTTCAATCATTTAATGATCAGTTGCAATCACAGACCGTGCTCCATTCGGATGGATCTGGAAGCAGAGATCTTGTCTCATTGACAGCTAAGAAAAACAAAATAAATTAGATAAACTGCCAAGCATGTTACTAAGATAGATGGATTAAGTAAGTAAGTAAAAACACAAAATTTCTTTAGCACTGCCTGAAAGCTTGGTGCAATGCACCAGCTTATTTACGAGCTTATTATAACAGCGGTCATGACATCAGCATAGCAACAATGTGGTGGTGGTGCGATGGTAGTGGTCAGCCATATAAAATATACTTAGCCTGTATGGGAGAGCTGGGGACACCCGAAAATGTGGTTTTAATTTGTTTTATCACTCTTCTGAATTTTGCATATCTATAGCCTACTGTAGCACTAATCCGTGCATTCTCAAATGTCAAACAGGGTATCAATTATATAATATTTTTGTGGTCTATAGAACTTGAAATACAAGAAACCAGGTCTCTTAAACCCCTTCTTATCTCTCGTTCGATTTTGTAGACATTTGACAGAGAACAGATTTCTCAAAGACTTTGTATAGGCCTAATGTCGTTTCAAATGGCTCACCATTTTTCGGGGCATTTTGAATGCTCTAGAATAAAATTGAGGCAGAATATATTGACAATTCTAGTACGGTTTGACTCAGCTAAGATGGGGACAGAGGAAAATGTGGTTTTAATTTGTTTCATCACTCTTCTGAATTTTGCATATCTATAGCCTACTGTAGCACTAATCCTTGCATTGTCATATCATATGTCAAACAGGCATCTCGTTGATTTTGTAGACATTTGACAGAGAACAGACTTCTCAAAGACTTTGTATAGTGTCATTTCAAAGCGTCACCACGGCAGAATAATTGACAATTGGGTTTGACTCAGCTAAGATGGGGACAGAGTGGTTTTAATTTGTTTCCCTCAACCTGCCCCAGACCACCTACCAGATTAATCCTTGCATTGTCGCAGGCACTATAGAGGGCACGAGCAACCTGCTCTCGGACCACCCCCAGTGTGAGCCAGGGTGGGTAAGGAATCTGACACGCTAGCCCTTTTGCCCCCCAACCAAAAATTCTTGGCGACGCCACTGGGGCCAATCTAAAACCAGGTGGTAGGCCTACCTGTGTTTGAAAATTTCGGAGTGTTTTGCTTTCCAATCGAAACGTCAACCGAAACCTTTGGCGTTGTTTGATCGCCTGGTGTTGCCGGAACGGATTTTGAAAAAGCATTCTGCTTGGCGCTTGAGCCGCTGGAAACGCCATTCTCGGTCTGAACAGTTTGCTTCTTTTTCTTGTTTCTGCTCTCTGCCACAGTGAACGGGGCCTCCGGTACAAACGTACCAAAATCATCCAAATCGCTTTTCCCCGCTGTCCTCACTTTTGCGTTCTTTACTCCGCCGCCACTGCTCGGCTGGGAAGCCTTTCCCTTCTTCCTAGAATCTGCTTTTTCCGCGGATTTTTCAACGAGCTGAGTAGTTTCTACACTTGAAGCAATCTTCTGCGATTTCTTTCCCTTTCTCTGCGCTGATGTCTCGATTATATCCAAGCCGGAATCTTGTTCATCCGATTCCTCTGGTTGTTCCAGTTCTCTGGTCGTCTTAGCCTTTTTCTCTTTTTTCTTCTTGTTCAGCTCTTTCTTTATGTCTTTCGTTCGGACGATGCCTAGTTCTCTCTCGATTTCTTCCTGACGGCGTGCATTTTCGGCTGCAATCTCTTCGTAGGAACTTTCTTTCATCATTCTCAGAGAAAGGACAAAGACGAGCAGCGCCGAAATGAAAACAACGGCGACGCCCACCAAGATCAAGACCAATTCCATCGCTGATAAAACTTCAAAACAGCAACACGGGATTTATAAATAATAAATCACTCATACAATGTGCTGACAGCACATAGTATGACAACTACTCTGGTCAGGGGCGTAGCCAGGCAGGGCCGGATTAAGGTCCGAGTAGGCCGGGGCTGAGAAAAAAGGCCGTCGCCTATACTGAAAATCTCTGACAAGCAAAAAAGGTTATCTCGAAAATCGGTGGGCCTATTTCCATGATGGGCCGGGGGCTACAGCCCCGTCAGCCCCCGCCTTAATATGGCCCTGGAAGAGCCGCGTGTTATTATAGGCCTATAACAGGTTTTATAGATATCGAATACAAGTTTTATCATTAATTCGCTGTGTGATAGAAGGCAATTGAACGCCTGTTGAATAGAGGGCGTATGGGCCCTAGATATGTAAAAATCCAATCAATTTGAAGAAATTCTCGGACAAAATCCACATTTTCCTCTTGTTCCATCTTCATTGCTTTAATTAACCTTTGCAAGAATAATCAATTATATCTTTCTCAATTTTGATCTACAGGGTTCTAAATAGAACACTCCCAGCCAGTTCATACTACACACTAACGCCATTGACTTTGATAGAACGAGGCACATCAACTAAATTAAAGCCCTGCCGAATATCTTGTGGAATGGTTAGTAGGGCAATGAAGGGAAGAGCCCAGGCTCGGATTAAGGTCCGAGTGGGCCGGAGGGCTGAGAAAAAAGGCCGTCGCCTATACTGAAAATCTCTGACAAGCAAAAAAAGGTTATCTCGAAAATCGGTGGGCCTATTTTCATGATGGGCCGGGGGCTACAGCCCCGTCAGCCCCCGCCTTAATATGGCCCTGTAGCCAGGAATTTCATTTGGGAGGGTATAAATATTTTGGGTGGGTATAAATCTTAACTATAAACCGCATAAAACATATAAGCCACATCAGGGCCGGCCCTAGCCAAAATGGCGCCCAAGGCAAAGCATACTTTGGAGCCCTCTGCTCCTCCCCACTCGGACCCCTGTGGCATCACGGTTACTCCTCCAATGATGAATCACAAAAAAAGTGCGCTAAAACAGAGTCATAGTGTTATACCGTTACTAATATTCAACTTCTGATTTATCAAGGTCTGAAATATAAATTGAATCGGAAAAACTTGAATGGAAACAAACAATAATTATTATTTAATCTGTTCCATAAGCGAACGTTTTGAGTTTAAATAAAAATAGGCGTTGTAATTAAATCTCTTGGTTAAAATGGCAAGGATTGGCGCCTCTTGGATCTTGACGCCCTAGGCAACTAGCATTAAAGGCCGGTCCTGAGCCACATATAACCACATGCAAATCACATAAAAACTTTAAGGTAGACTGATTGGAGGGTATATATACCGATATACCCCCTCCCCCGTCGCTACGCCCCTGAATCTGGTAACATTAAAATGACGACCAAGCAGAAAGTGTTACTCTTAACGGTATAGCCTACCGAGCACTTTGAAGAAACCATGCAGTACAACAGCCAGGGCGTAGCCAGGAAATTGATTGGGGGCATAAAGTGATTTGGGAGTATAAATCTTTAAATAAATCTTTAAAAGCTTTGAAAATCTTTAAAAATACATTAAAAAATTCAAGGTAGCCTGATTTTGGGGATTATATATATACCGATATACCCCCGTCGCTACGCCCCTGCCAGGGCCGTAGATATGAATTTGATTTAGGGGTATAAATTTGAGTGGTATATAGGCTTATTGTTATATTATATAAATATAATATATTATATATTATATTATATAATGTTATATTATATATGTTATATATAGCCCCAGGCCTATACTGTTTATAAATGCACACTGATTTGGGGGGTGGTTGTATAGTTACCGATATAGTCCTCATCGCCACGCCTCTGTCAACAGCTAGACCTATATTAGATTTTATCAAAGAAAACAGCGGGGCCGTCCATATCAAAATCTCACATGACCAGTTGGGGCGTCCGAAAACCCAATTTTTCACTCCAAAGGGAGTCTACTTGTGATCTTAGACCATGCAGTGTGACGTAGCGTGCTTTACTTTTGCCGAACCGAACCTTGCATAGAGGCGCATTGGAGTAAACTTGGATGAAAATGGGGGTCCAATCCCAGTAGGTAACCTCACCATTTCCTATGGTAGCCTCTTAACGCGTGAGGGTCTCGACCCTAGAGGCCTAATAGAAGTTTTTGCCTGTGTAAAGGTGCCATCTGTTTTATCCAGACTACAGCTTTGGGGGAATTGATTGGGGGGGGGGGAATTGAAGCATTTAGGGGAAATTGACTTGGCTGGATGGCATAGGCGGATTTAGAGTTTAATATTTGGGTAGGCTAGTATGGGGGTCTGGGGTGCCATCCAGCACGAGACAGGCCTGGTGTTGATGGAAAAATATTTTTTTTGTTTTGGTGGGATTAGTTGGGTAGGCTTAAGCCTACCCTAGCCTTTAATAAAATCCGCCTATGCTGCATGGGTTGGAAGACACACAGTTCAATGCAAAATGAGTGTAAGTGCTGGGATTTTTGTGGAGTGGGGGTGTTGAGGCTTTGGGTTGAGGGATCCCCTCCCCCAACAGGCCTGTATAAAGCAGTGGTAAAGGTGTCGTTGTTTTTTAAACTTTTTTATGAGTAGGTCCAATTAAGATACTTGTTTCGACGGCTCGCTGCATTACTAGATCTTATGTTTGATTGTTTCTACAGGGCGGGGATATTTTTACACCCCCTAACAAACCCCCACCCCCATTTGAGGTCGACACTCCCCCAAGAAATTTTTTTTAATGTGACAATGGTATGCATACAAAGTGCATACTAATTAGCTCCGGACACCCCCGACCGAATTTGATGTCGACACCCCCCAAATTCACAATCCTATAACTATCCCTGGTACAGGGTTTACGAAAACTATCGAATTCTACCAAATATCTGGTAAAATATTTGAAGGGTTAAATTTTGATAAGATTCTAGAAGACTAGAAAACATATGGCCAGCATTTTCTCTTTAGGATCGTTTAAAACGAATTGTGTTTCACTAATCACTTGTATAGTAGCAAAGTCGGAAAGTGGCAGCAATGCTGAGGTCTATATAGGCCATATATGTGGGAAACATATGCCTATAGCACCGTTCGAAATTCGAAAATTATGAAAACCTAGACCCTATAGGGCCTACACCTGTAGGTCTATTGTATGGCGGTTTCGTCGAATCAGTAATTAACACGTAACAACGAAACATCGCTGATTACAGGTAAACTTGCTCGCATTACCTTTTCGTAAAGAACTGAAGCAGCTGTAACTGTATAACAAGCTTACACTACTAAGTTACGGAATACAGAGGACACCTTTGGTCGTAGTCGTCGTCGAATTTACACCGCCCTCTGCTCTCCAGTTTACGTTAACCGTTCACTTAGCAATATTATCGATAAATTTCGCATCGTTTATCGATATAATAACCCACATCTGGCGTAATTTCTCCGCCAGGGGGAAGGGAGGCAGGAAGTGGGTGGGGGAGGGGGAGGGGGGTAACGCATTGCAAAATCATCGTGTCTGGCCTATAGCTACGTGTAGACCTTTAGCCCAGGTAGGCAAATATCACACGAAGGCCTATATACCTGGACAGGTCTGAATTTATTCAAAAAAAAAACAGCTTAAACAGAATCGCAACAGATGTTCGACAACGTGGCGTTGTTGGGACGATCGCTGTCGGAGAACATGAAGCCCCTAAGCCTACTATAGGCTACTTGAGAGTTGAGACTGGGCGACCAATATAGGCCTCTCATCTATCATCATCATCATCATCATCATCATCATCATCATCATCATCATCATCATCATCATCCACCACCACCACCACCACCACCACCTCTGCCATCGTTATCGTCATCGTGATTTTAGTTATTAGTTTTTGTCAATCTAGTTAACCCCTTAACTGGGGATCCAGGATATATCCGTCCATTTTACATTGAGTTACAGTTAAATACACGGTTAAGGGGTTAATGACGGTCTCGTCGTATCAGTCAACCTATATACAGTGGCGTAACGTGGGGGGGGCGAGGGGGCACTTTGTCGAGTGCCCCCCGGGCCCCGGGTCAAGGGGGTCCCCAAAGAGTGGTTGACGACCTTTTTTTGCTCGTCAGCATTATACGAAGAAGGGCGCCGGAAGAGTTGAGGGGCCCCGAGAACGGTGCGACGACCTCTTTTTTGCTCGTCAGCAGTGTTAAGGGGCCCCCATATCAAGGGTGCCCCCGGGCCCCCAAAAGTCACGCTACGCCACTGTATGTATATATATATGTATGTATGTGTGTGTGTACATAGGGTCTACATACACAGACACTTACATACATATACATACATACATACACACTTAGGCCTACATAGGGTTAGCCATTCACACGTCGGCAAATACCATTCTCTGTAGTTTAAAAATGTTCTTTAAAATGTCCAATTTAGGCATTAGAGAATATCACAGGCAAAATTCTGAATGCCAAGCACGTTTGATCTACAAGAGATAGTCCCCTAATTTTTGAAAACACTTGAGCAGGTGCAGGTGCTCTTCAAAAGTGCTAGCCATTCTCTGTCAAAAGTTCTAAAATGCTTTAAAATTCAAACGTCTGCCAGGCAATACCATTCTCAAGAGATAGTGGCCTAGTTTGAAAAATCAAATGTCCTTTAAAATGTCCAATTTAGTTTAAAAATGTCCTTTAAAATGCATTAGAGAATACCACAGGCAAAATTCTGAATGCCAAGCACTTTTGATATAAAACTACATAGAATGGTATTGGCAGACGTGTGAATGGCTAGCATTTTTTATTTCCCTACCGTATGCCACGGGGTACCCCTACCCCTAGCCCTATTGGTACCACTACCCCTATGGGTACCCCTACCCCTAGTCATACCCATATGGGTACCCATTCTCCTACCCCTAGGGGTACCCCTACCCTTAAGTTTATTCGAATGCCTCTGGACAGAATGTTACTAAATTATAAGAAGTGTCAATGTTCAAAATTTCATGCTTTTTTATCCACAGAATGAACAATCATACGGCTTATCAACAAAAAAGCCCTGGATAAGTACCTTTTAAAATTAAGATCTATGATAATGATTTACATTTCTTCTTGCCCTCGTCACACTTGGTAACAAATTTCCTGACCCCTCCCCCTGGGCGCGTTACGTCATTTATGGACGACCCATTGGCCAGAGACCAGACTTAACTTGGTGCGCATACTAGCCTACTGGTGCGCAAACCCCCAGGTGCGCAAACTACTGGCGCGCACACTATGCAATACCGTCTTTATCGTATTTCTGACTCACGGTTGGCAATTTGGCATCATCCGTGATTTTGAGCTCCAAATATGTGAAAGTTTCAACTAGTTCTAGCTTTTCCCCCTTTCGCATTAATATGCATTTAATTGGCTCTGAATTCAAGGCCATTACTTTGGTTTTTTCCACATTTAACTTTAGCCCATATTCGGATCCAGAGACAATGCACATCCCTGCCAAGCACCTTTATGACCCTTGAACCACCGTAGCTGTTACCAGTGGCGTATTTACCATTGGGCCATTTGGGCCATGGCCCCCCCCTTTGGCCTTGATGTCAAGCAAAAAAAGGTCGTCAACTTTTTTCCAAAGTTGTAACTTGTCAGGTCGAAAGTGTCTGGCCCCCCTTATCAAAATCCTAAATACGCCACTGGCTGTTACGTCCCAACCACTGGCCCTTTGGATTAAATGACCCGGCATGAACGATCCCACCTTTGGCTATAGCTACTTCATTCTGAGATTAAGCGAGCGCATAGGAATAAGGAGGTACTTCAGTGCTGCTTTTGAAAGCGCTATAGAAATTAAATTAACGAGATTTTACTTACTTTACGAGTACCTCAGAAACAGTTCCTGCAATTTTTACCAGCACTTTCTGTATTTTGTATAATTTCGCTAACAGAGACACTAAATAGATAGCGATCCATGTCAACGCGAAGCGATACTTTGATAATATGGCGCTACGTGAATCTGTAGTTGACCTGGAGTGACCCGGCGTTGTCTCCATGGTTGCAGCGCACTGCGGCGTCTAATCGCCAGGTGTCGCCGGTGAGAGGATGATTCACGTGCCAGGATTTTCACAAACGGATGTCTTTGTGTGTTTCTGGTGGCAATCGGGATTATTGGGCTAGATGATGATGATGATGGGATAAAGGAATAACCGGAATTCGTCGAGAAAATTGGATCGAATCCCGACTTTGTTTATCAAGATGGCGCTTTCATGATGACACGGCGGCTTTGTTCTTGTTAGGCCTAGTGGTGGGCGTGATCGGAAGGCCTTTAGGCCGCATAGGCTATTCAAGTGTCTTATTGCGTTAGGCCTGTTACATAAACAAACGCGTATTCGATGCGCTCCAGTGGTTTGTATACACTTTCACTGCGCACTAAGTAAGTAAGATCGTCGACGCGCAGACAGGCTACAATTGACGTTCGCTGGACGTTGTGTCGATAGGATCCGAACTGCTGGATTTTTGGGATTTTTCTTGTGAAGATCCGGATACTACGGGGAACTGAGAATCGCCGGCGACAGTTGGGACTGGAAGTCTTCTCTCTGTCACATGAGATGAGCAGGCCCTGAGACGGAATACCGTTGACACCTACATTATCAGACAGGTGAGCTGATGATAGAAAACTACGATTGATGATTTCATTTTTTAAAAAATAAATTGCGTCTAATTGTCCGACTTGCAACATGCGATGTGATAGATCTACAAATATGTGTGAGCTACAGTCTACGTGAATTCGTTATTTCAGTCAGGGGCTGCGCTGTATCATGCACACGGGTTGTCAGTCTTATTTTATAATGTTTACTTAGCAAATACGGGTTGTTCTATAATCTATATCGTTAATGTATATAGTACTACGTGATATGCCACAGCATGGACTTTGTGGCTTCGTTCCTGGGATGTTTTCAGCAGGTTTTCACCACGGTAGGTCTATCTGTATCTATCAGCGGTTTTCACAGGGGCTTACAGTGGTTTTCACACAGGTTTACTTAGCCTCCTAAACCACTTTAATCGCATTATTATTATTATTATTATTATTATTATTATTATTATTATTATTATTATTATTGTTGTTATTATTATTATTATTATTTATTATTATTATTATTATTATTATTATTATTATTATTATTATTATTATTATTATTATTATTATTATTATTATTATTGTGCAAGCTATGGATAGTATGGACAATGGCTCTCCATATCCCAAAATATTACCAATTTAATCCCGATTATCAGCAGCACAGTATGGACTCTTGTCCATGATTATTATGCCTGGTCATCCTGCTGAAGAGCGGTTCTTAGAACGTTTTGCAGTAATGCACCCCAAAGTGTTATTGGACATTTCCAAAATGAGGCAGGCCATTTATGTTTTCCCATGCGGGCATTGGCATGACTCACCAGCTCTGTAATGTTTCCACCATGTGGATGATGGGCAGCCCATTGTTCTGATTCCCCCACTTTCTGGATTGCCTTAACTTTAATCACCCGGAAGGGAAGAATGGCAGGTCATTTGGAGCCCTGGGAGGAACCAAATAGGGGAGGATCTATATATCAGTGAAAATAATGGATGCCTATTTTAATGGACAATTTGGGAACATTGCCCTGGGGAAGTGGTGTTGCCGCTGGAAATCTATTGTGAGGACACATACACATGTGGTGATCATCTATGGAACAATGGAAGTAATTGTCTTCGTCCTAACAGGGTAGAAGTTGGACCCACTTTTGTCCTCTTCTACTCCTTCTCCTCCTCCTCCTCCTCCTCTGCAGGCTGAAATTTTCTTTAATTCTGAACCTCTGTCAGCTTGCAGGTGTCTGCAATTCAGGAACCAATAATTAAAATTAAAATCCAGTGTCCTGATCAGTTTCCATTAATTTTCACAGCTGCTGGTCGTTACAGAAGATAAGAATAAAGAATGCCACTTAAAATTGCAGCAAATAATCTCTTTCAATAAATATCTGATTCTTCAGCTGGTTACTAGAAGGTCTCTTTGTCATTGGGGCCCTTACAAGAAGACTACAAGTTGATAATAAAATATCCTGATATTATGTCTGTCCTAGTAGCCTAGTAAGTGTCCCCTTAAGGGTTAGGGTTAAGGGTTAGGGTTAAAGTTAAGATATACCCTTTTACTGGACTTCAATATAATATGGGTCTCTTCACCACAACCTGTACCAGTAGTTGAAATTTCTCTTCAAACTCCACGTGAAAATGAGAGCATGGGTTAAATTTGTAATTTCATAAATAGATTAACACTGGACATCTCTGTGAGTCAGTATATTTGCGAGTTAGAATACAGTGGATCCCACTTAATCGCATACCGCTTAATTGCATAACCCGCATAATTGCATAACAACATAAAAACCCGAACCAGTGTTTTGTGCGTACAATTCATTATCAGACGTCCTGGCTATTCGTATAGCCCAGTTAATTGCATAAGCAATGCTTGCACGGCACCTATGCAATTAAGCGGGTTTCACTGTACTTGTTTGGATGGCACTTTGTGTTCAGAATTGTTGATTTTCCATATTTTCTAATTGATAATTGATTCTAATAATACTCAAGTCTTTCGTGAATTTGTTTCCCAGATTCATCGTCAAAGTATTAGGCAAAAAGCGCTTGCTGCGTCTCTTAGAGACTTAGAGACTCAGAATTTAACAGGAAATATATGGAGGCCATTTGAGAACTCGCCATTAAGTTAACTGGTGAAGCAATAAGACAAGCATTCAGGTCTCTGTGGCTTTCAATGGCTTTCAAAATATATCACATGGTTAGTTTAAAAGCTCTCTGATTGGTTGGTTGATTGCTTGATTGATTGTCTGATTGGCCGAAATTGAATTGCCCATCCAGGGTTTATCTTTGTGGTGTTTTTATCCATCCAAGTGGACCTAAGATGGTGGGGTGGGGGAGGGTGGGGGAATATGGGCTTATCACTTTCTCCTTATCAGCCTTCTGTCCATTTTCAGGGATGTGGGGGGGAAGAGTGGGGGACATTTGTGATGGGGCTTTTCTTTTACTGTAGTTCTTCTGTTTGATTATGTTGTGTTGGCAGACTCATTCTTTATTCCTGTCTTCTGATTTGTTTCTCATGTCCACTGTCTACAACATCACCTTCATCCTCTACTGTCATCTATCACATCCAGTTTAGCATGTTCTCCAGGCACCCTGGTGATATTACATATGTATAGATTAATTTATTATGTAGATTAGATTATATAATTATTTGTGACAACATTTATTCTTTATCCTGTGAAGTGTAATAGTCTGTATCAGTGTCACAAGAAACTTGAAAGTATAACTAATTAACAAGTAAGCATAATTAATTATATGCTTAATGCTGTTGAACCCGTTCACAAAATATATTATGAGTAGCATTCAGTCCCAAAAAGTACTCTTAATGCTCTAGACAGATTGATTCAAGTAATAGTCTGTAAAATTTTTAATACAAGTGCATGATGCAAGTGATGTTGATTGTATTAGAGTAATGACGGGTTTGGAAGATATACACGCTGTTGTGAAAAAGCGACAAGCTTCTTTCTCATTGATAAATACTTAAAGAAGTCATTGTACTTTGCTGATTGCATTGCTAGAGTTTTTCTAAGGGCAGAGGCTAGAGGTATGATGCAGTGTTAGTGTCAGTTAGCGATCAGGGGCATAGCGAGGTGGGGGGGGGTATATCGGTATATATATCCCCAAAAAATCAGACTACCTTAACATTTTCAATGTGTTTTTTAAGATTTTCAAAGTTTTTAAAGATTTATACCCTCCCACCCCACCCCACCTCAAATCAAATTCCTGGCTATGCCCCTGTTAGCGATTGAGGCTTGTTGTAACTAGTCTATGTGTATTTAATTTGATTGTGTTTGTGTTTCTGTTGTACTGTTTATTTTCGCTTGGTGCTGTGCTTGGCATGAATAAAGTTTCTCAATAGCCTATCTCCAATGCAAAGCGGAAATTAGGCAGTGTTATATTTAAATTCTCCTTTCGAGAAAGTTGACTATTTGGTGTGTTAGCTGACAAACTGACAACAGCAGCTTCATTGATGTTTGCAGAAGTTAGAAAATGGCAGCTCTTTATATTTATATCAAAGAAAGGCATTTATAATGACTATTTGCCATAAAGTTATCAAATAGTAGTTTTGGTAATGTATAACCTTCAACGATTGAGATTAATTATCAGGATTTATTTAGGACATGTACATTTATTTCTGTGCTGTTTCCAACTGCTGCATGATGTAGGCCTGTTACACTATTGCATCATTACTGTTCAATGTATTATTGATTTTGGAAAGTGAAAGCACACATGGATGTAAATGTTAAACAGACTTTGGCATATTAAATGGGATGTATGTTAGTTTAGTAAATGGGATATAATTTAGTATATTGAATGAGATATACATTAGTATAATAAATCGGATGCACTGTATAGTATATTAATCGGGATGCACTTTAGTATATTCAATGATATGTACTTTATTACATGCAGTGGATTTTAGTTATCTATTAAAACTGACCATCTATGTCTATATTTAGTTATGGATAAATCCACAAGATGGCCATCACGTGACCAGTATGTCCCCCCTCGTTTAAATTGAGTGCAATCTGCAGATCATGTTTGGAAATGGAAGTCCTCCATTAGGAGGTGAAAGGCGAAGAAGTTTTGCACTTTTCCTGATTGTCTAGACACACATCCTTTACGCTGTTTGCAGAAACCACCGATAAGATGGACGATCAGCCAAAACAAATTCTGTTTTGTATCCGGTGGTGAGAGAGAGAGAGAGAGAGAGAGAGAGAGAGAGAGAGAGAGAGAGAGAGAGAGAGAGAGAGAGAGAGAGAGAGAGAGAGAGAGAGAGAGAGAGAGTAGATATTCGGTGCAATTCTACAAATTTCCACCCGGATTGGAAGAAGACTGTGAAAACACATCTTCACAGAAAACTGTTTGCTTTACCGAATAAAAAAAAGAGAGATACCTAGGTCAACAGAGTGTGAGACGCTTTTCTGGATGGAAAAGGAATTGGAAGGGGATGTGGAGGAGAACATGGAAGTAGGAGGAAGATTCCGGGATATTATCCAGAAAAATAGTGATCTTTTTGATGCATTATCTAAGAACTGAATGTATTTTATAACTGTGGTGAGTTATCAGGACTTGATTGAATGGATAACTTGGATGGATGATTAAGGGGGTTTACCTGAGCAGTGCATATACCTGGTAGGTCACTGGGGGTTGAAGGCTAAGTAAAAGGTAAACCTCCGTGAGAGGATTAGGTGTCAGCTAGACTATGGTTAAGAGCGGAGGGGGGCGTTTTCCTGGGGCTATGTTTTGACAGTTTGTAGGGTAAGAGACGTTCTGTTTACAAACCCTCTGACCTTAAAATACCTGCTTTGAAAGAGTCACGGACAGCTGATGAGGAGAGTTTGTATTAACCAGCTACAGAAGCGCCTCATCCCCTCCCCCCGTATAAACTCTGGATCCTTTGTAATCGGTTGGCATTTTAAGTAAAACAATTACATAAATTCAGCCAAACGTCTGGTTTGAATAGGGAGAAGACTGTATGAAATCTCTGTGAAAAGATTGTGCAGAGTACAGGGAGGAATCGATGCTTTTTACTTTACATAACTTTACATAAATTACATTACAAATAGGAACAGTATGCTTAAAGACAAGATGTGCAAAATTAATTAAAGAAGCTTTATTCTTTTGTTGATTTTAAAACAGAATGTTATGACCATTGTGTCTTTGTTGTTCCTTTATGTAAGTGAGTTTTTATTACCAGTATGTTTTTTAGTTACAGTTTCAGAGATAGTTACAATTTCTTGTCTTACGTTTCAGTTACAATTGTGTAACGGCCTAATTAGATTAGTTTACTGTGGAATTTGCTTACTCAAGCAAAATTATTCCTATTTACGCTGTTTTTTGAAAATGATTCTGGATTAGCTGTAGATTTTTTCATCATTCTAAAATAATCTAATTGCTTGCATTTAGAACGATTATCCGAAAGTGCCATTTTTGTAGATCCTTTGCTCTGTCATTGATTTTTGGAAAATACTGGCCCAGTCCTGTCACTGTCTTTGTCCCTTTCCCTGTCCATGTCCCTGTCCCTGCGATCAATGTTCCAGATACTTGTGTTTATAGAGCACTACACATCAGAGCAGTATTATTACACACTGGTGTGCTACAGAAGTTTTCTGATCAAACATCAGAGCACAAACATGCCCGTGCATATGGACCAAAGATATTCGGTGCTCTGGAAAAGCTAATCAACGTCTAAATCTTTTTTATCTTTGGTTTTGCTCTTGTTCTGCGCGTTGTACGATTGTAAGTAATTTGTAACCGTACATTTTATATTTTTCTACAATCGATGGTATGCTTTGTGAAAACCCCCAAACTAGATGTCTTTAAAAAGAAGGTCCCTTAAGATATGATCCATCTGGCTTGGTAAAGATAGCTTCCATATACTTAACCACTCCCTCCTTCCATCCATCCATCCATCCATCCATCCATCGATCCTCCCACTTTCTTTATTTGTCAGTCTTTGTAGCAATCTGGATGTTGTCTGGAATTTTTGTTGTTGTGGTGGTTGTTGTTGTTGTTGTGGTTGTTAAGTGATGTTTTTGTGTTGTTGACCTGTCTTAATGGTTAAGAATGACATTGGACCTCCTTTGATTAGCTGCTTTGCATGCATTATCATTGCCTATGAACCGTTTTTGCCTTTGCATTGTAATTAATTAGCTGGCTATTTGGCTTTATGTGGAGCACTTAGCTTCAGAGTGATACTGGACAAATAGTAAAACACAGCGCGACAGGCAATCTTGCATTCAAATTAATGCGTCAATATTTTAGTTTCAGACTGTTTCACTCATTTGTAGATGTTCTAACCATTAACCATTAACACTGATATATGTCCATTTTACATGAGTTTCAGTTAAAAAACTGGTTAACACTGCACTGTTGTGAGTTTTAAAAGTTTAAAACAAAAATATCAAGTGTCCTCACTCATTTACCGAAGTTTTTTGGATTTATTTAAATGGCAATTTCAGACCATCACAAAAGAATCAGAGAGAAGAATTTTAGCATTTAAAAGGAAATGCTGAAGAAAAATTCTTAGAATTGAATGGATGGAAAAGATCAGCAACGAGAAACTATACAAGAAAATCCAGCCAAAGGAAACCTTGATGCAAAAAGTGATACAGAGCAAACTGTGTCTCTTTGGACATATTTGTCGCATGAAAGATGATAGAAAAATCAAGACTATAATGCTGGGAATAATGGATGGTTCCAAAAAGAAAGGAAGGCCACACAGGGAATGGTGTGATGACATTGGTGATTGGTGTGGAAAATGTCTGCAATAACTATGTCATAGGCTATAGCTGCAAACAGAAAAGATTGGGACATAACTGTGAGGATTGCATCAGACACCATGGGCGCTGAGCCCACGGTTGATGATGATGATGATGATGATGATGATGATGATGATGATGATGATGATGATGATGATGATGATGATGATGATGATGATGATGATGATGATGATGATGATGATGATGATGATGATGATTGATGATGATGATGATGTGATGATGATGATGATGATGACGATTATGACGATGATGACGATGATGACGATGACGATTTTCAGTTATTAACTGTCTTTGTCCTGATGTTAGAGTCATGTGATATGTTGTTGAATTTGATTTGTGGTTGAAACTGTCTTGTTCCGTTGCTTGTGGCGGCCGTAGTAAAGTGGTCCGTAGAAAGGAACGCTTGGCTCTCAGTTGACTCTAGTCACGCATTTGGCTGCTCCATCTATTTTGTTTAAATGGAGATCTGACATGGTATATGCACTTATGCAGAGAGTTATTACAGTCTCATGTTGTGGCTCTGGTCCAATGTATCCTGGATCTTGGCATCTCTGCAGCTTTTCTGGATCTGTCTGTCTGTCTGTCTGTCTGTCTGTCTGTCTGTCTCTCTCTCTCTCTCTCTCTCTCTCTTTCTTCTATCTGTGAGTCAGCTCACATGCAGACATTAGACAGATGGCAGAAAATGGACGATAATTTTTAAAATCCCGCGTTACCTTTTTTATCCCGTGTTCCCTTTTTAAATCCCTTGTTCCCCTTTGTTATCCCTTGTTCCCCTTTGTTATCCCGTGTTTCCCTTTGTTATCCCTTGTTCCCCTTTGTTATCCCGTGTTCCCCAACGAGGTCGCCGCCAGAGCCGTTAACATTTTGACAATAATGATCAGCAAATGGTTGTATTTTGAAGGTTAGTTTTGTTTGTTTAGCGTCCACTTGACTTTCATCTCGAGAGTTTCAATTCATGGTATTAGTCTGCCTTGTTTTCGACCTCAGCCTAAAATGGTGTGTGCGTCTCTGTGTGTGTGTGTGTGCATGCGTGTGCATGCGTGTCCTACAGTACTGTCACCTTGGTTGCTGATTCAAGGCATGTACGAAACCAAATGGCTGATGTGACGATCAGCACAGTATATTTTGTACGCGATAATAATAATAAGACGTGGAATGTTTTTAATATAATCGTGATCACATGTGTCAATGGCCCCACGTTGCACGTTTGCTAGTAAGTAAATGCCGTATGGAAGTTTTGCCTGTGTGTGTGTGTGTGTGTGTGTGTGTGTGTGTGTGTGTGTGTGTGTGTGTGTGTATCGAACAGGTAAAAATCCTTCTAGTAAATTAACTTGATAATTCAGAGATTTGTGGCGTACGTGGTGGCGTCACTTTGTTTTCTCAATGGGACCTTTGTGAAAGAAGTGTGCTTGGAATTACCAACGTATTTATTGCCTGAATTTAGATGAGAAGGTCTCTTAGGCGTAATGCTTGCTCGGCCGATGCTGAATTTATTTTTACTATTTAATCACTTTTGATGGTGACAGATATATCCTGGGTTTTAAAATATTTCATTCATGTTCTTAAACTGGTTTCAAAGTCCATGGAAGGTGAGTTAGTAATGATTTAAATCTTTGTGAATCTGTAGTTATTTTGGGTTTCTCTGTGGTTATTTTGGGTTTCTTGTTGAAGAATTTTTCTGTGTAAATGTTTTCCCTGCATCTGTCTGCATGTAGACTTTTGTAGACGGGTTGTACAGTGTAGACTCTTGTAGACGGGCTGATTGTTTGACCTGTCCGTTGCCTGTGGTAGATTGATTGGTTTCGAGTGTCCGGTGGTTGACTTTGGTTGCATTTCAACCGGTTCATTAACGTCTCTTCAATTAGTTCCAGAACTTTCCGATTTGCATTTAAACCGCTACACGTTCAAATTATTTGAACCACAGGATTCTAGGACTCCTCAAGGATTTGCCAATAGATGTAAATATCTCTGTCTCTGTCTGTCTGTCTGTCTGTCTCTCTGTCTGTCTGTCTCTGTCTGTCTGTCTCTGTCTGTCTGTCTGTCTGTCTCTCTCTCTCTCTCTCTCTCTCTCTCTCTCTCTCTCTCTCTCTCTCTCTCTCTCTTTCTGCAACGCTCATACGAGAATTACAGAACGGTGTTTTACCGTCTAACATTTGCCCTGTTACCGTTAGCAGCGCGCCTATCTGCATTGACGATAACTCCCAGTGAAATCTCGGTTTAAAGTTCTTCAGAAAAGGGTTAAAGGGTTCTACTGTAGAGGCCTACAGAGCCCAGCCCACATCGGTCGTAGCCTATACAGAGTCTGTCTGTCCGCTGACTGTTTCATTCGGCTGTCCAAAGTATTCCAAAGAGTATATAATTAACATCTCGATACCGCCACCGGCTTTCCATCTGACTACTTTCGTCAGGTAAGGGCTGTTTGGGGCGGGCGGGCGGCGGGCGCGTCTGAGAGATATCCCATGATGAAAGAAAGGCATTTGCGATGCCCTCATGATGCATTCTAATGGGCGGGCGAGGCGATCGAAGGCCAACTGTGTGACTTGACTTGGATAGATGTAGTTTTCGAGTTAATGGACGGTTTGGAGTTAGTCGTTTAATGCTGGGCGTCCCGCATCTTCAAAGACCTGACCATTACCGGGTACGGTGCCTCGGGGCATGCGGTTGAGCGTACGTTGCAGGTGTAGGCCTATGAAGACTTTTTAGCTTCTTCTGTTCGTTCCGTATTTTCTCTCACCGCGGCGCTGCATCGGTTGGACATGTTTCAGGTAAGTTTCCGGGATCTCTAATCTCGCTATTTGCTTACACATTCTTGTCACTTTGCTTCACAGGGTGTACCAATAAAACCGATACCACCTTGTTTTCGTTGTATATATTTTCTCAACACCTGGTTTAGGATGCATCACATTTGCTGTACCCGTGTGATATAATGCACTGAATGCAGTCATTAACCCTTTAACTGGGGTATTTTTATTTCAACTTTCCATTTTACCGTTGAGAAAACAGTTAAAGGACGCATTTAAAAATATGGGCTCATTTATTGGATCTCCCCTGTAGATATAAAAGTCATTGCTGACGTTATGTAGAAGTTATTAGCAGGCCCTCCGAGAGAAATTCCGGGCCCTTGTGCAGAATGGCCGACGGGCCCTTGAGAAGTCATAATTTTTTCTTGACGAGTCGTCTGCCGTTTATTTCACTGTGTCCCGGGGCCCCTTGTGCTCGCCGGGCCCTCTGCTGAACTCATTTTTAACCATTCTTTAGTGTTATTATTCATTTTATTGTTAATTATACATATTCATCATCGGCCCGGGCCCCTCCAGACCGCCGGCCCCTGTTATTCGGAGGGCCTGGTTATTAGTGACCTGTTTGCTGAAATCTAAGGTTAATATTGTTCAAACCCACACGTTGGCAGATGATTGCGTGGACATGCAATATTTAGGTTTTATCCACCTCCCTCCCCCCCACCCCGTCCAAACACTGTAAAACGGCGCTAGCAGCCGAATGATGTTTGGTATGTTAGGCCTGAGTCGCCTGATATAGTCGACTGATTGCTCCGTTCATCGGGTCCACACTCCACAGCCCTTAGACGGCCCCAACTAACGTCGTCCGCTCCCTAGATGGCGCTGTGTCTTGTTGACTTTTGAAACGACTTTTCTTAACCTTTGACCCTTTGCGTTTGTTCCCGGGTCTGTCTGACATCGGAAACACTTGAGGCTGGAGGGTGAAATCTGCATTCCCCGCCAATGATGGGCTCATCGGCGGGGAGATTGGGGTTTCCGGAGGGGAGGGGGGAACCTCGGTAAGGTCAGGGACAAGCAGAAAACGGTCCCCACTCTGGGAGTCTAGGGTAACTGAGTGACCTTTAAACAGGCTGATTCTTCTGTAGTTTTTCTATAGCATTTACTGGACCCACTCTCTTATCCTTTGCAATTGCAATATTGGTAGCGGTCGTAGTGGTGGTGGCGGCGGTAGCAGCAGCAGTAGCAGTAATAGCAGCAAGGAAATCCCCCCCCCCATCCGCATATAGAGGTTGTCCGGGCAGCAGCAGTGGTAGCAGTAATTGTTAGCTGAGTGATGATTTGTGTGGCGCCTAATTTGAAGAGAGCAGTGCCAGGCAGTCTAGGTATTTTTAGTGATGATTCTATTGTCCGTTATAGTTTAATTAATCCGATGTCTGAGTAAATAAATGAGTCTGGGCGGACATTCCGTGGACGAATGCACGTTTGATAAAAAGTGTCATTTGAATGGAATTCTGACGACCCACTTTTCATGTATTTATTTAGAAATTGGCCTAATACAAACCAAGAATGCCTCTTGTATGAAGTCTCTGTCTGTCTGTCTGTCTGTCTCTGTCTGTCTGTCTGTCTGTCTGTCTGTCTCTCTCTCTCTCTCTCTCTCTCTCTCTCTCTCTCTCTCTCTCTCTCTCTCGTAGTCTAAAATCTTGCTGTATTTGGGTTAGAGAAGCTAAGATTACCCCGTTGAACGAAGCTCCTGTTACGGCAGATGTGTTTGATCGGGGATTTCGTATGTTTTGACATCTCTTCTGTCATCACCAATCACACAATCAGTTATTCAGACCAGGGTTTCTCAAACATTTTGGAACCGCGGCCCACTTCAGCGGTTTTGTAACGTGACGCGACCCTAATCATAGCTTGTAATATTTTTAAAAATGACATTAGGCCATCTGGCGAACGTTAGTTGAAAAGCATCTTCTGAGTTTTGAATAAATAAATGGCTAAACAAAAGCTCTGGTCCAATTCGAATGAAAATATGGCAATTATATTAGGCAGAATTATTCATATTTTGCCTAATAAGACAAAATGAGAGAAATAAATATTGAAATTTTCTGAAAATTATCTGTCTGAAATTGTGCATGGAACATACCCTTTTTACGCGTCTTAAAAATCCTATGAGTAGGGCAAAATCGCTTAACTGCTAGATTTATAGATATTGCTATATTACTATCGGAGTTTCTGAGCAAAATGAGCGAAACACGCTTTCCTTACGTTATTGCGAAATAAGATCAATATTTTAAAAAGTACTATAGTATAGGCCATGGTTGCCTAAACTGTTGGAACTGAGACCACTTCAAGGGCTTTGTAGCTTGTCGCGACCCTGTAAACTTAATGTTCAAATTGGATAAAACACTAATCATTTTAATATAAACCGTGTATGGAGGATTGTAAGCAAATAAATTTCTTAAAACCTAAGTCTATTGGCGACTTTCAAGGTTTGTGACTTTGTGGTATTTGTTAGAAAATGACACTTTTGAATCTAATTGCGGACGACCCACTTTTGGATCGCAACCCACAGTTTGGGAAACACTGATTAACACAATATTGCATGTCCCAAATACCGGTTCTCGGGACTTTTATTTGAGTTAGACCTATCTTTTTCTTGTGTGAAGTGCCCGTATTTGTGACGGAATTTGGATGGCAGCACCCAATTTGTTTAAGACTGTTAACCTTTTTTGCCTTTTTACTCATTAAGACGAAATTTCGTATTGATATTTGGACAGACTGTCTAGTGTCTACCAATTGGCACCCTGATTCAGCGAATTGTCCTGAAATCTTGTCTCTGTCAACATCTTTGGGATATGCATCGCCTGCCAGTGGCGTCGAGAGGGGGATGCGGGGGGTGCGGACCGCACCGGGTGACACCATCTAGGGGGGTGACACCAAACAAGGATTGCCTTTTTTCCTTGTCACGGTATTTGAGAAGGAAAAATAAGAAAATAAGAAAGATTTAGAAGAGGTCCCAAGTCTAAATGGGTGACACCACGATTTTACCGCACTGGGTGACACCAACCCTAGCGACGCCGCTGTCGCCTGCTGGCATCACTCTTCCACGTTTGACATATGTCACTTAATCTTCTGGTAATGAGTGCAATTTTGAATGTTTAAGTGACACTTGAATACGTCCTTGACATATTAGAAAGGCTAATTTTATGCTTCTAGCCTTGCCGTTTTCAGTCTTTGCTTAATTAAGCTGACCTATGCTATCAAAGTGATTCTTTGAGATTGACCTGACCTATATAAAGTAACTAATCTGGTTTATTTTTAGGGTTCGTTGGAAGCATAACTTGTGTACTTTATGCTATAAGTTTTTATGGTTTACTTATGCATTTCGCTAGACGTTCACCTATAAGCCTAAACCTAGTTTGAACTCAAACACGAATGCATATATAGTATGGGGTGCATAAGCTAAATGTACCATACATACACTTTAGCGGCAGCAAATGGGGGTGGGGCTGGAAGTGAACTTGTACCCTTTATACCTTTGATCGGCTTGTTTGAAATGGTTTAGGTATTACCGCAGTATAGTTTTGTTACGAGCACCTGTAGGTCTACCGCGCTTTAGCACGTGGTCGGCGCTATAGTCTTTTACTTTGATGTTTCCGCCGATTACCGGTCTCAAATACCTGACCATACCTCAATCGGATGCAGTTACATGTCGGCGTACCTTGGATCCTGACACGGATTTCATCGGTTCCAGTCACACCCCCACCCCCCCTCCACCCCCAACCCCCGCCCGTATAGAAATCGACCAGCAGACGGACGTTGTTGCGTCTCCGCTGTCGTCTGCGCGCGACCAGCAGACCTGACCGCGGTCTATCGATGGTTTCTACGCGTCTAGGGTCGATCGTTCGAGGGACCCAGGTCATCCCTCACCACCCTTTCCTCTCCCCATTCCTCCTCCTCCTCCTCCTCCTCCTCCAACGTGATACCGTTTTGTCAACCTGGAATCCAGGACGCAGGTGGTGACCCAAAGGGGTGATATCGATAGCTTTGAGTTTTGTGGCTGTCATTACGTTTAACGTTTAGTCATCGATATCGTCTGTGCTGCTTTTCTAGGCAGTGTCAAAACCACGCATAGGGTTGAATGTAGAGATTGTAGACGTGAATTCTCCTCCTTGTGTGCCTCTACAGGGTGGCGCAAAAACCGGATTAGTCACATTTAATATAGTCCGGATTTTGCGCCACCCTGTACAATTCAGACATGGACATGGGTCTAATTTTTTTTACAAATCCAACCCATCATGATTTGGACCAAACCAACGAAGGCAAGAAAGGAAGGCAAGAATTAAGACCCAACCCAATCCATCATAAATGCTTTACAATTTCTTAAACCATGACTTATTTTCTTGCCCAGCCCACCATAAACAGAAATTTCTGACTCAACCCAACCCGTGGATGGACCCAACCCAGTAGGGTTACACTGAACCGTGGGATACATGGGTCAGTTGTTTCTATGGTATTATAATCTCAACAGGCTCCATAATTTATTCCTAGACACTACAGAATCTTTTGAAGACGTTCACCGAAAGATGAACGTCTACATATGCAGTTCACAGCCATGTATGAATAATGCATTGATTTTCGTGATTTTGTTGCCTAAATGTAAAGACAGGACTAGGTTTATCCAACTATATTAGCATAGGCGGCGGTCATGGGGTATCGGGAGTGTCAGGACACCCCAGGTTTGAGCCAAGGGGTGGTGCAATAGCTGCTGGACACCCAACGTGATTGCTGCAATTTTAGCATCTATACAAGAGTCGCCTCAAGTTTGGCTGGTTAGCAACAAAATCTGTGAAGCTAAATAGTAAGTTGATCAAAGGAGGACCCACGTTTTAAGATATCTGGTCCATTGTATGACAAGTTTTATAGACGATAAAAAACATTTGTAATTAAAGGACGCGATTTATGACCAAAATAAACTGAAACTCGCTGACTTCTAAAAGTTGAAAAAAAATTGTGGGGGCACCGACCGCCGTTAAAAGAGGAGAAGGAATGGCCCGCCCCACGTTAGGCACGGACAGTGGCCACCCCCAAGTTTAGTGACAGGTCGCCGCCTACGTGTGTTAGAGACTGGAGTGGAGTATAGGATCCATTATCAGAGTGGCTGTAATAACCAGAGCAGAGCCATTAAACTCAAAGACCCCCGAAACAGATCCATGTGGGCCATATTGCTGTTACGTCACTGCTCCTGGCGTTTATGTTTTATTATCAGCAGCAGCAGCAGCCCGTCATGGGATTTCATGCTTTGGGAATGTGCACTGTGCAGTACTCAGTATGCTCCTTCTGGCTATTTATTTAGTTCTATGCAATGTGTCTCACAGCTGTTCGGCTTGCTTGTCTGTTTCTCGTCCATAGATATGTGTTCATCTCCTTCCTCCGTCGAGACGAAAAATGTCTTTTTTAAAATAAAATTACGTTTACCTGTCGAAAAGAAGCACGGTGAATAATACGGTTGGGCTATTATACCGGTGCGTGCATGGGGAAGGGAAATACCTTTGCTAAGGGCGTGTGAAAGAAAGGTAAGCGCTTTCACTGACGTCACTTCCGGAGGGAGGGCGGCATTTTTACCGGCGTCGGTCATCGTCATATATATATATATATATATATATATATATATATATATATATATATATATATATATATATATATAAAGGTGGTGCTTTTGCGGCCTTTGTTGATGCCGATAGTGTTTGTTTATGGCTCACAAAAACCGCTGTCTCTTCGCTAAACGCTATTATCTATTTGTGTAGAGGAAAAATCCCGAGTGGATATATTCATTGGTCGTGTCCAACTTTTAATGCACTTTCAGCGCATACCAGTCCTCCACTGACTAAGCCTACTTATGTGGCAGCTGCAGCAGCAGCAGCAGCAGCAGCAGTAGTAGTAGTAGTAGTAGTAGTAGTAGTAGTAGTAGTAGTAGTAGTAGTAGTAGTAGTAGTAGTAGTAGTAGTAGTAGTAGTAGTAGTAGTAGTAGTAGTAGTAGTAGTAGTAGTAGTAGTAGTAGTAGTAGTAGTAGTAGTAGTAGTAGTAGTAGCAGTAGTAGTAAGCTTAGTAGTATAGTATAGTATAGTATAGTGTTATCTCTGTTGATTCGTTGGTATGTTAAAGGCGTTTGCTTTGAAATGCTTTTGTTGCCCTCGGAGGTTTAGGCGTCGACCTCTTAACGGTCATTTCCGACGCATTGTTTAGAGATACGCTTAAAACCCCGGTGCATTAGAAGTTTCTCGTCAATTTCGCGGGGAGCCGAGGGGGCGGGGGGGGGGCGGTCGTTGTTTACCCGACGTTGCAGCTAAGGACCGGCCCTCGGATGTGTGAGGTTGTCTTAGAGATGTTTGCCCAACTGTCGGGCGTGGTCTTGGCGGTCCAGGTTTCTCGTCAGGTAGATCCAGGTTTGACGACGTTCCGTTCTCAGGTATAGGCCTAGCTATTTATTATTGGTCGGTGTCATCATACCTGGCGGCGAGGTTATAAGATGGAATTCGAGGCCGTTGTGCATGTGTAATCTGTTGAGTTATCTGAAAGGTATGCTCTTCAGTTTCAACGACGTCGTTGTTAAGGTGAGCTTTGATGTTTGGTATTCGATATCTTGTATTAGAAAGTCATTTATACCAATATAATAAGAGCATCGGGGCCAGTCTTTAACGCTGGCGTATCCATTGCCGGCGTAGCAGTGTTATATACAGGCCTGATAAGGGGAATCTTGTATTAGAAAGTCATTCTATTTAACTTTCTAATAAGTTTCTATTCATCTTTCAGGCCCCCCAACCCCAACCACAAAAATCCCCTCAAATACCAAGCGCACTGACAAAAATTTGTCTTCCCATCCAGTCAAGTCAATTTACCCCCTCCCCCCAAGGCCTGGAGCCAGGATAAAACGCTATGCTGTAGAAATAGGCACATCTTTGCCCGGGTGATCTGGTGCAGCGACTCTACAAATGCAAAGGGGAACTGTGGAGAAGAGGAGGAACGCCGATACCAGACTATATTGTCACGTGTTACGAGTATTTTTGTAGCGCCTGCATACGATGCATTGACGTTTAGTTGATTAGTAGCTTGAAGAACAAAGAAGGTATTTTTCGGTTCTTTTCAGTTCTTAGATTTAGTTAATTTTCACCTGTACTGTGGACTTGTATCTGTGTTTGACTTCGTGTGTGTATGTGTGCGTGTATGCGCATGTATATGCAAGGACTTCTTAGGATTTATAGTTTAGAAGTACTGTACATGGTCCTGTAATGCCTGGTCTTTGCAGGGGTCCCTTGATGGGTCTTCGTATGGGGTCCTTTCACCTAATCTACCTGTTATCACCTGGCCAGGTGTACTCTTGAATCGCATTTTTGAAAACTTTGCTAATCTGTCGTATACACAGTCCTATATTAACAAGCCGAACAGCGATCCATGCAGTGGGACACCGTGGCTGTGAAATTGGCGATCCCCGAACAAAACCGTGGCGCTACAGAAGTGACCGGATGTGCGATCGAGTGTCACGTGACACTGGCTCGCGTGTTTGCGTATTCCGAGACTCTTATATATAGCGTCTATGGGTTCAACTTCAAATGTTTGAAGTGCTTTGCTGAGCGTCGTGTTCAAACTTATTAAAACGCCCGATGGATTCGAGTAGGCTAACTATTCGTCGAATTGGACGGAGGGGCAGAAGCCGAGGAGTTCGAATCTGTTTCTTCGGCAGAAGGCAAGTTATTTTTAAATGTTCGGCTTAAAGGAGGGGCAGAAGGAGAAGTAGGCGTGGGATTATGATGAAATCATATGCAGTTAGCTGGAATTTTAAAGAGTCGAATTTAGATAGAGGGAAAAAGAGACAGACAGACAGACAGACAGACAGACAGACAGACAGGCAGCATAATATAGGTTCTTTCTGCATCTGTATATCTTTTAAGATATGTCTATAAAAGTATGTGTA
This sequence comes from Metaphire vulgaris, assembly GCA_018105865.1. Lineage (NCBI taxonomy): Eukaryota > Metazoa > Annelida > Clitellata > Crassiclitellata > Megascolecidae > Metaphire > Metaphire vulgaris. The sequence continues at coordinate 15,205,499 of CM030846.1, forward strand.
ACTAGAGTCTTGCAAGACAGTGTTGATTCTAGGCATTCTCTTGGTGGGGGGATTCCCCTAGAGTTTTAAATCCCCAAAACTTTTACATTTTGGCAAGTAGTACGTAACGTAAAAGATTTCTCCCTCAAAAGTTTAAACTCCCCCAAATGTCTAAGTAGCTAGAATAACCACTATTGCAAGACCTTAGCTATACTATAAGGTCGTTTATATGAAAATTTTATGAAAATTTACCCAGCAACTTAGCTGATGAGTTAGACATGATTTATGTATGACGATATCTAAGTCTACTTTCGTAACCTATCTGAACTAACACAAGCAATGCTACTCTTATACAGCCTGGATGCTGAGATTATGCGACTCCTCCTAGAAATGGCATTGGGTCAGTAGGTCATGGATCATGAGTCATAGGGGTCGTGGGTCATAGGTCGTGGATCATCTTGAGTAACCCAATGCCATCGTTGGCTACTCCAGTCCCTCGCCCTGGTCAAATAACCACCGCCCCCACCCGCGAAATGAAATTCTGGCTTTAGAAATGCCCCCTTTATTTCATTATAGACTGTAGGCCTACTGACTTGGAATTTCCGTTTCCACTCGATTTCTCGATGTTGTTGGGGGAGAGTGTCGTCCACCCTTGGCGGATTTTTGACCCCCCCCCCACCCAAATGTATAAATAGCGCCTCTGATTTTGACCGAGGAATTTCTGTTGATTTAATTCATTTCCCTCGATTCCGTATACCGCTATTCTCTGAATAAATATTTGCGGTCGCGACAATATATATGGGAGTGGGGTGTGTGGGGGAATGTATGGCACATGAAGAAGAAGAATAGTACAGTGTACATTTCCTGCCTATAGTGTCTGGCACAAGTGGAGGAAAAAGCCGTCCCCGCAGTTTTTGTCATTCTGCATGCTTTTCTCTGATCTCCTTTTCGAATTATTTCGATTGGCGCATAGAACCGCCGGCGAAAATTGACGAGAACTGTGGGGGGTGGGGGAGGGGGCACTGCCTCGTTCCTCCGGCCCGTGTTTAACCGGAGATACGCTCCCGTCTCCTCATTTCCTTTCGGCACTCTTCCACTTCGTGAATTCCCGATGTCCTCTCCCCCCCATCCCCTCGGAGGGGAAGGGGTGGGGGGGGGAGCTGCGCATCTCGTCGACTGATTAGATTTTATCCCAGATAACGACGACGATGTCTTCGATTCGACAAAAACGACGACAATCGCGAATGCTGTGTTTGGCCGCCGATGAACTGTGTGGCTGGCTGTCTGTCTGTCTGTCTGTCTGTCTGTATGTCTGTCTCTGCATCTCTTTCTCTGTGTCTGTGTCCGTCTCTCTGCATGTCTGTTTTCTCTCTCTGTCTGTCGCTGTCTCTATTTGTGTGTCTCTCTGACTCTCTCTGTGTCTCTCTGTATCTCTTTGTCTCTGTCTGTCTCTTTCTGTCTGTCTCTGTCTCTGTCTGTCTGTCTGTCTGTCTGTCTGTCTGTCTGTCTCTCTCTCTCTCTCTCTCTCTCTCTCTCTCTCTCTCTCTCTCTCAGAGTTCTAATAGGAACAGGGTATATAAGCTGCAGCGAAGGAAATGGCGTGGGTAGGTGGTCAGACTGACCAAAGTAAAGGGAAGAAGTTAAAGTGCATTTTGGAACTGATTGGAGAGGAGGGGTAGATGTGGATATATATGGATATATATGGATATATATGGATATATGGATATATATATATATATATATATATATATATATATATATATATATATATATATATATATATATATATATATGGACACTAGAAATGTTCTATTTACGTCTTCCGTTTTCTCCTGCTGCGTGCAATTAATCGATTGTGATGAATTCGCCAGCGACGTTTTATCACTGCACTTCCGATGTGTTACCATGGAGACCTAGGCGTTGTCTAAGAAATCTATGGCATAATATATATATATATATATATGCCTATAGCCCTATATATATATATATATATATATATATATATATATATATATATATATATATATATGTGGTGAGTGACCATCAAGATGTGTTGTTTCGTTTCTTGTGACAAAATGGTGCTACATAAATTGCCTGGACGGTTTATCATCTGATTTCAATAAGTCATGTGAGGAGTTATTTTTCATTTGGCGTTTTAGGGGTTCACTCTGTGTTTCGAATTAGACCTATACTCGAATATCATAATTTCTACTGCATTACATCTAGGCCTACGCTTTATTATATGCCTACTAACGTAGGCCTACGTTACTTCGATAACATATTGGAGACATTTGGATTAATTCGATTAGGCAGGTAGGTTCGAGCCCCTCCCTAATTTTCGAATGGCTAGGCTAGGAATGGGGTAAGGCATCTGGTTGTCGAATGCCCCACTTTTTCACCCAAGTTTACGCCTAAGATGGGAGAGTTGTTAAAGAATTGATAATGTTCTGATCTCGTGGATCTAAGCGGCAACAATTAGCTACGGTGTTTCTATTTGTGTCTGTATCTGTTTTACGCGAAAGGAAATACACGTATGCCGTTGGTTGTAAACGACAAGTTTGATATGCAGTTGATATGCAGTTGATATGCAGTTGAGCCAAAAATGCTAGATTATGAATATAAAGCAATTAGGCCTGGATCAAAAGCCGTTTAGAAATTGTGAGAGTTTCCGAGTTTAATAAACTCGTCTGATACTCTGCCGCCCCCTCACCCAACCACCACCCCACTTCATCATCATCATCATCATCATCATCATCATCATCTCATTTCTAGGCGCATAATTAGACATAATGCGCCTCGGCCTGTGTACTAAACAAATATGTTTTAAGAGACGCGAGAAAGTTTCGCGGGAAAGTGAAACTGTTCTCTCAACTTCAGCGCTAGACAAACATACAGATTAATTATTTATTATATTTGTTTGTTCTCTCGTGGTATTAATTGTATTCCATTCTTGTATTTAAATGCATTTTTTGCGCCTCTGCATTTCTTATTTAATATCTCCGGACTCATAAAAGTAAACCATGTACTTTTGAAGTCGAATGCTTACATGAAGATTTTCTGGGTAAGCTTGGATGAAAACGTCGAAGGAGGAGGGAAGACAACCCCTATATATTCCTGCCCTTCCCTCCCTTTCCCAGTGTTTAACCTAGACTCTGGACTCGGGGGGGGGGGGGCTGACAAGGCCGGGGTGGGGGAGTCAGCTACGGGGCTGCTATTAGTTGATGTAGTATGCCAAAATTTCTGAGAGGAATTTGAAATTTCCGGGGCGGGGGAAGAGCAATTTTCTCTCCGGAAACAGCCTAGAATCCGTAGATTGAACCCTGCCCTTTCCATAGCCTAGAATTTCAGCAAATGAGGGTGTGGTTCGAAGTTCGAACCTAGCAGCACAATAAAGTTTCCATGACATATATGCGAGGACTTGTCCTTCCTTGTACTTAGTTTGTGTGCAATCGAAGCCGTGTTTTTCGTGGGACGGCCATGTTGGTTTTTAACCGCAAAGCGCGCCTTCGACCAACCAGAAGCCGCGGCCTGGTTCTCACGGTTTAAGAAGCCTCAAATAGACTTAAAGCAGAGGTGTCTAACTGATTTCATATGCTGTAGCCTACCTGGCCACATAAAAGTCTTAGTGGTTATCGCGGGCCGGATTTGTACATAGCATTAGCAAGAAATACAGTATAGGCCTATTACACAAAGCAGTGTGTAAAAAGATTGTTTCAAAAATCTTTATTTAATTTCTATCATAGGTGAAAATATTTAGTTTCATGTATGTAATTTCCGATTTTCATATAATTATGTACTTCTTGGATACGCCTTAAAATACAGTAGCTTTGCTTAAACATAGAAGTTTTTTTTCTTGCACTCGGCCGCACACACGCGGGCCGCGGATGAAAAGCTTTCGCGGGTCGTATGTTTGGCACCTCTGGCTTGAAGTTTGCGCCGAGTGGACGCGATTTTTTACCCTACTTCAAAAGCGTCTTCAATCACGCTGTTCGTGTCGTTTTGGACAAATATTAGCGTAGATTCGAGTGACGCTATCTGCCTGGATGCGTGCCCCCTCCTATAGGTTGAACGGTGCTTCTTGTGAAACGTTGTCGGAAATATATCAGTAAAGGTTATCGACGCTAGATTGTGGACAAATACTGAGAAGAGATTGTATCGACGATTCGACGGAGACCGATGCACTAAAGAGAAGAAGTCCGTTCACGATTGCGGACGTGATGTCAGGATCCGAGATAGTGTGTGTGTGTGTGTGTGTGTGAGAGAGAGAGAGAGAGAGAGAGAGAGAGAGAGAGAGAGAGAGAGACAGACAGACAGACAGACAGACAGACAGACAGACAGACTGACAGACAGACAGAGACAGACAGACAGACAGACAGAGACAGACAGACGAGAGAGACAGACAGACGAGAGAGACAGACAGACAGACAGACAGAGAGAAAATATAATGTCGCTGAAAACTTGTTGTCATTTTTAGTCGGAATCTCCAGGGGGACTCAAAATTTCAGCCATTTTAGCCTCCGTTGATTCCATATACGAGGGTACTCACGCCTTCTGAAGCCGATCCACGTTCCGTCTTCGATCGTTAGTGAGGGTCCGTTAAGTTACAGCGGAAGTCCTTTGCCTACCGCGGCGTAGTAGGTAGCAACGAGTAACCTCTGCAGGCCTTTTTAATAGACTCTTATAAGTGCGTCAAAGCAAGAAATAAAAATGGCAGAATCCAAAAATGCAAATAATACATTTGAGACTTTATCTTTATGACCGGATATTGACCCCTCCCACCTGGACAATGTTTTCAAGGTCATTGGTTCTCGTAGCGGGGTCTGGGGAGGAGCCTTAGTTGCAGAAATTTAGGGTGACATTAGCAGTAGGCGGTGAACTGTAGTGCATATTTCAAATGCTTCAATTGTAAAACAGAAAAAGTACGAAGGTGGAAACTGAAATACATCAACGCATGATTGCAATGACAAAAATAAGCATGCAAGCTGCTATTTAAAATAATAATAACGGGATTTTCAGAAGCTCTCTTAAACCCCTTCTTATCTCTCGTTCGATTTTTTAGACATTTGACAGAGAACAGATTTCTCAAACACTTTGTATAGTGTCGTTTCAAATGGCTCACCATATTTTAGGGCATTTCGAATGCTTTAGAATAAAATTGAGGCAGAATATATTGACAATTCTAGTATGGTTTGACTCAGCTAAGCTGGGGACACACGAAAATGTGGTTTTAATTTGTTTCATCACTCTTCTGGATTTTGCATATCTATAGCCTACTGTAGCACTAATCCTTGCAATGTCATAAGTCAAACAAGGTATCAATTATATAATATTTTTGTGATATATATATATATATATATATATGCAGTAATTGTCTGATTTTGTAAGTTTGCTGTTGGGTAGTAGTCGCGTCTAATGCTGCGGAGAAAAACCGTTAAGTTGTTACGTGCGACGCGGTGCGGTGATGCAGTGGTTAGCTTGTTGGGCTGGCATTCTCGAGGTCCAGGGTTTCGACCTCGGTCGTGAGAGAAACTATTTATACGCTTCTGTCCCAGGTGCACACCCAGTGGACTCAGTTGTGAATTAGTACATCGGGTGTTTAATGGGGGTTGTGGTTAGGGAAAGACGGGCAATACCACCCTCATTCAACCGACGCCGTGAAAAATTGAGGGCGCGCTATCCCTTCAGTTCTCGCGTTTTTTAAAGAAAAAGTTACTCGTGACTGAGGTCACGTTTTTGACCGGAGAAGGTGGAGTAGAATGAAGAGGATGAGAGGTAGCGCAGGTGTGCACGGATAGTAGTTATAGGGGTCATTGTTTCGCAGGTAACCGAAGATATCTTGTGATGATATGCATTTTAATTTGCGATTGTTCATGGTTGGTAGAATGGAGATTCGTTCCCTGGATGTCTGGCAGGTCACGTGGACTCACCGGTGCAGGTGTTACGAGGTCACGTGACACGATTTAAGCAAAGAAGACCTCGATTCGGAGAACACCGCTGTCTCCCATATGATGACGTCATAGAAAGAAGCGCAGTCTTCTCTATGTTGACGTCATAGGAGGCAGCACTGTCTCCCATATGATGACGTCATAGAAAGAAGCGCAGTCTTCTCTATGTTGACGTCATAGGAGGCAGCACTGTCTCCCATATGATGACGTCATAGAAAGAAGCGCAGTCTTCTCTATGTTGACGTCATAGGAGGCAGCACTGTCTCCCATATGATGACGTCATAGAAGGAAGCACTGTTTTCTACGTAATGACGACGAAACCTTAAATCAACGCAGTAGCGTAATTTCACTTTTCTTGGAGGCGAGATAATTTTGGGCAAATTTTGGCAATTTTGCGATTTTTCTGCACATTTCACATTTATCTATTTAATACAGTATACAATATTTTTTCATTTCCTTGGGGGCCACGCTCTCCCTGCTGCCACCCCCCCCCCCAATGACGCCCCTGAATCAACGTCAGTTAATTGCACCAGACGTAGTTTGAATTCACTTTCAAGAGGCTGTTCGTGATTGTATCTCTGCTATCGCGAAGAACTGCTATCGATTAGGTGGATGTGCATTGACGGAAAATCATCCAATCAATCGATCGATCTATTAACTTCTATAGCGCTGTTTTATAGGGGGATAGGTGAGGCCAAACAGGCACGGCGAACGGGTGTCAGAGGTGCTGTGGCTTTAAAGTAGCGCCGCGTTAATCGCTTTGTACTGTCTGTGCTCAATGGGTTAACATCTAAATATGTCGTCTTGCAATTTCTTAACTGAATATTAATCTAGTACAGTTTTTAGATAGCTGTTATGTCGGAATTCATCCAAGATCTTCATGAAAGGCGTCAAATACTGAATCGGTGTTTTATATCCAGAATTCTGGCATTTCGGCAGGGGGTGGGGGTTAATTTGGCTGGGGGAGAGGAAGCGACACAGCTCAATGCAAACATTTTTGTCGGTGCTGGGATTTTGGGGGACATTTTTGCGGTGGGGTGGAATTATCCCCTCTATCATGCCTGTATAAAACACTGTATGTGTTTTGCAGTCTCTCTCTCTCTCTCTCTCTCTCTCTCTCTCTCTCTCTCTCTCTCTCTCTCTCTCTCTCTCTCTCTCTCTCTCTCTCTCTCTCTCTCTCTCTCTCTCTCTCTCTCTCTCTCTCTCTCTCTCTCTCTCTCTCTCTCTCTGTCTCTCTACTGCTTGTCTAACATTGCATACAGAGTTCTGTCTAAGCACCTACTTACCTTTGGTTGAAACGACCAGCACTGACGGCCATTTGTACAATATAATTGGGGCTTCTGTAGCATCGTCTGCCATTATTCTACCAGTATTTCGAGGTTATTAGCCCGTCGTGGTATAGGAGGGCGCCTATACTGGTCCTTTTGTCGTTTGTGTTGTCGGCCTAAAATGACGGTGCTATAAAAACGTCAATTCCGACTCCCGTCAGTCATCAGTCATTGCGTGTGAAAGTGGGTTCCGATCAGCGATTGCTTGTCGGCTTATTATATCAATAAAATGACGACCATGCAGTGCTTACATATGACATTCCCTCCCTCCTCCCTCCTCTCTCTCTCTCTCTCTCTCTCTCTCTCTCTCTCTCTCTCTCTCTCTCTCTCTCTCCCATCTTGCCTCGGGTTCCCCTACAATCGGTGCAATACAATTGCTGCACAGCGGGGGCCGTGCGGTATACAAAGGCAGGGAGGTGTCTATTTGGGCGTAAGACCCTTTAGAATTTTCAGAAGGGGATGGGAGGGGGAGCCCGAGAGACAAAAAGAGGATTCCAGTTAGTTCATTATTATTATTGTTGTTATTTAGGTAACTGTACTTAGGTAACTGGAGAGTTCACTATCTGGCAGGGGCGTAGCCAGGAATTTGATTTGGGGTATACATTTGGGGGTATAATGGTGTATATATATATATACATATGCATTATATATACTGTATTATATATACACTGATTTTGGAGGGTATATATACCGATATACCCCGTCGCTACGCCCCTGCTCTCTGGGCACAGGTGAGCTGCGTTTTTGAATTTTCGAACGGCAGGTGATCATTTGCGCCTATCTGTTTATCCCGTGAGGTGTGAGGGTCAAGAATCAGAATGGGAGGCGGTTTTTTCTCGCCCTTCACGCGACCTCAAGGAGTCAAGGCAAGCAAGCGAGCGCCCAACGGCTGACCGCCGCGTAAAAGGCTGTTTAGTGCTCGGTCTTATCGTTCGAATCTAGAGCTCTGTGTGATGATCTATGCATGCATCGACAGATGTCTTTTGTTGCCCGGCTTCAATGGGAGAGGACGGCTTCAATGGGAGAGGAAATAGACACTTGCACTCGATGGCAGACGTTCAGATGTGCTCATCTATTGCACAAAGATAGCCGAGCGGGCGGACAGACAGACAGAGAGACAGACAGTGTCACAGTCAGACAGAGACAGACAGACAGACAGACAGACTCGTGGGGGGGATGCACGGGTTGCATCTGAGCCCCTGGAAATTATTAGTCTATAAAAATCTGGGGTAATAAATCGTAGAACAGGTTGACACATGTAGATATGTAGTGTAGTTTCATGACGAGAGCGATTTTTGGTTTTCAGACAGTTTGGTAGTGCTTTGCTTCGAGAGAGAGAAAAATATTGTACCGTCCTGGAAAAATATCTGCTGACGCCCATGCAGATAGACAGACAGACAGACAGACAGACAGACAGACAGACAGACAGGGTGTTACAGTAGCGTAGATATCACTTTGAGTAAGTTAATTTCATTTACTTGGGAGTGTTTATTTCTGTGAGCTATGGCGTGCCCGCAGTTTGGAAAGGTACTGTATATGCAGGTAGCATAGCCTGTTAATTGCGGCACTTTTTATAGTTCAAAATAACAGAACATAACCATTATAATGTATACTATCACATATTTCATATTTACTTACTTACTTACTTACTTACTTACTTAATGGCGACTGTCTCTTGCCAAGGCAGAGAATTCAATGAAAAGAGCAAAATTATCCTCTGCGACTCTGTCACTAATGGCACAATGTGTGGCCACGTGATACTTTAAACCAACCAATTGCATGCCTTCTTCGTGACGTCATGACATGCAATCGTGTACATCCATAATTGCTTGTAAGAATGTTACTTCTGAAGGCTTTTGTGAAGGCTATATTTATCCTCTTCTTTCACTTTATCTCTCTCATAACAACGACATAAATGATGATGATGATGATGATGATTATGATGATGATGATGATGATGATGGTTATTTTACAACTCAGCTGATTATATTTCTTGTCACTGTGCTGCGAGTGCCTATAATGGCGGCACTTATTCTGACATTGAGGGTGGATCTATATATAGGCTAGATGAGTCATCGTTTCAAGGTACAAGGTCATTGATGGTGATAATGCGTCAATGCTTTTACCTCATTCTAAGAAAATCATAAATTTTATTTTGTCAACCTCTGTTGGTGTTTTTGACCTGACTTGTCTTAATATTTCAACCGGAGCACAACAATTCAGTAGTAATGTATGTCCAGTGACCTCTTACATGAATATAATCAAACCATAAACCATCTATTGCTGTAGTAATCGTAGACTTGTATGTGTGTGTAGACCAGTGGCGTAGCCAGGATTTCCGGAAGGAGGTTTTGGTTTTGACTTTTGACCGTAACCAACTGCCAACTGTCGAGAAATCTTGACAAGCAAAAAAGGGCTGTCCTATGTATATATCCTATCCTATGTCTTTCCTTCTAAAATTTTTCCTTTCAGATGTTGACAAGCAAAAAAGGTTGTTACATCTATCGCACTTTTTAAAATGTTGGTCAGCAGCCCTCAGGGGGGTTTGACCCTCAAAAACGCATTCAAAAATTAAAAATGCATGGAAACACGTTAAAAAATTTTTCGTCGGCACCCAAGGGGGTTTTGACCCCAAACCCCCTTTGGCTATGCCACTGTTGTAGACAGTGCCGATTTATATCTTTCACTGAGTAACAAAAAAAACGTTTTTTTTCATTAACTGATAAGAATTGTGGTGATTTAATACAATTAGGCTATGCTAAATCGAAATATAATCACCAAAATCTTCTATCACGTCAGAATTTTTAGTTATGGGCAAATAGAAAAATTGTATAGTCTACTGTAACTGAAGCACATGTCATAACACTGGTTTACATGAAATTTTATGTTCTAAGTTTTCTTAACAGATTTAGGACAATTCTGATGTCCTAAATTCAAGTATAACATTGGTTTTGCTCAATCAGGTCAACTTTTTTATATCGCTACATGTGATTTTTCATATACAGTATGCATGTATTTTCTATTTACGTAATGCAGATTTTATTATAATGAAATGGTCAACACACAGTTTGTTGCCTGCAAAGTAAGATCTGTTCTTGTGTAATTTTGGTGCCCTGATTCCAAGAATGTTATCCGTTTTACCCCATTGGCTCTAGTTTTTGAGATACGGCTTAGTCGTCCTTGTATTTTGGTTCTACTAAAATGCGTTAAATGCAGAATCCTTAATCTATTTGAATTCTATCCTTGAACAGCAAAAAAACTTCTAAGCAACAACTATTACATATTTAGATACAACTATATTAATGAGTGAATTAGTTGTCATTTATTTTGTCACACTAGAAATCGTAAAAAATGACACTTCAAGCATTTAACATGCAATTGTATTTCTAAATGTGTCCTGGAGGTATGTTGCTGCTCCTGCGTCCACAATTACCTCAAAACAGTTGTCATGAACCATGCTTATTTAATTAAATATAATTTATTATACTGCACATATTTCAATTGATTCCTTCTGGAAATATAAAACCTTTAATGTTATTAACAAAGACCTTTAGGTGAGAGCAATCAAAAGCTACATAGAGCAAATATATGTAATCATGCACTTCCAATATACTGTAGGATATATGGCCGTATCTAAAAAAAACTAGAGCTAATAGAGGAAATCTGATGCCATAGTTGGAATCATGACCCATAAATATACTAAGAAACAGGTCTTACTTCTAAGGCAGCAGGGCAACACAAATTTTTTGTTACCATGTGATATAGGCAATTATACATGCACGTCCGGTCTAGAATATATGGCCGTATCTAAAAAACTAGAGATGATAGAAAAAAATCTGATGCCATATTTGGAATCAGCACTCTAGATATGCCCAGCAAGAAGTCTAACTTTCTGAGACAACTGATAAAATGTATTGTTGGTTGCCCTCTAATTTTACATAATACAATCGATTTAGTTATAAGGCAAGATTTTTAAAAAGTCAAATTTGCAAAAATGCCTGACCTGATTCAAAGAAACCAGTATTATTTTCAATTTTAGCAGTACAAAATTGTCATAAAACAGTTGAAAAATCTTATACAATTTTCAAAAATGTTTTTTATAAACCAGTGTAATGCATGACATGACACTCTTGACAGTATACGCATGCAAAACAATTAGATGGGGATAACTTTTAAACCTGACGTGCTAGAGCAAAACCGCTTACAGATTTGGAATCAGCGTGTCGTATCCCATCTGAATCACCTATTACCTTCTCAGTTAAGAAAATCGTGTTTTACAGTGTTTTCATTGTCGTTGTCGTTATTTTCTTGCTGTTATCATTCGTTATGACTATTTTTTTATGTTTAAAGTACCCGTAAACCATTTTGTGAACCTTATTGTGAACAGACATGATTTCATTGTGATCTAGATATCGCTTTTCAGTAAGTTAGTTTACGAAGCTTTCTTTTTTTTAGGCGTCGATTGTTCTGAAATTTGAGTGAGAAAGATGAAATGACTTTTCATGAAAATGTTCCTTCACAAACGTTTTCTGCTGTTCTGTGTGATTGCGTGGAGCCAATGTCTCTGCTTATCATACGCGGAGGAAAATAGTTCAGGTAAATTATTTACTGACATCTGTTGGAAAGCTAGGCAATTCTTGCATGTTTTCATTCATACCGTTTATGTAGCATTGTAATGAGTGAAGAAGCCATGAAACCATGTTCTGGTTAAGGACAAGTCATTGGACAAAATGCTAGAACGTTTACAAAAGTCGGGCAGGAAACAGCCAAGCTACCCGGTCATATTTTGATGGGCAAACAGATAGTTTCAGATATTAATTTTTTATATTTATAATAATTGCATTACGTTTATACGGAGTATATCTAATTACATTTTATTATTATTATTATTATTATTATTCCAGGACAGTTTATATAGCGCTGTAACATAGAAAAACACCAAAACCAAAAGTGCTTTAACCCCTTAACTGGGGATCCCGGATATATCCATCCATTTTACATTGAGTTACAGTTAAATACACGGCTAAGGGGTTAACAACGCTGACATGTCAATGAGGGTCCGAAGGTGACGATGTTAAAAAAAATTATAATTTTTGTTAATTTTCAAAGCTTTTTAGAATTCGTTTATATATTTCGAAGTGTTTGAAATCTTATTTATCTTTCATCATGTGTGCGTGTAGCTGCTGTGACCGTCATTCCGGAATCACAGAAGGTGAGGGAGAATGGCGTCGTTAGTTTTCTGTGTCGGGTTTCGTCTGATTTCGGAAATTACCGCCTGTCTTGGACGAAGGGCGACCGCCAGATCAGCGAGAGAAACCCCAAGTACATGATCGTCAACATGAACCAGGGGTCGGTGCTGAGGGTGGTTCCAGCGAGGAAAAAGGACGAGGGTTCGTACGAGTGTCGGGTAACCAGCGATCAACGGACCGTCACGGCCAGCGGCCTTCTGGGGATCTACGCCGAGGGAAGAGGTAGGTGCAGTGGCGTCGCTAGGGTTGGTGTCACCCAGTGCGGTAAAATCGTGGTGTCACCCATGTAGACTTGGGACCTCTTATAAATCTTTCTTATTTTTCCTTCTCAAATACCGTGACAAGCAAAAAAAACGTCATCCTTGTTTGGTGTCACCCCCCCCCCTAGATGGTGTCACCCGGTGCGGTCCGCACCCCCTCTCGATGCCACTGGGTAGGTGCTTCTTGTGGTAATAATTTTGACAAGATCAAGGTCATAGACCGGCGATCTGCCACAACATTTTAGGATCTCTACTGTCCAGGTCTAACATGGGGTGGACCATTCACGTACATTTTTAAAAGGGCGGTCGGTGCCCCACAAATTTTTTCGAAGTTTTGGAAGTCATTAAGTTTTGGTGACCCGCGTTTTGCCTCATTTGCAGCTGCCAATCTATCGATGCCTAAGCGATTGGTTGACTGCCCGACACCGCGATTTGATCTCGGGTCGGTCACCCGTCCAAGTACTAACCGCGCTCGATGCTGCTTAACTTCGGTGTTCTTGACGGGAACCGGTCTCACAACGCCAAGTATAGGCCGGTGATAGATGCTTTGGTGCAATAGCTTTTAATGACATAGTTCTCGGTAGCTCTGTTGGCCTCCGAGGTGGGTGGCGAGGGTGAGGGTGGAGGTGGAGGTGGGGGGCGGCAAGAACAAATAAACGTTTGGCAATAATTTTTGTGATGACGGTGATTATTAGATGACGGCTGCTTTTGATGAGATGGGATGGTTAGAATTGGCCGATGATGATGATGGTGATGATGATGATGATGATGATGATGATGATGATGATGCGCAGAAACATTTGACTCAGTAAGACTGTTCCAAAGGCACTATATAGAACGTGCATAACGACGGTAAAAATTCAATGACGCGATTGGTGCAGAAGGGTCAATTGCAAAGGTCGGTTCTGAGTCACCTCTTTATACCTTTAAGCCTACCCTGTACCCATTAGTGATCGTGAAGCACATGAAGATAATAATGACGACGGTTATTGTTGTTGTTTTGTTGTTGTTGTTGATGATGATGATGATGATGATGATGATGACGACGACGACGACGACGATGATGATGATGATGATGCATGGCGGCAATTATTAGATAAGAGACATGTCCACTTTGTTCAATCTTGTGTCAATCTGCATCCTTCCACAGTAATTGTCATGTTCTTTGCATCCAGATCTTCCTTGATGTTATCCATCTATCTTTTTCTTGGTCTTCCGCTCCCTCTGTCTCCTTCTACTTTGTGTGTGTGTGTGTGTATGTAGTGCTTTTTAGGCCCAGCTACTGTGCAATACAAATGGTGAAATTGTTGTCTGTGTCCTATGCTTAGTGCTTGCCTCTATACTGTATATGTCGGAAACAATATTACCGTATAATTAACCGTATTAGTCGTCGGCGCCTATGCACGGGCGTCGACGATGACGTGGTATCACCGCCCTCAGGCTGTAGGTACATTCAAGCGCCGATACACTTTCAGTCTACTTTCACATGGCAAACAACGACAACCTCTGGCAACATACAAACGACATGGCAACGATGATCTGGCTATTCGCAATGTGGCGCTGAAGTGTTGCCAGTTATACTGTAGTCTAGTAGTCGTCTGTAGCGACAAAATCGTCACTGCGCGTAGGACTAAGTCACGTGACGAGTTATTGTCATGCTTCTGGCGTCTGCAACTGCGTGGAAAGTGTCGTCATCGCAATTTTATTTGTGTATGTATGTTTTGTGTATGTATGTATGTTTTGTGTATGTATGTACGTGGTATTGTGTATGTATGTATGTTCCAAGAACTCTTAGTGGTGGGTGGTGCAATGAATTTCTAGGAAGATCCCTCCGATTGTCAAAGGTATTATATGTAAACGGCTTAGATGAAATCTAGATTTTATTCATGTAATATAATGATCAGAATTGACAATGTATAGAAGCCATTTTAGTCTGGTTGTACAAATTTATAGTGCAAAATCGAGTTTTCTATTGCTGGAAGGGAATTTGTCAATGACATTGTCTATGGATATGTCCATAATATCTTTGTGGATATACATCAAGGCTAATCCGTTTAGACGATCATCTTCCATTGAAGACCTCAATCACGATTTTTCTCAGAAATTCATCAACGCCACACACGCATTTTTGGTGGGCCGGTGGGTGGATGCATCCCCAGTCATCCCCCAACGTGGAACCGCCCCGCTATGTATGTATGTTGCCATGTATATGTTGCAATACTGTATATTCGTTATGTATGGATGTTTGTGGGCTGTGGTTGTAATTTGTGAAATCGTGCATCTACTCAGGTGTTCCTAAGATTATTGATTCTTCCAGCATCCACATCATGTCGCGCTGGCAGTCTCCATTCTCAAAGGTGTTTTCAAATGACAGGTGGCAGCTGCTTTATTTTCTCCCTGTTCTACACTTTAATTAGGCCAGATATACCGGCACACAATATGGCTATCTGCGTCTTTATATCTATCTTTATATTATGTGCTGTATGTGTGTGTGTGTGTGTGTTGTGTGTATTTGTGTGTGCCTGTGTTATTTGATTCACTGGTTGCCTGCTCAGTTGTAAGTCTATGTAGTTTTTGCAGTGGCGTAGCCAGGTTCCAGAGTGGAAGGGGGTCTCGTCAATATTTTCGGATTTAAAAAGTCAGTGACGAGCACATTCTTGTATTCTCTTCACGCTACCTACGCCCCCCCCCCCATTTCTCGACATTTTTGCGCAATTCTCACGCGTCCCAGCCACAACAGGGGACTCTCCCGTTGCGCCGCCGGCCCCCCCCACCGTGGCTACGTCAATGTAGTTTTGGAAAGATAAGTGTTGGAAAAAGTCCGCTGTCTGCCGTGAAGCCAGTCGAATGTTATGCGGATTCTTTTTCGTCCTGCAAACATTCCGCCTGTTGGTGATTTGCGTTTGTTTGCGTTGTTGTCGACGCGTCCGTTTGCCAAGTCACTTTCTAATCTAATCTAATATTTCTTTGCGGAAATTCTTGATTTTTATCACGAAGGCCGTTTCCTGAAGTCCTTTCGGCCTGAGCTTGTGTCTGTTTGTGTGTGTGGGTGTGTGTGTCTGTTTGTCTGTGTGTGTGTGTGTGTGTTTGTTTAACTATGTAGTTCCTGCTGCAGTAACCGGCATCGCATTGATAGCGGTGTGTGGCGGCTTCGTATCTCCATTGACACTCACCGGTCCTTCTGGGTGTCCCTTCTCATCAACGTTGCTATTCTCGTTACAGTCTGTCTGGAGTTGTTTGTCTAGTGGTGTGCCAAATGGTGCCACTGATGGATGGATGGATGGATGGATGGATGGATGGGTGGGTGGATGGATGGATGTATATATGCATGTATAGATGGATGGATGGGTGGGGTGGATGGATGGATGGATAGATGGATATATGGATGGATGGATGGATAGATGGAAGGAAGGATTTGAGCCAAGGCTCTGGTAGTAGAATGCTGTTTTTGCATTTCCAAAGGCCAATGACAGATGGATTTATTGCTGATATTGGGAATGACGGCGGGGGAGGGGGAGGTGAGAACGAGAGAAAATCATAAAAAGACGTGTTTGATAGCCTGGCATTTATACTGAGCAGAAGGAGAGAGTGCTGTGGCGGTGGAATCCGTCATTGTTGACATTGTCAGAGGGACTGCTTGGCTGACAGTCTCTGTGTAAACTGTGCCTGGAGAGTTTTCCTGGCGACAGGTCGGCGGTTTGCTGTGTATGGGTCAGACTTTTTTTTATAGTCCATGCATTTTTCAGAACACTGCTGATGGGTATTTTTAAAAAAGCCCATTTGCAAAATTGTTCATCAGTTATAGGATATTTAGTTCGATTACAATAATTAAATTGTATTCACTGTTTGATAAACTTTATTTCTCTTAAATGCAGTTGTATTTGCTAATCAGCATAGCTAGAAGTGGCAATTATCTGCTGCTATTGACCTACTCCAGCCTGGCCAGTGACTAGACTTCAGTCTTGGTCTCAACTTTCAGGTGACACTATCCCGGTCTTGACGTGAATGTGCATTTATATTCCCAGTGATCTGTAGACGTGTAAAAATCCCTTTGTATAAGGATTAATGGATGCTCTTTTGTTACAAAGAATGTCACTGAAGCAGTGTCCATGCTTGAGTGGAAATACAAAAAGTCATGTAAAAATAGGTAATTATCAGTGGTCCTGTCAACTACTGTTCAGCATCAGGGGCGTAGCGACGGGGTATATCGGTATCTATACCCCCCCCCCCAAATCAGACTACCTTAAAATTTTAATGTGTTTTTTAGGATTTTCAAGCTTTTTAAAGATTTATAACCCCAAATCACATTATACCCCCACAAATCACATTCGTGGCTACGCCCCTGTTCAGCATCTGTATTTAAGGCAGTCAAATTTTTGTTAGTACCTTACTTTAAAATGGCAGGAAAAAATGACTTGTTAAAAATGCAGATTTCTAAAATTGAGTTATTTGTCTGAAAGAAGTGGCAATCATTTGGAGGATTTATGAGAATTCCTTAGCAAGTATAGCAAGTAAGTAAGTAAGCTTAGCAAGCAGCAGGCCGGTATGCGAGTGAGTCAGATTTTGTTCCAGTACAGTAGCATAATACTGAACTGTGAGTCTCATGGCTCAAGTCTTGCTTTGATGGTCTTCTAAGCTTTTGTAAGCTTATATAATTTATTCCTAAGCAAGTCTTTTCACTGGCTGCAAATCTTATTTATAAACAGTATTTTATGATATAAACAACCTCACCAGAGACACACTTGCTTATATTTTGACGACGGTAGTCCTTTAATGTACAGTAGAACTTCGTTATAACGGACTCGGTTATAACGTATACTCGGTTATAAAGTACCACAATGTACAGTTTCGTGTGATGCGCTACTGTATTGGATGGCATTGGATATAACGTACCTCGTGTATAACGTACTTAATTTTACAGACCCGCTAAGTACGTTATAACAAAGTTCTACTGTAATATGATTTTTTGTGAGTGATTTTATATATTATATATACATATATGTATATATATGTATGTATATATATATATATACAGTTATACACTGATGTGATTGATTTTATTCCAGCACCTCCTGGCTTTCCACAGATTCGAGACCTGTCAACAAAGGTTATTGAGAAAAATCACAACGACTTCCTACAGTGTTTGGCCACTGGAAGTCCAACTCCAACAGTTTCTTGGCTGAAGGATTATCTTCCGATCAATCTTACAAATCCACGCATCAAAAGCTTGGAAAGAGGTGGAACAATCCAGATTCCTACACTTGGATTAGAGATTAGACAGTTCGCTTGGCCGTCTATTGATTATAATTAATCCAGCTTACCAGGATGTTAGCTTTTCGGATGAGTGTTTCCTGTACAGGGTTTTTTTTTGATTGAAGCCTGTCTGGATGAAAGTTTTTTCACCTTGTAATGTCTGCCTGCAACTCTTACTTACTTTCTTGCCAGCGCATTAATGCAGTTTTTTTTAAAAAAAACTGTGTGACATACACTCATTATTTCAAGTGGCCGTCAATTCAGGAGTTTGTATTAGAATTATGTTATGAAGAGGAAATACTCTTGATGAGTATTATTTATGAAGTACTTGAAACTTTGTCCAAAATATAGAGTCAGACCCTGTTAAGCAAGGATTCGGATAGAGCATGCAATCCCTCAGTTTTGATTGGTTGGTTGAGACTTGACTACTTTATTCAAGTAAGCAAGTAAGTAAGCAAGTAAGTAAAATCTCGTAAATTTATATAGCGCTTTGGAAAGTAGTACAGTAGTTAGTAGGTGCTTATTCTTATGCGCTTAATCTTTCTTGAAATAGCTATAGGCAAGGTGGGTTGTTGGTTGGGCAAAGGTCAGTGTATCCATGTGTAAAAGTAGACATTTTTGCTTCCATTCAGAGCTTTTTCTGGATTTTACCTGGAATTCTGACAATCTTTTAAAATTGTCAAATTTTGCATTTGAAAACCTCGCCAGAATATTAAACAGTGATCATTAGGTTAACCCCTATCCCCCCGCCCCTGGGAAAATTTCTCTGGGCGCCGTAGCAATGTATCAAGATCGTAATGATCCTGTCCAGGGTAAAAGTGAATTAGTCATTTGAGTACATGCAGTGATGGAGCAAAATCATTACTTTTTCATGCCTTTTCATCACGGCCAATGTGGTGTTTGGACGAAAATGCACCTAGATTAGATTAGAAGATGATAGATTGGCTTCGTATCGGATATCCACTCCTGTGTGTGTGTGTGTGTGTGTATGTGTATGTGTGTGTGTACGTGTGTGTTGTCTTCACTAGGTAAGCTTCAGATCGAAAGAGCGCAGGAGTCGGACATGGGAAAGTACGAATGCGTTGCCACCAACAGCGACGGAGTGGCACATTCCAACGGCGTCCAAGTCTACGTTAAAGGTGCCTAGCGATGATTTTCACAACACAATCTATCGGAGTCTATGATCGTGGTGCAGACACATTAATGTTCAGTACCGTAGTATTACTTATTGTTCTTCTCAAAGCACTCGATGGTACATGCAGGTGCGGCCTGTGGCATAGACAAACATAGGCGACCCCCTCCCCACCCCCGAGGGTGGTGAAATCCTAAGGGGTGACAGAAGTCAGTGCTGCTTTACCTTGAATTATTGAAATTTGTTTGAAATTGTATTTATTTAACGCCGGTGCGTTTTTCCGTGAGACAGTGCGCTATATAAATGAGTTTCTAGTAATGTAAAATGATCGAATGTTTGTCTACTCACATATATATATATATATATATATATATATATATATATATATATATATGTATATATATATATAGTGTATATATATATATATATATATATATATATATATATATATATATACACCCATGACGGAATGGTGTCATAAATTTGTTAAATGTAATGGGGGCCATAAAGCCGCTTGTCTAGAACGCCAGAAACTCAAGAGCCTGGGCTGCTGGGTGCAGGGAATAGGGGTTGAGACCCCCACTTTTTCATCTAAGCTTATGCCAGTCAAGGGGTAATGATTCCTGCTCTTTGACCAAGTAAGAACTTCCGGTCTGAATCTAACTGTAATTGTATCTGCAGCTTCATTTTGACAGACTCGTTCATAGTTTAACAGCCTTAAAATAATTGCGCTATATAAATGCAAGTAATGGAACAAAGGATAATGGTTGTTATAGTGTGTCAGGTGCAGTGCCGCCATCTAGTGCTGACTTCATTTGATTAACTGTCTGGCAATTGTCACTTATACATGTACGTCGTAACATTTTCAGCAAAGTTTTTTTTTATATTTTCAGAGCGCCAGGTTCCGCCGCAGTTTTCCCGACTCCCGGAGAACGTGGAAGTGAAGCCGGGCGGATCGGTGAACCTCACCTGTGTCGCCATCGGTTCTCCGATGCCGTACGTCAGGTGGCTTCGTGGGGCGGTGGAGCTGACACCGCCTGGAGCCCTCACTCCCATCGGCATCAATGTGCTGAGGTTGAGCAACGTGACGGAGTCGACGACGTATACGTGCGAGGCGTCATCGACGCTTGGAATCGTCACGGCACGAGCAGAAGTTCGTCTTAAAGGTCAGACAGCTACAGTAGAACTTCGTTATAATGGACTCGGTTATAACGCACACTCGGTTATAGCATATCCTCGGTTATAACGTGCCGCAATGTACGGTCCCATATGATGCGCTGCCGTATTAGATGGTATTGGATATAATGTACAGTACTTCAGATATAACGTACTAAATTTTACAGGTGCTAGGTACGTTTTAATTAAATTGTACTGTGAAATGATTTACAGGAATTGATTACTGGTAATTCGTTGGAATTATAATTTAATAAGGAAATAAGCAATTATAATAAATTATTGTGACGCCGCAATTCAGTTCAAATAATAATAATAATAATAATAATAATAATAATAATAATAATAATAATAATAATAATAATAATAATAAAGATTTAAAGTGGTTTAGTGGGCTAAGTAAGCCTGTGTGAAGACCACTGTGGTTACTCTCTGCATTCAATAACCTAGTTTATCAAGATAGTCTTTGAATCCATTTACCGATTCAACTGTCACTCCCACCTCATCCAAACTGTTCCATCCATCCACAACCCCTCTGTTTCTGCTTTTGAAATTTAATTTATTACGATAGCAGTGAAACTTTTGATGGTTCGAAAGGTTTAAAACTGGATGGAGTCAGTAGAAAGATTTGTGATGTTTTTCTAGTTTGATTTCTTGCTACTTAGAAATAATACAGTTCGCCGAGTTCATTCTCATGTTGACGCCTGCTCAGATTTACCGAAGGCGCCTGTGGACGTGGTGGCCGCGGAAGTCGCGTCGGAATCTGTGACGATGTCGTGGAATTCCGGGAACGACGACGTCACGGAGTCGTACGTCATCCGCTATTGGGTGAAGTCATCGTCGAACGACAAAGGCTACGCCCAGGTGACGGACATAACCGACACCGAGTACACGGTGTCAGAACTGGTGCCGTCCACCACGTACTTTTTCCAAGTGATGGCTGCCAATAGCATTGGATTAAGCGCGCCAAGCAACACACTTGAACTGACGACGCACGAGTCAAGTGAGTATACTTACTTACTTGCTGTGTTTATTCAGGTGTTTTCTCCTGACTTTAACGGTTATGTTTTTAGGGCTAAAAATCATTATTGTGTATCTGCACAGAAATAGGTAGGATATGAGATGCTTGAGTGTAGAAGTTATCATATACAGCGTGGCGCAAAAAAACCGGACTAGTCACATTAGGTTTGCCATTTAATACAGTCCGGTTCTTTGCACCACCCTGTACTCGCAGATGAATAATTGAATTATTAAGAAAATTAAGTGAGAATTGCACTTTTAATGAGTGAGGCAATCAATCATTGAGTTATTACTGTTTTGCAAAAATCTAAACTGTCTACAGTTGAAATGCAAACTTGAATCACATGACGATACAAGTTTCTGTACTAGGCCCTATATAAATGCTTTTTTGTGTGCATATTTATGAGTGGAGAATTTAATTCTGGAGATTAGAACAATAAGCAAAACGATTATATATATATGTGTGTGTGTGTGTGTGTGTGTGTGTGTGTGTGTGTGTGGTTATAAAATGACACACGGCAGTAGGGTATATGTTTTTAATATTGTCGTGAGTGATAATTCAGTAATTTCTTTGTTTATCTCCAGCTCCTGGGACGGCGCCGCAGAATGTGCGAGCGCGGCCGGTCAGCTCGAGCACGGTTGCGATTCAGTGGGACCAACCGTTGAAACCCAACGGACAGATAAAGGTTATAATAGTGATCCAGATGATCGGACCGCTTTTCTATAGTGCGTCATTTTCGATTAGATTTATATTTTCCGTTTCTGTGGTGATTGATAGCGAGAAACCCGCCGCCAATATTGGCGCGGTGGAAAGTAGTGTTATCAAAACGCTGATAATTTCCTCCTGGCTAATGGATAGAAACAGAAACCATGCACAAACAGACACACACACACACACACCCTCAAATGTTCACGCACTCAAACACAAACACACACACACACAAACACATACAGACATGTATATTTGTTAATGGCTGTACCGTCCAGTGTGTCGACACATTTGATGCGATAATTGCAATTGCCTATTACCTTAAGTGATGTACTTTGTGATGTGGTAATCATTTAGTTCTTCAGTTATAATGTTCATTGCATGGGGGAAAAATTGTTCGTTTCACAGTGCAATTTCAAGTAGCTGTGGGTCGAACCCTGTTGCGTTTCGTCGTTGTTACAGGGCTACAGAGTGTATTACTCGTTGAAACTCGACTTGCCGTTGCACCACTGGACAACGGTCGAAGTCGGCGACAGCCTGGTCACGACAATCAGCAACCTACTCACAAACCGTACTTACGGCATCCGAGTCGTTGCGTATACTAGCGTTGGCAGTGGACCAGCATCAGAAACGATAACATGCATCACACATCAAGGAGGTCTGTAGGCTGTCTTTCCACCAAAAGCACTTATCATTCAGTAGATTGGCTTATACGGGGTGGTGCAAAAAACCCGTGTTAGTCACATTTAGGTTTGCATTTAAAATAGTCCATTGGTTTTTTGCGCCACCCTTTATATAGATATATTTGGGCATAGATAAGATTCTGTGCGGTTTGTTTGAAGCTTAACACAAAATAGATTTAGGAATTTACCGGTAGTACTGCAAATCTATTAGTGCTTTTCTTTTGTGGATTACTTAAATGGAGTTCTAATTTTCGCATTGTATTGTATATCGTGCGGTGTATCTTGCTTTGAGCTTTCTGGATTTTTCATTTATGCAAGTTTTGCTGCTTTGTCAGTGGCGGCTCCAAATGGGGACCGGGGGGCCCGTACCCCCTATTGAATGCCTGTCCTCCAGTGCCCTCATCCCTGTTGGGACCCTGTACTTACCGTACTACTACATACCTATCAACAAATGGTTGGCCCCATGCTTAAAAGTTGCCACCCCACCCCCACTTACCAAATCCTGGAGCCGCCACAGCTGCTTGTAAGGATAGCCTTAGCTTCCAGGTTTCTTTTGTGTCATTTTCAAAAGTCAGTCAATGGGACTTACTTATATTATTATGACTGATTGACTGCTTGAAGCTGAGCGAGGAAACTGTTGTATATTTTCAGGCAAATTGCTTTGCGCTAACATATTTCCTAAATGTTTTTGCTGTTTTAAATGCGATGAACTTTAGTTTTCAAGTGCTGTGAGACTTGTATTCCCTGCTTAAGACATGTCTCTGTCTTTAAATGAATTTCTCAACAAATACATTTCTGATCATAGTTAATGAAACAGAAGACCCTAGTTTTGTGTGTGAGTATCGTTAATTTACTCAAATCCTGCTTAACGATTGTTTGTGTTCGATAAGTTGCAATGTTTTATTTTTGCTTATAATTTCTTTGGCCTTTTAAACATTTGTCCATTTATTATTTACATTTTGAAGTTCCCTATCTGCTTGGCAGGTTTAGGGATAATTCTTGGAGTACTGGTTTAAGAGAGTTTAATGTCATATTAAAGTGTTGCCATTCAGTGGGTCTGTCATATTTCAGTATCTTGCTTTTGATTTCTTTAGTTTTTGTTTTTAATATCTACAACCCTTCATTAGTTTTTGGTGTTTTTTTTTTTTCTTAGAATTTCTTTATTTTTTAGAGTTATATGTTCACAGTTCACATCTTCTCAATTGTTTATTGTTAGAATAAATACTGTAATCTCTTTCATTTTGACTGGTGACACATCATTTAAAATGTTTAGATTTAAGTTTTTTTTTTCTAAAAGTGTCATCAAAAACTGTTTCAATTTTCATAGTTGGATTCACTTGCTTACTTGGTTCGTAATGTGGTTTTAGAAGTGTTCTAAGGTTTATTCTTATATTTGTGATGAGTGTATTATAATAACTCTTGCATCTACTGTCTCTGAATTTCTGAATTTCTATTACTAGTTTAGGTTCAGCATCACCAAATAGACTACACACACACACACGCACACACACAGACAACACACACACACACATGTGCCGATATCTGTTCCAAGCTAAATTTTTTGAATAATGATACCAGCTTAAGATTAATTACACCAGACCATGAGGTAATCTTTGTGCCTTTATTGGCTGACAAGATTTGTCGATGCGGATGGAGCTTTGGGAAAACTTGTCCTCTTTTCTTTTTGTATACTGCATACTGGACGTCAAGTCTGGTCCACTCTTGTTTATATAATGTAATTTAGCATTTGTATAGCACCTGTTCTATTTCTACTCAGAGGCGCTCCTGGCATTGGAGTCGCAGGGTAAAGCAGTGAGACTTTAGCTTTTGCATTGAGCAGAGCGAGTGAGTAAGAAGTGAAGCCTTAATGGATGGGTTCAAGGCATTCCAAAGGGAGGATCCAGTGATTCCAGTCCATCCGTGAGTCTTCTTCTCTGTTGCTGGCACTGCAAACGATTGTCCGTAGTAGGTTTTACTTAGCAGTTGCATTGTCGTGTTGTTAGTGCCCGACCAACCGGGCAACATCCGGGGAACGCCGTTGTCGGCCACCTCGATTGAACTCTCGTGGGAACCTTCGGATGCCTTCGTCAGGAACATCGACAGCTACGAGATCTTTGGAGTCGATATCACTCGCCGAAGGAATTTCACGTACAGCGTGTCCCCACCAAGGACTACCTACGTCGTCGAAGACCTTTCGCCAAATACGCGCTACAGCTTCAGGGTTGCCGCAAAATCTTCGCGAGGAATGGGACCGATGTCTGCATTGACGGAAATTTCAACACTGGAATCGGGTACGTTTGGTCTGCCCTCGATCCAGTCTTGTGAGAGTTGCTGTTGTACGACGCGTTTGCTTTGAAAGTTTCCACTAGGTTTTATATGTGGTCTTTCAACTCATTCAAAGCGATAATTAATCTGTAGTTCTTTCTGTCCCTCTTGACAGAATACATAAACTGAATGCATTGAGGCATTGTAAAAGCCATGGCGTTCAACTTTAAACTAGAATTTAAGGTTAGAGGGCTGGATATGCTATCATTGAAAAGAAATTACTTGCTTCATACATTTATTCAACATAAAGTATGACCTTTGTCTAGACTACTTGGCGACATGTTGCACGCACCATTTGGAAAGATCTTACTTACATTTACTCTTGTTGTTATTAGCGGGTAGTAAGTAACCTTTTGTGCTAAACTGTTTCATAGAAATGACTGTACATAGCTTGTAGAATTCAGAAAGGCTGTTGAACAACTTGTGAGCGGGTACCATATAGGAGCCCTTATGAATTTTATGAAATAATTCACATTATTTTTTTCAAAATCTAGTTTCTACATGATCGAATTTGAAGGTGTGCTTTTCTAGTCTTTGAATTCAAATGACTTGTAAATTTTTTGTGAACTTTAGCCCCAAGTGCAGCTCCCCAAATGGTCGAAGGCGAAGCGGTGGACGCCACGACCATCCGCGTCAGGTGGAATCCTCCGAAGGAGCGCGATCGAAATGGAGTGATCACCGGATACCGTGTTCGCTACGGGGTGACCTCCGAAGATGCGGTGGTGGCCTCTCTGCCCCCGACGGAAACCGTTTACGTCATAAGGAATCTTAAAAAGTGGACTCCTTATCGCATTTCCGTTTTGGCGCACACAGAGTTTGGCGACGGTCCATATTCCGACACAGTCACCGTTTATACGGCTGAGGATGGTAGGTCATAAGATTGAAAATCTGTAGGATCGATTTAATTAATATTTTTCTAATAATTGTATCTGCCATTTTGTATTCCTCTCTCTTGATCATTTTGACTGTCTGGATATCATGTTGTCTGCGTGAACATTTAGAACAACTCTCTCATCTAATAATAACGTGTGTTTTCTGCCATGGGCGCCCACACAATGGGGCAAGAGGGGGCACTTGCCCCTCCTGGAAAATAAAAATGTCAATATTTCCCGTTGAAATTTGAAAACCTTGCAAAAATATTAACCGTGACCATTGTGTTAAGATGTGTTTTGCCCCTCTTGGAAAAATGTATGTGGCATAGCCATGACCATTATGTTTTGCCCCTCCTGGAAAAATTTCTGTGGGCACCCATGTTTTCTGCCTACTGCTGGTGAGGTTCTTGGTAAAGTGAGTAAAACTCTCGTGAATTTATATAGGGCTTTTAGAAGTACCGGTAGTACCGCAGTAGCTGCCTATTCTTAGGCACCTTATCCAATTTGAAATAGTCATAGCCAAAGGTGGCAGTCAGGAAGGAAGGGTCATATTTTTATTCAAAGGGTCATCATTCTACTCTATATGGGCTATGTTCTAATTCGGCGCTTCTAGTACCTGGTGAGCCACGGCGGGTTGACTTGACTGTAGTCAATTCGACGGCCGTCAACATGACGTGGCGCCCCCCGGCGAAGCAGGAGTTAAACGGCGTCATCCGCGGCTATCTGCTCTACTACCTACCGCTGCTGGATGACGGGAGTGCCGATGGAACGCAGCATTCGCTGGATACGTTGAACGGTAGATCTTAAATCGTCGGTTCTGCTCGACCAGAGGCAGTCCAACTAAATCTTATTATGAAGGGCCACATTTTAATTATGACTGGTGCAGGGATTTTTCTAGGATTGTGAATTTGGGGGGGGTGTCGACCTCAAATCTTGAGGGTGTCCGGAGCTAATTAGTATGCATTTTGTATGCATACCATTGTCACATTACCAAATTTTGGGGGTGTCGACCTCAAATTGGGCGGTGTTAGGGGGGTGTAAAAATATCCCTGGACTGGTGCCCGGGTGTTTTCAAAATCAGTAGTTGTCATTTATCACTATGGCGTGCCATTCCTTGATATCGGTTCTTCTGCTTCACTGTGGAGTGTAATATACATTTGTGCCGTTATTGACTGACAAGATTTATTTATTTATTTATTTATTTATTTCAAGACAATTTCTATAGCGCCGTGCACTGGGTTACCCCGGTAAGGCCTACGACAAGGGCACTGCACACACATAGTCAACCATAACCTAAAAAGATTTGTCGATGCAGATGGAGCTTTTTGGAAAAAAACTTATCGTCCTCTTTTCTTTTTGTATACTGCATACTGGATGTCAAGTCTGGTCCACTCCTGTTTATGTAATGTAATGTAGCATTTGCATAGCACCTCTTATTTTCTACCCAGAGGTGCTCCTGGCATTGGAGTTGCATGGTAGTAGTAGTAGTAGTAGTAGTAGTAGTAGTAGTAGCAGTAGCAGCAGCAGCAGCAGCAGCAGCAGTAGTAGTAGTAGTAGTAGTAGTAGTAGTAGTAGTAGTTGTTGTTGTTGTAAACTTCTTTAGCGCCATTGTAGTAGTACATCAGCACCAGTCGATGGTTGCTTCTGTAAATAATCATAGTCATGTATGGTCAAGTAGTGAGACTTTCGCTTTCACATTGAGCAGAGCGAGGGGTTGTTAAAACAAAACGAAAATTATCAAATTAATAATAAAATCAGTGGATTATTATCAGATTATATATGGAATTATTATTACCGAATTATTATCAAAACTACGATTTGTGTTTTGATAATAATTCAGAATCATTTTGTCGTTGAACAACTTAATACTCTTATCAGTGGCGGCTCCACCGGGGGGCCAGGGGGGCCCGTGCCCCCCCCTATTGAGAGCCTGGCCCCCCAGTGGCCCCCCCAGTTGGGACCCTATACTTAATGCTACATATATTAAACAACAAATAGTTGGCCCCCATGATTAGAAGTTGCTTCCCCCCAACGTCCCCCCCACTTGCCAAATCCTAGAGCCGCCACTGACTCTTATTCAGTGAATTTGATTTGTTTTTGTAATGTTTTCAATGATTTTTCTCTCTCTAGGAAGCATTAGTGAAAAGACAGTTGTTGGCTTAACACCGGACAAGGAATACCAATTCCAGATTGCCGCTTACACTCGGAAAGGAGACGGGAAGAGAAGCAGGCCGAAGAAGATACGCACAAGAGCTTCGGGTACTACTTGAGTGCTTTCTTGATACTTCTGTATAAACCCATTCTGTGTGTTTAAACAAACAAAGCTTATAATTGCCAGTACCTGGAACTAAAGTCCTAAAAACCAGGAAATGGAAAGGCCTTGAAAGTTTGGAAAAGTTAGACTGTCTGCCACAGTTAAAAGTGAAAATCTCTTGAAAGTGCAACCCTAAAAATTGCAAACTTTGCCCTTCTGTGAAATTGCAGGATGCATTGTTCATTACCGCCTATGTGCTGAAAAAAGCTTGAACATTTTCGATGATGTTTATTGCTGAAAGCGAAGGATATTGATGGCCGTATTGGCTTATAATTTTCATTGCTTTCTGTATTTGCCCGAAAGAGTTGCTCATTCGTTTTAACATTTCTGTTTCAGCGCCAAGGAATTTTCAACTCACTCTGAATAGTCTTGACCCTCCGGTGGTTCTTGCCTCTTGGGACCCGCCTCTTTCGGGAACGCCGAGGGTCGCGACGTATCGGCTCGACTATCAAAGATCCGGGAGCGAAGGTTGGAATCAGAAGATTCTTCCGGCCAATTCAAAGACATTCTTGTCCTCATCGTCTGAGAAACTTCGTAAGTGTTGATACATAACTCACAGATTTTGAAAAAATATTTAAGATCTCCGATCTACTTGTCTCTAAGATTTCAAATATGAAATATTTCTTAACTAGACAGGACCATTCTGTAATCTTGAATGAACGATATGTACCGGTATACATTTCCCCCGCACAGAATGTCTTAAATGGCTAAGCATATCCTGCAAAAATTACCTGGCTCTATAGAAGTTGGCATTGTAATAGCAAACTGTTGTTAAATAACGATTAGAATAAGCCCTCTAGTTGATTATGTTTACAATTGTTACTTAAATATTATATTACATTTGGCATTACAATATATATTTAACGAATTGATTGTAAAAGCCGTGGTAAAATTGGTTAATATAGTTTATTTTAAATGGTAGAATACGAGTTGGTTTTTACGTATAAAATCTAAATTGACCAGTTGTTTTCCAATATACACCAGTGACCTAGGACATCAAATGCATAGATTTTTGCTATGTTTCTTTTGCAGTAAATGGAGTGGAATATGAGTTTAGGGTTGCCATCCAGAGAAACTCAGAGTCGGGCGATTTCGCATCGCAGATTATATTTATTCCAGAAAACGGTGAGAATAGGACAGACATATTCTTTCCCAACAGCATTAGTTAATTTTAAGAACCCTGTGAAATGGTCAAATAGAAGTACAGGGTGGCGCAAAAAAAACAGACTATATTTAATGCAAACATAATGTGACTAGTCAGGTTTTTTGCACCACCCTGTATTTTGTAAGCCTTGCTGTTTCAGTTGGAAACTGTGTGACTTGTGCTGGACTATTGTGCGATGTTTTGCTCTGATATTTGAATCGGGCTCTTCAAGTTTTAAGCATTATTTTTTCATCTGTGTTTCTTGTTCATTGAGTTAGAATGAAATGGATTTCCATACATTGATTTCATGAACATTATTACTGGTTTTAATTGACTTATCATACTAACTAGTTCTAGAAAACCTAGCAATTTTAAAATCATGCAGAGTCTCATGTCGGCTTACTCTTCTGAGCAACTGAGGACATGGAATAAAATCTTAAGCTGTTTCAATACAGAAATTCTTCAGATTTTCAGTAATGACGATTTTAAAGTAGAATTTCATTCAGTCAACTAAAAAAAAACAACATAGATTTCTAATGGTTTTCCTTGTGCGCTTGTAGTTCCAACAGGACCTCCGGTGAACCTGCGGTATTCAATGCTGGACGCCACAAGGGTGAAGATTCAGTGGGATCCTCCTTCCCTCAGCACTGCTCGTTCTGTGCTCTACTACGAGATCTCTTACCGGTCGGATGACGACGACGACCTGGACGACGAAGTACACCGGCGGAACAGTTCCAAGGCGGAGTCGGTTGCGGAGAACCTGAAGTCTTCGACCGACTACTTCTTCCAGGTTGCCGCTTGCTCTGTGAACAGCTGTGGTCCGAAGAGTGACAGACTGCTGGTGGAGTTAGTTAATCCAGGTAGGCGAAGATAGTGCAATTACGAATTTACGTCTGCGTTTTTGGTTGAATCGTCGTTTCTTGTGGGCAAGTTTTTCAGTTATTCAGAATTCGAAGACACGGTAGATGTCTGACAAACTGTCTTTTTGAGCAAAATTCCAGTACCGGTATATTTATAGAACTTGCCATACAAGAAACCAGCTCTCTTAAACCCCTTCTTTTCTCTCGTTCGATTTTTTAGACATTTGACAGAGAACAGATTTCTGAAAGACTTTGCATAGTGTTGTTTCAAATGGCTCACCATTTTTCGGGGCATTTCGAATGCTTTAGAATAAAATTGAGGCAGAATATATTGACAATTCTAGTACGGTTTGACTCAGCTAAGCTGGGGACACACGAAAATGTGGTTTTAATTTGTTTCATCACTCTTCTATATCTATAGCCTACTGTAGCACTAATCCTTGCATTGTCATATGTCAAACAGGGTATCAATTATGTAATATTTATGTAGTGTATAGAACTTGTCATACAAGAAACCAGCTCTCTTAAACCCCTTCTTTTCTCTCGTTCGATTTTTTATACATATGACAGAGAACAGATTTCTGAAAGTCTTTGTACAGTGGTATTTCAAATGGCTCACCATTTTTCGGGCATTTTGAATGCTCTAGAATAAAATTGATGCAGAATATATTGACAATTCTAGTACGGTTTGACTCAGCTAAGCTGGGGACACACGAAAATGTGGTTTTAATTTGTTTCATCACTCTTCTAAATTTTGCATATCTATAGCCTACTGTAGCACTAATCCTTGCATTGTCCAATGTCAAACAGGGTATCAATTACATAATATTTTTGTGGTCTATACTATTTACCACTGAATTACAGCTATGAAGAACTAGAGTAACTGAACAAATTATACTGGCATCGCTCTGACAGCAAATTATTAGACCCCATCAGCCTTTGTCGGTTAATTTAGCTTTAGAAATCCAGTTAAATTGAAAAAGTTCTATTTAATTTTAGAAATTTAAATTTAAGAAGTTAGTTTCAAGAACTAAGCCGACCGTTATTCTCCTGATGCAATCTTCCTAACACACTGTGGTTTGACGAGCCAGATTTATTTCTTTTTAATACAGTAACCTTCTTGGTATAACATATTATTATATCTATGTAGTTAATTTGATGCTATTGCAGAAGTTGTCATAGTGAAGGAGGTACAGGCATCGCATACCGCTCCCACTGAGATCACAGTTACTTGGAAGCGCCCAGAAGTTCCACCTGGCTGTGTGGTAGAGTATGTGGTCTCCTACAGCTCTGATCCACAATCTGACGTCAGCACATGGTCGTACAATGATGCCACTTCTGACCTGACGGACGCACTGCAGATTTCTGACCCGGAATTGACCTATTATGTCAAAGTTCATGTGAAACTTTCAAACGACACTTTTGGTCCTTACACGAATATGACTGAAGTGAAGAGCAGCTTGGATGGACGTATGTATCATGATGATATTTCGATGATGGTGGTGGTGGTGGTGGTGATGTTGGTGGTGGTGGTGGTGATGATGATGACGTTGGTGATGATGATGATGAACAATAAGGATGAACTTGTTTCTTAAAACGTTTAATTATGAACGCTTGATTTGATAGTAACTTTATCGGTGACAGTATAACAATAAATGCTATTTGTAGCATTACATTAATTAGATACTAAATTTATTGACTAAGTAGTATTGATTTGATATGACATGATATATTAAGCATATTCAGGTTTGCTAATGGTACATTTTGTCAAAGGATGTGATGTATTGAAACACTTGATAGTTAATATTTCGTTATTTCTTTTATTAGACGAACACCGACTGATTATAATGATTTTTACTGTCAGAAGACTGCTCTTAGTATTTTATGGTTCTAATTCTGCTGAAAACTATTATCGGTAACGTTTTAGTTTACGATGACTAATGTTTGTTGCGTTGTTTAGTTCACTCGGATGTTATGTGGAACGTTCAAGCGACTGTCGAAGGACCATCGTCCGTCCGAATGAGCTGGGTGTCTCCAAAAAAACCTGGGCTGGAATCATACATTGTAATTAATCTGTGCTTTGAAACTTGTACTACAGTTGATGGCCAAATAGTGTGTTTAGAACTTGCAGTTAACCTCTGGTACCATGGTATAGGATATTGATGAGCCGTACTGGTTGATTCCTGAATTTTTTTGCCATAGCATTGTGTCATAGTGGTCAAAAGGCAATGATGAATCAATTGGGTTATTGGCCTTTGTTATATTAGCACTGGAAGATGCATGCACTTTTTTGATGGCTGACATATAATAATAATAATAATAATAATAATAATAATAATAATAATAATAATAATAATAATAATAATAATAATAATAATAATAATAATAATAAATAATAATAAACAGGATTAAAGTGGTTCAGTAGGGTCTGCCCTGTGTGAGAACCATTGTTCTTGTATTGTTCTTGTAATGTGGAACAGTCTTCAAAATTTTGGAACATTCAAAACAAATCTATTCACTGTCAATAGTCGATACAAGAGGGAGTTAAGTTATAAATTGGAATTCAGGTCAATGAAGATATTTTTTGAGATGAATGAGTTGACTAAATGCTAAAGGAGGATATAAGCAAAAGTAATCTCGTTCTCAGTGAATGTGTTGCTTTCTCTGTTCCCTAAAAGCACATTTCCTCACCGTAGGCTAATTGGTTGTTACTGGGATAGTGATGATATCTGGGGGTGCGTACATTGACTGATTGTCTGACATAATTACCATTACCACTGTTGACCAGCTTATCTGATTCTTGCAGAATTGATTTGTGATCTGTATTTTTGGCTTGTGAACTGCTCTGAGTCATGTTGGTTATGTAGCTTTTATTTCTGCAGAAGAGAAACTTCATGCTGGATGATTCAAGTATCTGATACCATTATAATAAATAGAAAACCCTTTCTGCTCAGCCAGGGTTTAATCTAGGCTGTTTCTGGGGGAGAATTGCTCTTTTCCCCCGGAAATTTCAAATTTTCCCTCGGAAATTTTGGCATACCACATCAACTAACAGCAGCCCCCTAGCAGAATTCCCCTCCGCCTTTGTCAGCCCCCCCGGCTTTGTCAGTTTCCCCCCGGAGTCCAGGAGTCTAGATTAAACACTATGTTCAGCTCTTCACATGCATGCAGCCACAGCTTAACAGGCTTAAGTTTGATGGGTATTGTTGTTGAGGCGCCTGTATTATCATTTGATAATAATACAAACAGTTGCAACCGCGGTGTCTGTTTGAGGTGTTTTAGTTATTTTGGCAGATCGAATATGAAGCCGGGTTGCAGCACGAAAACGGTTCTGAGGCTGCTGTGATCTCCAGTGCCAGGAACATTCTGAACGTTCCGCAAGGTGAGACAGGTGTGCTGATCGAGGGCCTGAGACCTGGAACGACGTACACCTTCACAGTCTTTGCCAAGTTTCTCGACGGAACTCGTGGACCGCCCAAATCTGTCGGAGCGAAAACATTAGGTGAAAGTCAAACTTCTATTCCATTCATATTATTAAATTCTTTTCTAAAATGCACCAAAAAAATTAGGTGTTGGGTTTTACATTCCCTCCCACTTAAAAATTCCTGGTGCAGCTACACTATGATTACTGTTAATCAACACCCCTTAACCTATGCAAACACAGGGAAATTGGCACGGGCTATGAGACAAAATGACTCCTATACTACTCTACTGCAGTGCTATGTTAGGATTGAATAAGGTGTGTAATATTTAATTTTCTTCATTTTATAAATGCATAAAAATGTAGGATTGCATTTCACTTTGTTAGAGTCTAGAACATGCTATAGAGACACGTGTGAACAGTGTCCTTTATATGGGTGCTGTGTAAATTGTTATATTTAGTAAGTAAGTAAATTCTTGTGAAGTTGTATGGCGCTTTCGGAAATAGTACTGCAGAAACTGCTTATTCTTAAGCAGTGTTAATATACTGTAGATGGCTGTTATTTCATTCTTCTTTATGTGTCGTCCTCTATCTAAGGGTTGACAGTCGTTTCCCCTCCATTTCTCTCTATCGTCTGCTGCTCTTTATAAGGCTCTGTAGTTCTTTGTATTTGTCCATTCAAAGATGTCCTCCATCCAGCTTCTTCTTGGTCACCCCCTTCCCCTTATTCCTTCTATTCTACCTTCCATTATTATCAGAGATAGATAGATCTCCAGCCAAACCTCTCATGATGTGACCAGCATAGGATATTTTTCTTCTTATTATTATTATATTATTATTATTTCCAGTTTCCACGTTGGACTGACCTTTGGATGTTGACTATTGCCTGGCTGATAACATACCTTCCCCATAGCTATTTCAAGAAAGGCCGAGCGCCTAAGATTAAGCAGCTACTGTTGTGCAGCTTTCCAAGGCGCTATATAAATCCATGAGATTTTACTTTACTTTACTTTACTTAGGACTCTGTTGTTTGTTACCTTGTTACATTGTTATTTCATTACAGTGAATTGTGGGTATTTTTCTGCACCATTTGTGTTTAATTATAGATCTGTTTAATTCTGTGGTTCTTCTAGAGGGATTGGCAGCTCCGGTGATGCAGACTAGGCTTTCTGAGTCTTCAGCTCGTTTTCAGATATTTGATGCGTCTGTTCCAGTTGAAGCGTCCAACGTCAGTTATTTTCTCGTTGTTGTCGTTCCAAAGGATTTGGCGGATACACGCAGTCCCGACACCTTCACTTTAGAAGAGGTTGATTGTAGATTCTATCTTAAATAGTTTAGTAAATGTTGTTTATGAAGTAGGGGGTGCAGTGGAGTAATGGTAGGATCCTTGCCATGCAACCGGAGGCAGTGGCGGCTCCAGGATTTGGCAAGTGGGGGGCCGTTGGGGTGGCAACTTCTAATCATGGGGAGGGGCAACCATTTGTTGTTAGGTATGTAGTTATTATTATTATTATTATTAGAGTGACGACTTTTATAGCGCTATCTTAAAGCTCGGGCGGTAGTCGAGAGCACTTTACAGACAAGTTCCATAAGACGTACTAAAAAGGTAAGTTTTCAGTTTCTGAGCGAAACGGTCGGGGGAGATTTCGGACCTGACGTCTACCGGGAGGGAATTCCACACTATGGCATTTCCCCTTGAAAGGGATCTGTCCCCAAACTTAGCGGTCTTGGCTGGGGGAGGCACCACTAGTCTTAACCCTTGGTTGGATCTTAGGTTCGGACGATCTGTGTCCGACCCTACCCTATGCACCAGCTTAGCTAGGTAGTCAGGGCAGGTCAGGTCGTGCAATGCCCTAAACGTCACCCAGCAGCGTTTGAACAGTATCCGTTCCGGAACTTTCAGCCAATGTAGACGGTCTTGAAGCAGAGGCGTGCCTGATCTGTCCACTTTAGTCCGTAAATGAGCCTGGCAGACGCGTAGTATTAAGTATAAGGTCCCAACAGGGGCTACTGGGGGCAGGCGCTCAATAGGGGGCACGGGACCCCTTTGGAGTCGCCACTGACCGGAGGGTGGGTGGGGTGTTCAAGACTGATCATAGTCACTGCTTAGTGACCTTGGGTAAGTTGTTGTTGACCCTACGGTAATCGTTTGCAAAGAAGTTAGCAGGAAACTGCCCCACTCTTCCCTGAGTGGAAAAGGCCAATTATACCTGCTTTAGAGCAGAGGACTTATCATTATAATATTTCCAAGCAAAAAATCATTATAATATTTCCAAGCAAAAAATTGGAGTTAGATGATTTTGTGACTAGAAGTTTGTCAGTTTTATGATCAAATGAGACTGCTAACTAGTGGTCCCTCCCCCCGTCAAAGACCATTTTATTCGGGGAAAGGTCTGTCATGCGCGGTTATCCTGTCTTATGGAATAAGTTGTCAGATGCTGTAACCAATGCAACCTCTGCTGATACGTTTGCAAAGAAACTGAAGACTCATTAATTTAACATCTCTTTTAACTGGCTGTGTAAAGCACACTTGACTTTAGCTCTCGCCATGTTTACTGCACTGTTCAAATTGACTTGATTCATTGATTGACTGATTGATTGATTGATTGATTGATTTATTTATTGCTTTCTGCGACTATGTTTTGCAGATTTTTTGTAGTTATGGCACCGATATTTTTTGTTTTCAGTTGACCGCAGCGGGCGACGGAACTTCGGCCTCGGCGTGGATTGCGGCCAAATTCGGAAGATCGAATATCCCAGAGTTGCTCGATATCGGTGACAATTCTCTGTTTGGTACTGGCGAATTCACCAACAGACCACTTTCAAAGGCACAAGCATACAAAGTCTTTGTACGGATCGTCTATGCAGATGAGGTTAGGATCATCTACGTGACCGCTGTCTCCTCAGAGTTTGAATAACTACGCTTGATTTCAACAATATTTTCTGTTCTACAGACATCTACTTTCATCGAATATTTGACATCATGTAGACATAATAATTAGTCTCTTAAAGTTGCTGGTAAATGTTTAAATATTTGTGGTGAAAAACTGACTCGGATAACTTGGCATTCTCTCGGCGTGCTACAATTACTAAGCCTTATTTAACTGCCTAAGAATAAGCTGTACTGCTTTAGACAGGGCTACATAAATTCACGAGATTCTACTTACTTAGTTACTTAAGCTTTGCATAGGTATGTGCATATGTCCTCTGACTATGATGCTCACTGTATAATTTATGCAATTTGTTGCAGTGAACAGGGTTAATTACTCTGTTTTTGGCCGTTGCAGAAATCAGTTTCAAGTCCATATTCTCAAGAGCTGACTGTTGAAGCCATGGAGTCTGTTGAACCATCGAGTTCAGATGATTCAGAAATGCAGCTGCTGTGGATTGTTGCTCCGATCTGCGCGGCCGTCGTCATCTTGCTGCTGATCGTCCTCGCAGTTGTATTTATTCGGTACGTTGTTGCTTTTCACGCTTGTGCTTATTTTCTAATTTAAATTTACTTTTATATTTTCATTTTTTCAAATATTTTTTAGTGATTTCCTGATCTTGTGCTTGTTTGGAATTGTTTTGAGTTGAAGGATTAAGTGTGGCAGTGGGAAAATCAAGTAGTCGTAGAGTCAGTCGTGGTTTCCTCGTGTTCTGATGCTTATTGACGCTGTTATGAATGTGATTACTACTGTGATTACTACATAATGTGTTATGAATGTGATTAGATCAAGGCACGTGACTTTAAAAAGGGAGGAAATCTTAAGATTAAACTAAGTTTGATTGTATTTGATTGAGAAATGTTTAAAATGTTTCTTCTGATAAACGTTGATGACGTCACAGGCGTTCAAGAAAGGAGAAAAGAACCAAGCGACTCCCAGCGGTCGAGTCTCCGCTGTTGTGGCCGTCGGTCAAGAGTTCAAGTAATGACGCGCTGGAGTTTCAGCAGCTGAAGCTTCATTCACAAGGTCAGATCTTGCTATAGTTGCCACGGTGATCATTCTGTAGCTGTGAAATTTGTGCTGTAATATTTTGCATTTTATTGTGGCATCATAGTTTAGAAAGGGTTTTTCGTGATATAACCAGAAATTTTGCCCTCTCATGTTTAGCTTTTCTACTGTTTTTTAATTTATATTTTGGAGGCTGAAAATTGGTTTTCAGAAAAGAGGTGCGATACATTCTTTTGAAATTCACATGTTTTATCTTTTCTCTTTTCTTCTGTCGATTTCTTATGCCTATACTATTGCCGTGTTGGTAACAGAGGTATTTTATTCATGTTAGGTTTGGTAATGGTGCAGTACTGGTAAATATGAGGGTTACACTGACAGTTAAACTGGTTGAAGGGTTACATTTTTGTAATGGCTATAATAATTATCGGTTGTATGAATGAGGTTGATAATTATAATTAATTGTCAGCGGATGTTTTGGATATTTTCAGCACTGACTAGCCATCCTCCGGTTCCTATTAACGACCTGGCGAAGCATGTGAAGGATTTGAAAGAAAACGATCGTCAGAAATTCTCGCAGGAATACGAATCAATCGAACCAGGACAGCAGTTTACGTGGGACGCGTCGAACATAGAAGTGAACAAACCAAAAAATCGCTACGCAAACGTGATTGCCTACGACCATTCTCGGGTTCCTCTCTATCCGCTAGAGGGCGTGCCAGGAAGCGACTACATCAACGCCAACTTTATCGATGGTCGCAGAAAGAACGCGTACATTGCGACCCAGGTGGGCGTGTTTTTTATCTGCTTTCCTTTCAAATGGACAGTATTGATTCTCGATTTCTCGACCGGTTCTGACGATTTGGATTTGGTCAACGTTGCTGACCAACGATTTCCAAGCGCCTGTGTTGAATGTGTGTTTTATGGTAATTTTATTTTTATCATCTAAGTTGCGTGGAAGCATTTTGCTTTAATTCTGTCGACTGTGTTTGCACATAAGGGACCGCTGCCTGAGACTTTTGGTGATTTCTGGCGAATGGTCTGGGAACAGAAGTGCCAAACGATTGTCATGATGACGAAGTTGGAGGAACGAAACCGGGTCAGCATTAACCCCTTAACTGGGCAACTATTTGTAACTCAAAGTAAAATGGATGAGCGTTACTCGGGGCACCCAGTTAAGGGGTTAAAAATATTTTAATTTGATTTTCATTTCTCTGCCTGTACTTTCCAAATGATGCAGGTTTAATATGAATGTTTGATGTGCTGGTTATAATTGTCTTATGTCGTCTTGCGTTGTTGTGCTAACTAATTAACTGGCTCTGCATTATAGTGTATAAATATTTATCGTTTATGTGTTCTACTTATGGGATTGTAAGACTAGAAATTATATGTACAACTTCAATGTTTTTTGCCATCAAGGATAAGGGGCTGTCCATTAATTACGTCAACCATTTAGGGGGTTGAAAAAGTTTGACAGTTGTTGACAGGGGGGTCAAGATAAGTTGACGTCAACAATTTCACTTTTTACAAATAATCAAAAAATAGGAAATTTCATGAAATACTACTTATTACAATGGAGTAAAGCATGGAAAAAAGGTCATCACCACCACATTTTGACACTCGATGAGCAAAAAAGTTAAAATATGGTAAAAATGGTCATCACCGCAAAAAATAATAACCTTGTTATTAGGACCTGTCATTGATCTTGGGGAAGGGGGGGGTGGTCAACAGTTTTGACATAATTATAGTGAAGGTAACTGAAAGTTGACAGCTGTTGACAAGGGGGGTCAAAAATTGCCCAAAAATTGTTGACATAATTAATGGACAGCCCCTAAAGAAGTTGAATTGTCTTTCTTTCGTAGGTGAAGTGCGACCAGTATTGGCCGAATAGGGGCACAGAAGTCTATGGCCTGATGCAAGTGACAATTACTGACGTAATCGAATTGGCATCTTACACCATCAGGACTTTCATCATCACCAAGGTACTGTTACCGGGCATTCAGTTTCTTAGAGTTTTAGAAATCTGTGGAATTTTTGGGAAAGAGATTTTGTAGTTATTTTGTAAATACAGCTAATATACCGTTCTATTGTTAATTAAATTCTGTGTTGGACGTCAAGAATTATTGTTCTGGTTAATATTGGCTTTATGTTTTCTCAGTGGTCACCCCCCTACCCCCCACTCCCCTTCCCAAACTCTGGAACTCATTGCCTCAGCCTCATGTGTGCTCAGCTAATTCTTTACAGGTTTTTAGAATGGGGTTAAAAAGCCATTTATTTAACCTGGCTTATCCACCATACAGTGTAGACTGTCACCCGTTTGCCTGGCCGGATACCCTGGATTTGACCTGGATCTTTAATGATTTGGATTTGGTGTGCCATCGGTTGATGCTCCTGTGCATTATGAAGTGGCGCCATAGAAGTTTAAGATTAAATTAGATGGATTAGATTCTGCTGATGTAATTCAGTGTTATTGTTGTATTGGGATAATGCAATTTATCCTTTTGTAAATGGTAAAGTTTTGATTATTTTAAAAATGTAGAACAACTCCTTTGAGAAACGGGATATTCGTCAGTTCCAGTTTACCGCGTGGCCAGATCACGGAGTTCCAGACCACCCGACCCCGCTCTTGACCTTCATAAGGAGGGTCAAGGCCGCTGCGGCCAGCGATGTAGGACCTACTGTTGTGCATTGCAGGTAAATGCTCCTGTTCCTGTATTAAACTGAACTGGAAATTATGTTTAAGATTGCTCATATCAGATTTACTTTATGGGTTACCTCTTGTATCACATTTAACTAAATGGAAAATTACTAGTACTAATTGTAATGTAATGTAATGTGGCATTTGTATAGCGCCTCTTCTATTTCTAATTTATACTCAGAGGTGCTCCTGGCATTGGAGTCGCAGGGTAAAGTAGTGAGAGTTCAGCTTCGCATTGAGCAGAGCGAGGGAGTAAGAATTGAGGCATGGATGGGTTCGAGGCATTCCAGAGGGAGGGTCCAGTCACTGCGAATGCTCGACACTGAGTAAAAGATTGTGTGATTATGACAAATAGTCATTATCCATTGAAAAACACCTTACTGTATTATTGGTATTTTCTTTTTCTGTCTGCTCTTAAATAATTTTCCATTGAACTGACAATCTCATATTAAAACTCTCAAACTGCAACACTCTGTCCAAGTAGTGAGAAAAAGCATTATCGCTTGACATGACTTGATATTAGAAG
This sequence comes from Metaphire vulgaris, assembly GCA_018105865.1. Taxonomy (NCBI): domain Eukaryota; kingdom Metazoa; phylum Annelida; class Clitellata; order Crassiclitellata; family Megascolecidae; genus Metaphire; species Metaphire vulgaris. The sequence goes on from CM030846.1 coordinate 15,246,325, forward strand.
AACACAAAAAATACTTATTGAATTTGTTTTTTATCTGAACGAAATATGCGATATCGCGAATTTTTGACGTGCTGTTCTGTTATTTAGCGCCGGGGTTGGTCGGACCGGTGCGTTCATCGTTATAGACGCCATGTTGGATCGCCTCGAACGCGAGAAGACGGTCGATATCTATGGATACGTCACGTGCCTTCGTGCGCAGCGCAACTACATGGTGCAGACAGAGGATCAGTATATCTTCATACACGAGGCTCTGATCGAAGCAGTCGAGACGGGCGACACGGAAATTCCAGCCGACAACCTCTTCGTACGGATTCAGCACCTCACACAAATCGATCCGAAAGAGCGCATCTCTCGCATGGAACTTGAATTCAGAGTTGGTTTTTCTCGGTCTAAAGGACTTGATTTTTTTTAAATAGAGTTTCGCACTGTAGAATTTTGACTCTGAATTTTAAAATCTTTGCAGAAATGAAACTGAACGTTGGTGTCACTATTGAATGAAGAAGGATATTAACTGTCTGCTGGTTTGTTATTTTTTTAACTAGAAAATTTCTGAAATGAAGATGAATTCGAATGAGTTCCCCAGTGGCAATTTGACGGTGAATAAGCTGAAAAACCGTCTTGTTAACCTTCTGCCATGTAAGTTTTTCCAATTCGTACATACGGAACAATCTTTTTTTAAAATTCTACTTGTAAACATTGTGCCTAAAAGTCTCTCAAGTACTCAAGCAATGCTTAAGTGTGTAGGCTGATATTTGTGAGAAATTAAAAAGAGTGAAAATTTGAATTGCAGAGTTTTCTTGACCAGAGTTTACTTTTGGAAGTGATTCAAACTTGTCCAATTGCTTATTTAAATGCTTTATATGCAATAATTAGACAATATAATAATTATAATAATATAACAAGGTTTAAAGTGGTTCAGTAGGGGACTGCCCTGTGTGAGAACCACTGTTGCTCCCGTCCAATCTAATATCCTAAACTACTGAGGTTTATTTTGAACTCGTTCACAGTTGTAGCCATTATTATCTTCTCATCCAGTTCATTCCATCTGTCCACCACTCTTGCAATGGGAGAAAGTTTTTGCATATCAGTTGTGTAATAATAATATTTGAGACTGATTTGTTCGACTTTAGATGATTCCAGCCGCGTTTGCCTTCAGTCGATTCGAGGCGTCGAGGGCTCTGATTACATCAACGCGAACTTCATCGATGTAGGTCGTCTCCTACTCGACCTGTTGTCGAAGGGAATAATTTCTAGTTATTACTGTGCATCTCTTTGTTGTTGTCGAAGATTTTGATTTGTCAAAGATGTTAACCCCTTAACTGGGGATCCCGGATATATACACAGTTAAGGGGTTAAGTTGCGTAAGGCATATTGAACTGTTGTCAATGCGTTGTTGATGTCCCTCGATTAGGGTTACAGAAACCGTCGGGCGTACATCGCGACGCAGGCGCCGCTCCTCGATACGACGGACGATTTCTGGCGAATGCTCTGGGAAAACAACTGCACCATCGTCGTCATGCTGACGAAACTGCGTGAGACGGGCCGCGTACGTATACACTCCGCAGTGCGCACAGCTCTGGGTCGTTATTCCATATTAGATTTGCAGTTTCAAGAGCAGAAAAAAGAATTTTAAATGCTCCAAAGATCCATTCGATTGAGTGCGTAATTAGTTTCTTTTAAAGAGTTCGACTCATGTTGGATGAATTGTTTTTTTCCAGGAGAAGTGCTACCAATATTGGCCAGAGGATCGTTCAGCCAGGTATCAGTACTTTGTCGTTGACCCCGTCAACCAGTACGTCATGCCGCAGTTCATACTGAGAGAGTTCAAGGTCACGGACGCCAGGGTACGTTCAGGTTGATGTTTAGCTGTCAGGAGGGGGAAGTAAGGGGCAGCTAGAATGCAGTTGTGAACTTCTTGTTAAATTTGGTTTAAAAGTTAAAGATATGATTAAATTTGCTATATATTGCTACTTCTGTATTGTAGCACATTGAATAGCGAACAGACCTCTATTCTAAAAGCACTTAGCATTCATTATTGTGCATTGCTATTTATTCATTATTGTGCACTGCTATTGTAATTATTACTGTATTAATCTATTATCTGAATTTGTGGAGTGCAGAGCAGATGCTGTTTTGAGCAATTGCTAAGTGTAGCTTTGCACTTCTGAGGGTTTTTACTTAAAGGATACGCAATCCAGAAGAGGATGGATATTTTACAATTCTAAGAATTTACAAAGATACCTGACGATTTGTTCTTAAATCGTAGGATGGACAGTCGCGAATGATTCGTCATTTCCAGTTCATGGATTGGCCGGAACAAGGAGTGCCGAATTCTGGCGAGGGCTTCATCGAGTTCATAGGTCATATTCAGAAGACTCGGGAACAGGTCGGTCAGGATGGTCCAATTGTTGTCCACTGCAGGTCAGTTTTGCCTTTCATGATACTTGTACATTATACTTGTTAAGTACTCCATGTGTTCAAGATCTTGATATTAAATATTTGACGTTATTCAGCATAATAAGCAGGCTGCAGATTCTTTTGTGTATATTTTATCGATGAAGAGTGAGCCTTAAAGTGAGCTTCTGATATACTTTCTCAGAAAATATATTTCAACAAATTATAATAATAATTATGCACTTTTATAGCACCAGTATCAATTGATGGCACTCCACAACTTCAGCCATAGAACACAAGGTTACTCCATAGATATCAGCAGATCATATGGGAAACAGTGAGACAGACTGTGAAGGATACAATAATACAACCGATACGATGTTGTGTTAATTCTTTTTTCCAGCACTGGTTTCGGTCGAACTGGAGTCTTCCTAACGCTGAGCATCGTCCTGGAACAGATGCGGTTCGAAGGAGTTGTCGACATGTTCCAAACCGTCAAGATGCTGAGAACCCAGCGTCCGGCGATGGTCCAGACCGAGGTCAGCAAATTGTGGATGCTGTCACCGTACAAAAGCATCGCTAGTTAACTAAGCAGTGGCGGCTCCAGGATTTGACAGGGGGGAGGGTGGGCGTTGGGGTGGCAACTTCTAATCATGGGGGTCCAACCATTTGTTGTTAGGTATGGCCAGGCACTCAATAGGGGGGCACGGGCCCCCTGTGGAGCCGCCACTGTAACTAAGGGGCCTCTTGATGCAATGAAATTAGTGTGTACTGCTACTAGAAGTGCAGAAGCGGTTGTAGTCGGGTCGTTTTAGGTTCATTGACGACATGCATTCGACTAATAGAATTGTTTTAACACCACAGGAAATGCAGTACAATAATATCAGGATTATGTTAAATTGTCTTTGTAAAACTTGCTTGCTTTGAAATGAATCGTCTATTTGCCAAAATGCCTATATTTAGTTCAACTGTGTGTGTGTGTGTGTGTGTGTGTGTGTGTGTGTGTATACATTTCGGTGGCACATTCATATATATATATATTATACATATACATATGTATTATATATATGTACATATGTATGTGCATGGCATTTCAGTGGCACATTCAATTATATATATACATGTGTATTGCAAGTATGTGCATATGCATGCATGTACATATGTATTTTATGTATGTATGTATGTATGTATGTATGTATGACTTGTATGCATGTATGTATGTATGTATGTATGTATGTATGTATGTATGACTTGTATGTATGTATGTATGTTTGATGTATGTATGTATGTATCAAGATGGTATGAATAAAGCAAAATTAAAGGGATCAATTGAATTTGTTTGTTTGTTGTAGGAGCAGTACACTTTCTGCTATCGAGCTGCTCTTGAATATCTGAGTTCCTTCGACCATTACGCCCGATAATTTTGCGGACGGAGATATCGTAATTAAGAGACGTAGAGAGTTACTGTTCTTCTGCTCTACAGTTTCACACAACACCGTGTTCCAGTTGTCTGTGCATGTAAACATATGAACTTATCCACCAGGTGCTGCCACCTGTTGGCAAGTGAGGAAAATTAAATCTGACGCTATTTGGGGCACACGGTGGCAAACAGTCTCCGATTCCTCATTTGATTTGGACTGCCGTTGTTTTGTGGCTATGCAAACCTCCAATGTGTAGTAACGTGCATGCAAGTGTTTGGCTTGATTTCGAACTTAGTAGACTGTCAGTATAGTAGCTATTGTGCCTGTCTGTCATTGCCATTGCAATTCAGTTGATGCGTAGGATTGTGTGTGCCACTGTTGTTGTGCGTTGAAGTGCAGGGGGGGGTTGTTTTCTTTCGTTTCCGTTGTACATTTACGTTTGGTGAATGGACACGCCATTGAAAATGCATTGACAATATTTTTTGGATTTGATTTGACACTCTGTTCTTTTAGTTGATAGTTTTCCGCTTTGTATTTTTCTTCTTCCGACTAGCTTGTAAGATTGTTTCATTGCTCTGTTGCACTTGTGACTGTAACAAATATGTTTGGAATGTTTGAAAGAATTATGCAGAGGCAGAAGAAGAGGAGCCGCTAGGCCTTTCCGTTTCTCACTGGGTGAATATTTTAGATCAGTCTGTACTGTTAAAACTTAGAGAATTGCTTATTTTGTGCACACTGGGCTGAATTTTTTAACGAATTATCGTTACTTCACATGTAATAAGTTACTCTTACTCGTGTTGAAGTCAAACGTTTAAAAAGTTGAAATAAGTTATAATTGAGTTATACTGTTTTATTGGCATAACCACAAGGGCACGAGGGGACTCGCCCCCCCCCCTCTACTCTGGTTGGGGCCAGTTGTGGGATTTGTCCAAAACCGTCTAGTTATTTGAAGGAGGGGTAACTAGTATGATTGTGTTGAAGTGAATACATGAATGTGCAAAGAAGTTCTCCTTGACGACCCTTTTTTCCTCATCGGAATCTTTGGCCTGAAAATGTCAAAGTGACCCTCCCCCATTCAGAAATCCTGGTTACGCCACTGTACTGTTGTATTTGATAAACGTTTGTCTTGGCATCCTATTAACCCCTTAACTGGGTATTTAACTGTAACTAAGTGTAAAATGGACGGATATATCCGGGGTCCCCAGTTAAGGGGTTAATCTGTAAAGCAGGATCATGTTCGCTCTGTGGATCTAGTTATTAGATGTGAAAACTGCCAGTTAATATTATTGTTTAAATAATAATTACTTCTGAAAATTTCTGTTGAGCTTGTGCGATGTTTATTTTTTTCATGACTTCGAGACTGTAGCCTATTTAGCTTTAGAATGAAAGATGCAAGTAATAAGTATACTCTGTGCTGAGAAGAACACAGTTGTCGACAGCATTTTGCCTTATGATTTCTGTGCCCAAAGTTTGAAACTGAATTTCTTATGAAAGGCGATTTTAGGTATCACTGCTGTGCCTCGTTGCGATTAAATTCTTTTACATGTATATTTCAGGTATTTTAAGTAATTTATAATCACTCAAAATTTCTTATTTAAACTCTGTGGTTTTTTATAAGTATGGACTGTGCTATGGTAAATTAAGTCTTTGTACAATCATTTCAAGTTTTGCCCTATTGCTTTGTGGCCTGTGTACTAGATTTTGTGTGGTAACATCGTAACGACAGGCTCTATATTCACGTGTCAGACAGCAATGTGAGGCTGATTAAAGACTTAATTCCATAGTGTTTCCACATTTGGAGGTAGTGATTTGGTGTCAATAAATTTTATTCTCGGAATGTCGAATTGCCCGAGCTTAGAAACCTATTTGTTGATCATTCCACATTGTCTGAATTTATATGAAGTCTACGATTTATTTGATTTATTAATTATCGAACAGTCATTGTCGGTAAATTTCACATTTCGATGTTTTTCGGTTTAGTGTTGAAATTTGATTTCAAGAGTGTGGGTGTAGTTTCTGATTTTGTGACCTCTTTCTTGTTTAATTTATTGTGTGAAAAGTAACGCATTCTATCCAATGCAATGATTCTTAGCCTTGCACTGAAGTTGGTGCGGAAAAGGCGTGACAAAAGATCAACTTTGTTTGCCAAGTGTTTGGCAGTTGTGTAAGATCATGTGCTGTAATAATCATGGTGGTTAACTATTTGTGATTTGATAGTAAATTAATATCGAGAGTTAGTTGGATTGTTTCTATTTTCACTCGGTTATATTTTGGATGTATGTGTATTTAAATGTTTCAACAATCTTGCACATTCCTGTGTGCAAATTTTCTGATTGTTTTAAATATGTATTGAATACCTGGCATACTGTATGCATGCCATACATGCCATGTGTATGGCATGTATTGAATATTGTCTGAAAGTTTTGATGAATTTAATGGAAATGGTTGTTATGACTGAAGGCAGGACACGAATCATGATGCATGCCTTCACTTCAGTGATACATTCATGCAGAGACGTCATTTCGATGTTTTTCAGGGGGGGGGGGCAAAAGACTTTCGACCTGACAAGTTGGCGACCTTTTTTTTTTGCTTGTCGGTCCTTTTAGTTACTTCAGATATTACTCGACATCGACATCAAGCACTCCTTTCTTTAGGGGCTGTGGCTGACCTTTTTTGCTTTCCAGTGTACCTATTTAGCCAGCCAATTGGTATGTAAAAACTAAATAACACAAACATTGGCGAAAAAATTTTTTTCACTAAAAATCAGGAGGTGGGGCAAATGCCCCCTGACGTCCCTGCTTTCATGTACTACTAAACATGGGCGTCCGAAGGGGGGTGCAATTTCACCCCCATGGAAAATTGTGGAGTTATGAAAAAAGTAAGATTACTTGTTTCTTTCGTCACAAAACCTTGTTTTGCATCCCCCTGGAAAATGTTTTCATTTCTTTCATAACAAGACCCTGTGTTGCACCCCCTGGAAAAATTTCTGCGGACGCGAGCTCATGCTACTAAATAGAAGTCTTCTAGGCGTGTTGCTTTTGCTGACAGCAGAATTGAATTCCGTAAACAAAATCAGTAAAGGTTTTTAAAATAGAATTAAACTAAGTCAAGTTTGAGTTGTTTTTTTCTAATGCGATATGATCATCTTTTGAAGGTAAGTACTAGCGCACATTTAGCGTTTAGTTCGAGTAGTGGCGGCTCCACGATTTGAAATGGCGGGGGCGTTTGAGCATATTTTTTGCTTATGTGATTTTCATCATTTATGACGTGCCCCTCTAAGTGTAACCGTCTCCACGATACGTCGCCAGTTCGTTCTGTCCTGTGCTCGCCTCGAGGCGGCAAAGAGTCCAAGGTTTTGGATGCTAAGTCGGCTTCTATTGTCCTTGACCAGATGGTACGTGGTCTTCCAACCGGACGATTCCAGTGTTTAGGTGGCCGAAGATTGTAGTGCGTGTGGTGTGGTACTCGCCTGGATTCGACCTTACAACATGTCCACATAGGCGCAATCTACTAGCACGAATTTTCTCGTGAATAAGCTGGTGCACTGCGCCAAGCTTTCGGGCAGCGCTATAGAAATTTTGTGTTTACTTACTTAACTGATATTGGACCAGTGGCGGCTCCAGGATTTGGCAAGTGGGGGCCGTTGGGGTGGCAACTTCTAATCATAGGGGGCCAAACCATTTGTTGTTCTGTATGTAGTATTAAGTATAGGGTCCCAACAGGGGGGCCGCTGGGGGCCAGGCACTCATTAGGGGGAATGGCCCCCGGCCCCCTGTGGAGCCGCCACTGGATTGGACCCTCGCTCGTGGAATACTTCTGCATTGGTCATGTGCAAGGTGTAAGTACTGTAAGGTGCACGAAGCAATCGTCGGAGACACCATTGGAGGAAAGCATCGAGTCTCTGGTTCAGCGAATCTAGCGTAGCTACTAGAACATCTCTTAACTTTGTGATCTTTGTTTTTGTGATCACGTGCCATGGTCGCCCGTCTTGGTTGTGGGATCGTGAAAGATGTGCGGTAAGTTTAAAATACTGTTACAATGCCTCCAATAATTGGAAACACGTCGATGGGTTTATATTAACACAGGGATTTTCCATTTTCCCTACAACACAGCAGGCGATTACACCCCACCCCGGTTTGTGTCAGACGCCCTCTGCCCCTACACTCCTTCCCAGGGGTGGCGTTGGCTATTGCATCAACACTTTTTTACCAGCAAAAACTTTTTACTATTGTAAACAACGGTAAAACCGTGGGACGCCATCTGAACCCCTTCCAGACGGTTTATATTAGAAAGACTTATACCGTTGGAAAGGTCTCGACGAGTAGTATCCAACGACATAAAAATGTATTTAAAAAATTATTTTAATAATTTTAATTTTAATAGATTTCTGATAGACTTTGTATAATGTCGGCTCAAATGGCGGACCATTTCTCGTGGCAGTTCGAATGATCTAGAATCAAAGTGATACAGAATATATTTCCTACTCTAGTATGGTTTGACGCAATGGAGATGGGGACACAAGAAAATTCGTATTGAATTCGTTTCATCACTTTTATTAATTTTTGCATATCTTAAGCCTACTATGGCAATAGTACTACTAGGTATCTACTAATGATCTACTACTGTGTAAATGTGGATGACCCCTCTGTTAGAGTCAGTTGAATTTCATCAGAATATCGGGGTGGAAGATACTGCTTGCCTATAGGCTTATAGACCTATAGGCCTATCGCCGCAATGCATGGATGGATCTTGGCAGTGCAGAAATGGCTATCCGCAGTGCGAGGATGGCTATGGCACAGTACAGTTTGACGCCATGGAGATGGGGACACGAGAAAATGTGGATTGAATTCGTTTCATTACACTTCTATAGCCTACTATAGCAATAGTACTACTAAGGCGTAAATGTCGATGACCCCTCTGTTAGAGTCTGTAGAATTTCATCAGAATATCGGGATTGAAGATACTGTTTGCCTATAGGCCTATAGACCTAACCGCCGCAGTATGTGGATGGATCTCCGCAGTGCGGAAATGGCTATCCGCAGTGCGGGGATGGCTATAGACCTGACCACCGCAGTGCGTGGATGGATCTCCGCAGTGCGGAAATGGCTATCCGCAGTGCAGGAATGGCTATGGCGCAGTTCTCCGTTCTTTCGGAACAGTGTAAAACAAGGGTTTCAATTTTATAATATTTTTAGTGGTCTACTCAACCTGTGATACAAGAAACCAGCTATCTTAACACCCTTCCTATTCTCGATTGACTTTTTAGGGATATGACCGAGAATAGATTTCTGACAGACTTTGTATAATGTCGGCTCAAATGACTGACCATTTTTTGTGGCATTTAAATTTTTATAATATTTTGTGGTCTATTAAACCTGTGATACAAGAAACCAGCTATCTTAAGACCCTTCCTATCTCTCGATTGACTTTTTTGGGATATGACAGAGAATAGATTTCTGATAGACTTTGTATAATGTCGGCTCAAATGGCTGACCATTTTTCGTGGCATTTCAAATGATCTAGAATCAAAGTGATACAGAATATATTTCCTACTCTAGTACGGTTTGACGCAATGGAGATGGGGACACAATAAAATGTGTATTGAAATCGTTTCATCATTCTTCTTAATTTTTGCATATCTATGGCCTACTATAGCAATAGTATCTACTAAGTATCTACTAATGATCTACTAAGGCGTAAATGTTTAAACCTGTAACAAAAGAAACCAGTTCTCCTAAGCATCATCTTATCTCTCGATTGATTTTTTAGACATTTGACACAGAATATATTTCTGAAAGACTTTGTATAGTGTCATTTCAAATGGCTCTTCTTCTTCTACAATCTAGAACAAAATTGAGGCAGAATATGATGACAATTCTAGTACTTTTTGACACAGCAAAGATGGGGACACAAGAATATGTGGTTTTAATTCGTTTCATCACTCTTCTGAATTTTTGCATATCTATAGCCTACTGTAGCCCAAACAGACAGACAGACAGACAGACAGAGCGGGAGAAATAGACAGGCCTATAGCTCTTAAATATAAATTTAAATTTATATTTAAATTTAAATGTGTATATATATATATATATATATATATATATATATATATATATATATATATATATATATAGAGAGAGAGAGAGAGAGAGATAGAGTCACTCTTGTGAATTTTTGCATATCTATAGCTACTGTGGCACAAACCAGGTATCAATTCTATAATATTTCTGTGGTCTATTAAACTTGTAATAAAAGAAACCAGTTTTCTTAAACGTCATCTTATCTCTCGATTGATTTTTTAGCCATTTGACAGAGAATAGATTTCTGAAAGACTTTGTATAGTGTCATTTCAAATGGCTCATTATTTTTCGTGCATTTTGGCATTTCGAAAGCTCTAGAGAAAATTGAGACAGAATATGTTGACAATTCTAGTACGGTTTGACACGGTAAAGATGGACACACAAGAATATGTGGTTTTAATTCGTTTCATCACTCTTCTGAATTTTTGCATATCTATAGCCTACTGTAGCCCAAACAGACAGACAGACAGACAGACAGCGGGAGAAATAGAGTCCTATGCATTTAAATTTAATTTTAAACAGGGTATCAATTTTATATATATTTTTAAATCTATATAAACCTAGTAATAAAAATTTCTATGGTATATATATATAAATTTTTTGACCTGTTTAATCATCTTATTCTATAATATTTCTGTGGTCTATTAAATGAATAAAAGAAACCAGTTTTCTTAAACGTCATCTTATTTATTGATTTTTTACATTTGACAGAGAATAGATTTCTGAAAGACTTTGTATAGTGTCATTTCAAATGGCTCATTATTTTTCTGCATTTTGGCATTTCGAAAGCTCTAGAAAAAAAATTGAGACAGAATATGATGACAATTCTAGTACGGTTTGACACAGCAAAGATGGGGACACAAGAATATGTGGTTTTAATTCGTTTCATCACTCTTCTGAATTTTTGCATATCTATAGCCTACTGTAGCCCAAACAGACAGACAGACAGACAGACAGACAGACAGACAGAGCGGAAGAAATAGACAGGCCTATAGCTATTAAATATAAATTTAAATTTAAATTTAATTTATATTTAATTTAAATATATATATATATATATATATATATATATATATATATATATATATATATATATAGAGAGAGAGAGAGAGAGAGAGAGAGAGAGAGAGACGAGAGAGTGTCACTCTTGTGAATTTTTGCATATCTATAGCTACTGTGGCACAAACAGGGTATCAATTCTATAATATTTCTGTGGTCTATTAAACCTGTAATAAAAGAAACCAGTTTTCTTAAACGTCATCTTATCTCTCGATTGATTTTTTAGCGATTTGACAGATAATAGATTTCTGAAAGACTTTGTATAGTGTCATTTCAAATGGCTCATTATTTTTTCGTGCATTTTGGCATTTGGAAAGCTCTAGAAAAAATTGAGACAGAATATGATGACAATTCTAGTACGGTTTGACACAGCAAAAAGATGGGACACAAGAATATGTGGTTTTAATTCGTTTCATCACTCTTCTGAATTTTTGCATATCTATAGCCTACTGTAGCCCAAACAGACAGACAGACAGACAGACAGACAGACAGCGGGGAGAAATAGACAGGCCTATAGCTCTTAAAAATATAAATTTAAATTTAAATTTAATTTTAAATTTAAATTTAAATATATATATATATATATATATATATATATATATATATATATATATATATATATATAGAGAGAGAGAGAGAGAGAGAGAGAGAGAGAGAGAGAGAGAGAGAGAGAGAGAGAGAGAGAGTCACTCTTGTGAATTTTTGCATATCTATAGCTACTGTGGCACAAACAGGGTATCAATTCTATAATATTTCTGTGGTCTATTAAACCTGTAATAAAAGAAACCAGTTTTTTTAAACGTCATCTTATCTCTCGATTGATTTTTTAGCCATTTGACAGAGAATAGATTTCTGAAAGACTTTGTATAGTGTCATTTCAAATGGCTCATTATTTTTCGTGCATTTTGGCATTTCGAAAGCTCTAGAAAAAAATTGAGACAGAATATGATGACAATTCTAGTACGGTTTGACACAGCAAAGATGGACACACAAGAATATGTGGTTTTAATTCGTTTCATCACTCTTCTGAATTTTTGCATATCTATAGCCTACTGTAGCCCAAACAGACAGACAGACAGACAGACAGATTTCAAACAGGGTATCAATTTTATAGTATTTTTGTGGTCTATTAAACCTAAATAATAAAAGCCTATAGTTTTCTTAAATATATCTTATTTATTGATTTTTAGACATTTGACAATTTATATTTCTGAAAGACTTTTATAGTGTCATTTCAAATGGCTATATATATATATATATATATTATATATATATATATAGAAGTCATCTTAGAAATTGATTGAGAGAGAAGAGATATGACAATATAGAGTCATTTCAAATGGTTTGAGAGAGAAAGAGAGGGACACAAGAAGAGAGTTTCATCACTCTTGTGAATTTTTGCATATCTATAGCCTACTGTGGCACAAACAGATCAATTCTATAATATTTCTGACAGTCTAGAAGACAGACAATAAGAGAAACCAGTTTTCTTAAACGTCATCTTATCTCTAAATTGATTTTTTAGCCATTTTAAAGAGAATTTATTTCTGAAAATTTGTATAGTG